>OX333074.1:41991991-42441991 GCA_946863875.1 Alloplasta piceator
ATAATAGTATATGCATTTGAATGAGCAATAAACCATGAAAGTTCGTTTTTTTATTTGCGAATTCCAATCCCCTGATCCCTCATAAGTTATGTAAACTTTATTCCAGAATACCTGAACCCTCATAACTTACCCCAGATAGACAAACGTGCAGCAAACATCGCACGTAACGGCACGGTAGCGGTGCGATGGCGCCACGCAGCGGCACGCCGTGTCGTTACGGATGCTGACATCTATTTCCGTAGGTAACTGATAGCTGCCGTCACATCATGCATAAACACGCTGTACAGGCACAATAGCTGCACAGTGGCTGCACGATATTGACGCTGTAATACGTCACGATGACGGCACGTGGACAATACGCCGTGCACTTCACCATCGTACCTAGGGACGTTGGGGCGGCACCGTGGCGACACGGACACAACACGGCGTGCTCCTATCAGCCGCCAATGTAGCGACACGGTGGCGGCACGCCGTGCACCTGGAGTAGTTCGACTAGCCGCCGGAAGGTGTCACAGACTCTCTCGCTATCCTTCTCACATGCGAATAAGCGACGTGAAGAGCATATATGAAAGTTCTCGAGTAGCTACCGCGTCACATGATGACGTCAATATAAATTTTTAAAGGGCACAGTATGATGCGCTGCACAGTGGGCCGCCTCTGTGCCGCTACGGTGGCCCAACGGAGAGCGCAGCACACCGTGCACTTACTGTGCAGCCACGGAGTCGCCACGATATGCCGGAACGCCGTGCCGCCACCGTGTCGTCCCTGTGCCGTCACATTTCTATCTGAGTGCAGACGTGCACGGAGTGTAGTCCCCGTGCTGCCACGATACACATACTCGCCGTGCAGCTACTGTGCCGTTACGATGTCATCACACATTGATGTCAAAGTGCACAACGTGTCGTCACTGTGTTGCCCGGATGATGAACGAGTGCGTCTGCGCCGTGCAGCAACTATGCGTAAACTGTGACGCGCACTACGACGGAACGGCGTGACGACACCAAACAGTTGCAAACGGAAATAGATGTCTACATCTGTGACAACACGGAGTGGCGACACGCGACGTTACTGTGCAGCCGTAATGTAGGCTCATGTCTATCTGGGTACGTTACCCTTCATAACTTAATTCCAGAGCTTCTAACCTCTCATAAATTATGTAAGCCCTCAAAACATGTTTGAAAGAGCTGTGACCTCTCATAAGTTAAGTGACCTCTCATAACTTAATTTGGGGGCCTCCGACCCCTAGTGTCATGTGAACTCTCAAAACTTCATTCCAAAATACCTGACCCCTCATAACTTACGCCATCCCTCATAACTTGATTTCGCGACCCCTGACCCCTCGTAGTAAAAATGTTTACAGTGTGTAACTTCTATGGTATATTGCCGCAATAGAACATATGTTACATTACCGTAATGTAACAAGGTTATATAGCAGTTATGTAACCTACATGTAACAAATGTTACATAACATGTTACTTGCACGTTATATAACAGCAACGTTACATAGGAATAACATTGTAACATTACATGTAACTTCCATGTTATATTGCCGCAATATAACATTTGCTACGTTACTGTAATGTAACAAATTTATATTGCCGCAATATAACATATGTTACATTGCTGTAATGTAA
Organism: Alloplasta piceator; assembly: GCA_946863875.1. Taxonomy (NCBI): domain Eukaryota; kingdom Metazoa; phylum Arthropoda; class Insecta; order Hymenoptera; family Ichneumonidae; genus Alloplasta; species Alloplasta piceator. The sequence goes on from OX333074.1 coordinate 41,993,626, forward strand.
CAAAGTTATATTGCAGTTATGTAACCTACATGTAACAAATGTTACATAACATTGTTACTTGCATGTTATATAACAGCAACGTTACATAGGGATAACATTGTAACATTACATGTAACTTCCATGTTACATTGCGGCAACATAACGTGTTCACTGGGTAGTGTCACCGCGCGCGCTTGTCTTTAATTGTTTTATAACTTTTTTAATCTGACACGATTGCGTCTCTAAATAAATTTATCTGACACGATCGCGATCGAATGAATTACAATTGTTTCCTCCTCTTTTCCACGATCTGAAATACGCACATCGAAAACCAAACAAAACACGTCTATAGCAGCTTCAGAAATAACTCGCACTTCGAGATTTCGTGACAACTCTTTTTTTATGAGAGGAAAAACACGTGAACTTTATTTTTTGCTGCTCTTCAACTTGGTTTTTGTTTTATCAAAATCGGTCAATAACTTTTCTTCATACATGAAAATTAAAACGGTCACGGGGTGGTTAGCTCCCTTAAGACAAGGTTGTGTGAAAAGGTGAACATGTGTTTTTCATTACTCGACATGAGCAATATGTCATGGAATTGGTTTTATTCCGATCGGTACACTCTATGTGAAACAGCTGACCGACCCCCTAACATGCTTAACTTTGGGGGTTGATTTCACCCCTTAAAATCTCATGACCGCCGATAAAAAAAGTGTCTCTTATTTATCGATGGACAACAACATATCAAAAGTTTGTCGAAATCAGAGGGGGACACCTCGCACACTTTCCTTGTTAGTGCATATGTGCGGAGAAATTTAATTGCAAAATTGGCATTGCCCAAAAAAAGAAAATTGGAATATTCAGATGTTTTTTTTTTTAATTTCAAAGATTTCTCTCAATCGAATCCCTAAAACGATCTTTTCTAAATACAATTCCTAAAACCCCGTAAACTTGACATTTGCATATTGCTTCCTCATCTTTATCCATAGTTCACACAGCTTTCTCTATCACATTTCACTTCATAAAGGAAGATTCGTTAACTATCGAAAAACATGAGTAATCAATGTGCAAATTTCCTTGTGACTTTCCTTGTGAAAAAAATCCATGTTAGAATAATTCCGTGTTACAAAAATAGAAGCATTATTACTTCTGCACCAGATAATGATAACAAAATGCAGAAGCTCTCATTTTAGATTTAACACTTTTGTATCTGCATGAAAAAAGCTTTCGTTTGACCGTTGATGACCGTTGTATCGGTGAATCGCAGACACCGTGACGCGATCGTACAGTTGTATACACTCTTTACCTGAGGTGGTATCTGACTAAATTCAAGACATACTATGAGCTAGAGGAAGCAGGAGGAACCCCCTAGTCTCTGGTCTCTCGCCGACACTGATATGGCCATAGGCCTATATGGCGCTGAGGTAAACTTTATTGATTTTATAGTATCGTGACTGAAAAATATGCGTCATGATTGATGATTATACGCCGGTCTCTTATTGCTGAGTGACGCTCTCATGATAGGGTGGAAGCGTATCTCACCTCAACTTTCAAAGTCTTTATCATAAAAAGCGGTGGAGCAGGAAGTCTCAATTACATGAGAAAAACCGCGAACGGTGTTGACAGGTGGATAGAAGTATAAATTGCTCGTCATAACACTGTCAGAGGGAAATATTTTTTTACCGCTGATGTCTTAACTCTTTGTTATTTTACCTCATCCGTGTATTTAAAAACCGCGCATAGTGCAAAATAGCAAAGAGTTAAAATGTAAACGGTAAAAAAATATTCCCCTCAGACAGTGTTCTGACGCGCAATTTAGACGTCTATCCACCTGTCGACACCATTCGCGGTTTTTCTCATGTAATTGAGACTCCTCACTCCGTCGCTTTTTACAATAAAAACTAAGAAGAGTAAAGCGAGATGCGCTTCCACCCTATCATGAAAGCGTCACTCAGCAATAACAGACCGGCGTACAATCATGACGGATATTTTTCAGTCACGATACTATAAAATCAATAAATATTACCTCAGCGCCATAGGCCTATGGCCATATCAGCGTCGGTGCCAGAAGTATTTCCTGCTTCCTCTCGTAGTATGTCTTGGACTTATCCAGATACCACCTCAGGTAAAGAGTGTATAACTGCAGCACGATTGCGTCACGTTGTCTGCGCTTCACCGGCTCGCAACTTTTTCGTGTAAAAACGAGATTTCCGAGTTTATTGTTTGAACCTTCAGATTATCGCGATTGTGAAGTGCTGGGACGAACCGGAAGTTATCACCGAGTTGACCCCAGCTTTTTTAGTGACTATTGCTTTTGTAATTAGGCTGATATTCATGATCGTCAATTCAGACAAAGTTTGTTCAATCTTTGTGAGAAGTTGCGAAAAATCCAAAAATAAGTTGATGAATTTAAAACATGCAATTGACATACAGATACTTCAAGTTTTTCGACGTATTGAAATCAATTGGATATCAATGGCTGAACAACGAGAGATCCATATACTCCATAACTATGCAGAAGCGGGTAGACGATTAACGATTGCTTATTTAGGTAAAAACATAGACGATATTTTTTCAATTTTGACGATAGTATAAACCTTGAATATTCTGACAGATTGCAAAGCAATGGATTGTATCAATCGAAAAACATTTTTCCATTGCAATCTCTATTGCTTCCTCAATTTTCCAGATAGTCTTTTTCGAACAACAAAAATACACATCGATTTAAGTACCGTCATCCTGTACAATTTTGTCTAGCAATTTACTCCCACTAGTTAAAATTAAAGAACACGTCATCGAGGTCTGCTTTTGTACTACGACTGAAAAGAAGATGACAATCTTTAAGTTTCTTCATAAGAATAGGCTTAGACGCATCAAGATCGTTAGTGCGTCCACGTAAACATTCGCAACACTAAAATTTCCTCCACTATCGAAAGAATATCCTACTCTGATAAGGAAATACATTAGGCATTGCAAAATATTATTATACACCAAATATTTTATGATGATGATAGTCGAAGATGGTATTGTTGATTCAAGTACACTACTTGCAAAAATTACGGGAGCAAGAAAAAAGCCCGTCGACCAAAAATAAAAAGGTAAAAAATTTGCGAAAATTTTCATTCGCGCCATTTCTTCAAATTTCCTGAGAACCGTCCCAGTGAACACGTTATGTTGCCGCAATGTAACATGGAAGTTACATGTAATGTTACAATGTTATCCCTATGTAACGTTGCTGTTATATAACATGCAAGTAACAATGTTATGTAACATTTGTTACATGTAGGTTACATAACTGCAATATAACTTTGTTACATTACAGCAATGTAACATATGTTATATTGCGGCAATATAAATTTGTTACATTACAGTAACGTAGCAAATGTTATATTGCGGCAATATAACATGGAAGTTACATGTAATGTTACAATGTTATTCCTATGTAACGTTGCTGTTATATAACGTGCAAGTAACATGTTATGTAACATTTGTTACATGTAGGTTACATAACTGCTGTATACCCTTGTTACATTACAGTAATGTAACATATGTTCTATTGCGGCAATATACCATAGAAGTTACACACTGTAAACATTTTTACTACGAGGGGTCAGGGGTCGCGAAATCAAGTTATGAGGGATGGCGTAAGTTGTGAGGGGTCAGGTATTTTGGAATGAAGTTTTGAGAGTTCACATGACACTAGGGGTCGGAGGCCCCCAAATTAAGTTATGAGAGGTCACTTAACTTATGAGAGGTTAGAAGCTCTGAAATTAAGTTATGAAGGGTAACGTAAGTTATGAGGGTTCAGGTATTCTGGAATAAAGTTTACATAACTTATGAGGGATCAGGGGATTGGAATTCGCAAATAAAAAAACGAACTTTCATGGTTTATTGCTCATTCAAATGCATATACTATTATTATTATTATTATTATTATTATTATTATTATTATTATTTTATTACCATTATTATACTACTATTATTTGTTCGGCACTCCAGCATTCATATATTATACAAGTAGAGAGAATTCATAAGTAGTCGGTAGCGTAATCGGTAGCGTGTTAGGTAGATAGGTAGGATGGTAGGTAGGGTCGAGGGTTCGATTCCCAGTGTCTGAGAAAAGTTAGATCAGACAATTCGTGCAGATTTTTTTTTTCTATGAATCTCTTTCGGGCCGGTAAACTATGCATATTAAATTATTTTGCGAGAGCTATAGATTTTTTATAACATGTTTAACAACAATCAATTCTAGTTACAGTAACGTAACACAATTACATAACTGTTACGTAACTGTTACATAACTGTTACATAACTGTTACATAACTGTTACGTAACTGTTACATAACTGTTACGTAACTGTTACATAACGTTACATAACTGTTATGTAACAATGTTACATTGCTGAGTAGGAAATTGTAACTTACATGTAACTTACATGTAACGTCCATGTAATGTTACATGTTACAAACGGTAACATTGCCGTTACATTGCTGCAACATTACTGTGTCCACTGGGGTAGCACGAAAAATTGTTGACCAAAAGATCTAAAGACTGGAATCTTGGCGCTTTAAAGTCCTTTTTTAATGACCTTGATACGACCATTTTTCACTGAAATACAGCCTTTCGAAAATCACCGAAAAATTTGGAAGACTTTCTTGCCCCCTTAATTTTTGCGAGTAGTGCAGGTACAATCTATCAAAAATATAATGATGGTGCAATTTTCCATTTCAGTTGGAACACACTTCGTCGTGGTGCTATTTATGATTAAACCATTCGTACCCAGAATTCTAAAATTAATGAAGCCTACCAATGAAACACTACCAAAAATATTGCCGTTTCCGTTAGACTATTACGGCCTCAACGTCAATACTTATTACTCCTATTTACTCATCTTTATGTACATAGGCATCATTAATTGCATGGTCATAGTTGCTGCTGCAGATACAATGTTTTTGATACATGTCCACCACGCTTGCGGAATGTTTGCAGTAGTCGGGTAAGTAAGAACCGGGATGAGTAAAATCGATACTCGAGTTGAGAGTGTTAGTAATTCGAGACACTTACAGTCATCAGCTGCAACGCATGGGCACTAATATAACCGAAGATTACGTGAAATATTCTCACTCTAAGTTGGATCCTGCGTTTTGGCACTTGACCGTTTGCATCGAAAAACACAGAGATGCAATTGAGTGAGTTATATCTGTTTATTTTCAGCAATTTCTGATCGTTGAATGAATGAAGATTAACGCAGATTCAGCAAACTCCTCGATACAACCTACCGTTGGTGTATATTTATTGGTGTTGGAACAGGCATTCTGACGATAAGTTACTCCAGCGTTCAGGTGTAATTCTTCGCCTATAGTTTTTCTCGATAAAGAAATTTTGCTTAACTGTTCTTTTTCTTTCTTTTTACTATTCAGACTGTATTGATGGTGGAGATTAATCCGAAAGCGTCAGTGCGGCACGTGGCTTTCGAGATTGGTATTCTTATTGTTATTTTTTGTTGTTTTTTTGTCACTCAAAAGCTGTTGGATCATAGTCAACAAATTGGTGAATACCTGTACGAGTATGAGCTATTAGTTATTAATGTCCAACATAACAGAAAAGAAAGGATCAAAATTGGGGAGTGGTTTTCAGACGCCAAGCTGCATGGTACAAAACATCGTTGGCCACTCAAAAACTGTTGATTCTGGTAACAATGAGGACTCATGTACCCTGTCAGTTAACGGCAGGTAAATTCATGGTGATGTCATTAGAAAATTTCACTTTGGTAAGTGGCGTGCGTTTCCTCCGTAAAAATACAAGGCACGTCGATCTCAGACTCATTCATGTGAGTAAGAACAATTTTTTTTTTGTTTAATCAAGGTCCTTAAGGCATCCTTGTCTTACTTTACGGTTATACGATCAGCGCAGTAAATTGCTAGATCGGAAATTCGTTTTATCCCAGCTAGTTACTATGAATTAATGCAGCGTACGTAGTTAGTCACTTGAACGTTACCCGGAATAAAACTCTACTTTTATCTGTGATGATTGTACATCTTAGTATCGGGCAAAATAAATGTTGCATATTTGATAGTTATGTCCGGCTTAACTATGTTAACTGCTAGCGATTAAAGAGTCGTAAGCCACTAGGGTACCGCGAAGGTAGGATCGAGCCACTTTTTTTTTGCACCAATACACTCCATGAGCAGGAGGATTAATATTAAATTTAAATATTACCACTTGTGAAAATCAGAATCTAGAATATTTTGAAATTTTTGAAAAGTTATTAAAAAGATCGTGGAAATTAAACATACGCAGACAGCTTACACTTTTCATGCAGTAAAATCTGTTATTATCATTATTGGTTTGGGATTAACGCCATTCGATTTTTTTAAAGTTATTGGGTAACACCGACCCTCTTACTTCTCCGGATATCTATTTTTTCAGTAAACATGCAAAAGCATAAATTCTTGTCCATAAAATTCAATTTTTTACGCTTCTAATTAAACACTCCGTTCCGGGAACAATTTTTCGAGAATTACTTCCGTCGTTTTGGCTATCCGATCGTGCATGAGCGATAAAAAAGGATGTTCATACTAAAAGAGGGTAGAGAAAAGAGAAGGCAGACAGGAAGAATTAAAAAGTCGATGGATAAACTCCTCAGTAGCACAAGAAAAAGAGAGGGGGAGTTGCATAACCGGCCTCCCTGGATGGCCCTGGGGTTAACCGCTTATTTGTAGGGACATTTGAAAAGCATGTCTCTCGTTGATCCTCGAGGTATCCTATATAAAAGTGAGCCGACGAGGCACAAAGGAACAAGAGGGACGTCGATCGCAGTGCATGGATGGAGATCGAGGAGGAACGACGACGACGATGACCCTGACTGTTTCTCTACCCACGTTTTGGGTAATCTACCCATGTAGGTTGGAAATGGAAAAATTCCAACCCACGAACGCAAGGTAGACTACCCACAAAACCGAAGTTTTTGGGTCTTATGGGTAGTCTACTTAGCGCTCGTTGGTTGGAATTTTTCCATTTCCAACTCACCGAATGAGTGGCGAAATAGTCAGGGGAGGACAACGAGGAGGATCACTCGAAGTTTAGACCCGGAAACGACGCGATTTGGGCGCCCTAGAGGTACCAAACAAATAGAATGCCTTGTACAATCCGTTTTAGCGAAAACACATAGTTACACGATTCAGCCAACAATATCAGGAGATGGAAAACTTCTATTCCCGCTTTTGATAGTCTTGGATGAACCATCTGGACCATTGGGGCCAATAGTAGACAAAAATATTTTTCGACCAGCTGAATGTCTTCATAAGTGTTTCTAAATCTAGCAAACTCACATCAGGTATATTGCAATTTTGTATTATTAGATATTAAAAGGGATCTTGAATATGAAAAAATTGTAACTATGATATTATATCGAATTCATATTCCCTTGCAGAACATTCAAAGTATGGTTTAAAGAAGTTTTCTTTCCGAACGCTGGTGCGAGAAGAGCATTCTGTTGATCGATTTTTGGAGTGGGCATTGCCCCGAAGCTGTTAGCGAAACCACACCACGTGATAAGCAAGTCATTACAATGATTATACCAAAAAGCACAACAGGAAAAGTTCAACCACTCGGCGTCTACGGATTTAGAATCTGGAAGAATTATGTTAAACACTTTTCGGACAGTATCATGTTGATGGACTATGATCTAGATTTGCACTTAAGAAACAATATAATAAAATTACAATCCTTTGTACATAATCAATTATCTTTTCCAAGGTACGAAAATTTGTTTCGAGATGCTTTGTTTAAGAGTGGTTACATAAAAAAACGTCCTGTCTATTTTGAAAATCCCATCGAATTCTCTTATGGGACGTTATCGCAATCCCAATGTGAAATTGAAGGCTGTAAAAATGTAGCTGTAGGGAGATGTGTTCTTGGTGCAAAAAACATGTACATTTGGTGCAAAATGCTTTAAACATTTTTCCATAACTATTGGATTAACAACTAAACAAGTAAAGTAAAAAGAAACCGAATTTATATACGTATTAAGATTCGAATGTATGTGCTATGCTTATTATTTTTTTGTTTTTGTTTATTACTAGTGTGCAGCATTGCTTTATACTAATCCCCCCCCCCTTTCCTAGTAAGGCCGGGGCTGTAGCCCGCACCCTACACCTTTTCCATTCTGTATCGCAATCCTGCCGAGACTGAAGGGAAGACTGCAGAAAAACCTTCACTGATACAGACAGTAAACTCTACCTAAGCGCCCGTCGGTAGCAATGCGAGCACGCTCTAGCACGACTATCGTCGGTCGGTTAGGTAGTTACCTCCTCCATTGCGATCCAGTGAGCCAGTCGCTTGCACAGTTAGGTGAACCACCATCCGAGCGATAAGAACCGCGTCGGCAGGCCTCACCGAAACCGTACAATTAACCGCCCACTCATCGCAATGAGGTCTTTGGGATTCCATTATTTTAATGGTGGGGTCCCAACCCACCGGGATTGCAGCTGATAAACACTTGAAAAATTGGAATATTTTTCAGCGGTGTCGCCGGGGTTCGAACCCGGGTCCCGCGGATTACGAGACCCGCGCTCTAGCCACTTGGCCACTGCTCTCCCTGCTTATTATTTGTATTTCAAAACAAAACTCTAATATATAAAAATTTTAATTTGTTTCATATTATGTCTGAAATGCAAGCAAATTGAAATATAGCCAATAACCGTCAGTGTAATGAAATTAAGTATTACATGTGAGATGAGGGTAACAATCATTAATCTCTCAACTGCTAATAATAATGAATCTTCATGTAGAAATATGGTCACAAACTTGAAAATGAGTGCACAAAAGTAATGAGATAGTTGTCGAGATCGAAAGAAATGTTTTCCATAAAAAAAATAAAAATAATATTTTGGGGGTGAAAACCCCCTGAAGCTTTTTTTTTAAATTGAAAAACAGGTGAACTTTATTTTTTGCTGCTTTTCAACTTGGTTTTTGTTTTATTAAAATCGGTCAATAACTTTTCTTCATACATGAAAATTAAAACGGTCACGATGTGGTTAGCTCCCTCAAGATAAGGTTGTGTGAATAGGCAAACAAGTGTTTTTCATTACTCGACATGAGCAATGTGTCATGGAATTGGTTCTATTCCGATCGGTACACTCTTTAGTCTTTCTTTGTGAAACAGCTGACCGACCCCCTAACATGCCCAACTTTAGGGGTTGATTTCACCCCTTAAAACCCCGTGACCGCCGATAAAAAAAGTGTCTCTTATTTTTCGATGGACAACAACATATCAAAAGTTTGTCGAAATCGGAGGCTGACACCTTGCACACTTTCCTTGTTAGTGCACATTGCGGAAAAATTTAGATTGCAAAATTGGCATTGCCAAAAAAAACGAAAATTAGAATATTCAGATGTATTTATTTGAAAATATCAAAGATTTTTCTCAATCGAATCCCTAAAACGATTCTTTCCAAATACAATTCTAAAAACCCTGTAAATTTGTGATTTGCACATTGCTTCCTCATCTTTATCCATAGTTCACACAGCTTTCTCTATCACATTTGGCTTCCTCATAAAGGAAGCTTTGTTAACTATCGAAAAACATGAGTAATGAATGTGCAAATTTGCCAAATTCTTTCAAATTTACTTCTTGCCAAATTTGATTTTTGTCAAATTCAATAGCTAACAACCTTGATCACTATTTTAAATGTGTACAAAATTGCAGTCCAATATCTCGCAAATTGCCGAAGTTGGAGTACGCTATTTTTAAAAAAATCCAAAATTTGATAAAATTTTAATCATTTGATCGATTTTCGCCAAGTTCAATAACGAACAACCTCGATAGCTATATTAGCTCTGTGCAAAGTTTCAGCGCAGCATCTTAAAAATTAGACAAGTAAGAGCGTTTACGCTATTTTGCAAAAAATTCAAAATTTGATAAAATTTTAATCCCTCGATGGGTTCTCGCCAAATTCAATAGCCAACAACCTTGATAGCTATAGTAGTTCTGTACAAGGTTTCAGTGCAAGATCTCGAAAATTGTGCAAGTCAGCGCGTTTATGACATTTTTCAAGAAATTAAAAATTTCATAAAAATTTATTTTGTCGATTGAACTTTGCCAAATTCAATACCAAACAACCTTAATAGCTATACTAATTCTGTACAAAGTTTGAGTGCAATATCTTGAAATTTGCAGAAGCTAGAGCGTTTACGCCATTTTTACAAAAGCGAAAAAAGTTGATAAAACCTGAAAACCCGGTAGAATAAAAACTATAATCATCATAAAATATTTTCGATTTGATATCTCGAAGCGTTCTCGAGTTATTAATTATTTACATCTGAAACTCAGGATACATACATCCATCCGGACATTTTTTCTAAATATAATTTCTCGATGTTTGACACATTTTGAACACATTGGCATACAAATTTCGAAAAAAAAAATGTCACAAAAACAAAGGTTCCTTTATGAGGAAGCAAAATGATACAATTGTATTACAATTTCAATAAAATCTACACACAATAAAGTGTAATGGACTCTGGTACCAAATTTCGACTTGATTGACCAAACCAATTCCAGATACGCCCATTTCAAGTTATCGAGGTCAGCGCATGATACACTCATAATGTTCAAATGTGATTTTTTTATGTGTTCGGACGTTTTGAACATTCTGGCATATAAATTTCGAAAAAAAGAATTACATCAAAACAAAGTTCCTTTATAAGAGAACAGAATGGTACAAATTAGAAATTTGCCCATGGCTTCCTCACACTACTTCCTACCATAGAAATAATAATAATGATCAGTGTTTGTTCATCTTTATTAATTTGCAAAATATCACAATATCAGGTTATTAAACGAAGCAGTCGAGAATGACATTTATCAAGCCCTTCACACAATTTGATAACTGCACGAAATGCGTTAGAATAATTAATGATTGCTTCTATATCTGTGTCGGATGAAGTAAAAATTCGTTACAAAAAAAAATAACATCAAAATAAACGCCCACACATGCGATGTTCTTTTTCGAACAAGTTGGAATTGATAATTATCGTTGTACAGTTCATTTTTCGATAGTGGCACATGTGTGAAGAACCATATATTGTATCGAATTATAGCTATTTATCGGGCCCGAAAGCTTCACTAATCGCAAAAGGCCTGATAAAAACGCGTTTGGTACTCTACTTTCATTTACAATGAATCCCGACGAGACTATTTTGCCCGATATCCTTTATAATAGAAAATACGCATATGTACATCGTTTCACAAATTTCACGCAAGTTGAGAATAAATTTTATCCTTGTATCCTTAAATTAGCTGAAATTTGTTAATTCGAATACTTGATATATCCTTATATCTTAATATATCCTGCTGTATTGAAAAAGTTTTGGATATTGGTAGATTAGAAAGGGAAAAAAATATATGAAAGAAAAATTTGCGGATGAAAAGAATATATAAAAATGTTTATTGTTAATCCCTGATGCATCAATAAAATTCACAATCAATCAGTGATAAATTGAAGATCTTTATAAATATCCTGCTTTGTCGTCGAAGAATCGATTACCATTGTCTCATTAATATTTGTATTTTCGTTTTCTTGGAAACATGATTTTTGTAAACCACTTTTGTCGATTTACGTCTATTCCTTTCTTCTCGGATATGAGATTTAGAAATATTTTCCCCTTCCCATGAATCTTTGCTAGGCTCTACATAAATTCCTGAATAGATATTATGAAATTCGTATAAAAATCTCGAGTATTATTTCGCATGATAAAAACGGTGGATAATGAGTTTTATTCATTCTGATTTGTTCAAGAGAAAATATGTCTCGCTCAATTAATGGAAAATAAAATTTTCGATACGTATAGAAAGAAAGAACTATTTGATATGTTAGTTCGGCTAGAATTAATGGAGAAAAAAATTTATTCGCTCAGCTCGTGGTGAATTAGCGTTCTAGAAAAAAAAAATAGTTTTGATCTAACGATTTCGTTCGTTTTCAAGCGATAACGGCACTCGATGCCATTTGATTGAGTCCGCAGGTACCGTCGCCACGATAAACTCTGTAGTATCCTTGCTCGCCCCATCTCGGTCCCCAGCTATTTTTTATTATCCAGTAAGGCATTGACTTCTTGAATATCGGATAGGCTGAAAATTGAACGAGAAAATAATGTTAAGAAAATTGCATCAAAGGATACTAGAAAATATGATTTAAAAAGAGAGAATATGAGTGTGCACGACTATGAACACTATTTTTTTTTAATCATTTGTTCCTATATTATTTTTTAATAATTTTAATAATTTAATAATTTTTTAATATCTCAATGTTTGGAATTTGCGACAATTCGCAATTTGTTGCAAATTTACGTCAGCTGGGAGATACTTTTATGAAGAAAAAATCAAGATATTTCATGCCAGCGGTATATTCATATTTTTCGAAACCTCGACAAATAATATTTGGTATAAATGGAATGTGAAAAATTAATTTATGCAGCTATCCTACTTAAATTGTTTACACAAATATGGAAAATTTTCAATAATGCTTATAAACGCTATTACTATCGTAATTTTACAATTGTCAAGTTCAATTCTTATTGTAACTAACCCAGCAAGCACCAAGGAAATTTGGTATCCAATTTAGAAAAAATTGGACCAGATGTACGAATTTTGAAAGAAAACAAGCGTATAAACTCTTCAACTTTCGTAATTTTGCATTATCGATTTGTCTTAATTTTATACAATGAATTTAATTTGTTTTCAGGCAAAGGTGACGCAAAATTGCCATTGATTTTGAAATCCACGATAAAATTTTATAACATCTTAAAAAATGCTAGACAAGAAGCAAAACTAAAATCCCAAAGAAATAAATCAAACTTGGTATTATCAAGTGAAAACAATAAAAAAAAAAGTATGGCGATCGATTGAAATAGCCGAAGTTAGAGTACGGTATTAAAAATTTAAAAAAATTGATAAAATTTTAATTATTCGATTTTCGCCAAATTTAATAACGAATAACCTCGATAGTTATATTAGCTCTGTGCAAAGGTTCAGTGTAATACCTGAAAAATTGCACAAATTAGAGCGTTTACGCTATTTTTCAAAAAATTAAAAATTTCATAAAACTTTAATTCCTCGATGAATTTTCGCAAAATTCAATAAGCGAACGACCTTAATGGCTATACTAGTTCTATACAAAGTTTCCGTGCAATATCTTGAAAATTGTGCAAGTTAGAGCGTTTACGCTATTTTTCAAAAAATTCAAAATTTCATGAAAATTTAATCTGTAGATCGATTTTTGCCTAATTCAATACCAATCAACTTTAATAGCTATACTAACTCTGTACAAAATTTGAGAGCAATATCTTCAAAATTGCAGAAGTTATAGCGTTTATGCCATTTTTACAAAATCGAAAAAAGTCGATAAAATTTGAACACCCATTAGAATTACATAAAACAAAATTTTGTCCTCCAAGCGTTCTCGAGCTATTAATTATTGACATCTAAAACTCACGATACACACACACACACACACACATCCGGACATTTTTTCTAAATATTATTTCTCGATGTTTTGGGACATTTTGAACACATTGGCATAAAGATCTCGAAAAAAAATTGTTTCACAAAAACAAAGCTTCCTTTACGAGGAAGCAAAATCATAAAAATTGAATTAAATCGTTGCTTCCTGATAATTTTTGGCTGTTTGCAAAGTCTTCTTTAAGAGGAACTCAGAATGTAAAAACTTGTTTATAAAAAGAGAAAAGTAAGCAGCAAAATATGATGCGAAAGTAGTGTGTACATTGTCATTTCAAAGGATTTTTGGCTGCAAAAAAACTTACTGTGAATTCCATATCCAACAATGAGAACACCGTGATCAAGATTTTTAGGGTTACATAGAAATTTGTAAGGATGAGAAATTCCGCCCATATAGAATTGCATAGCATTGGCATTGATGCCAATAGCGATTGGACCATTTTGTACAAGCCACTGGGCCATTTGAGTCTCGTTCGAGGTGATGTTTACTCCCGAAACAACATTCACGCGGGCCTTTGATTTGTCAAAATGGCATTTTTCATTGGCACCATCGTACGGATAATCGGTCTCAAGTTCGAGACCACCGAGTTCCTCGATGGCGCGATAAGCGCTATCGGGTAATCCTCCGTTGCAGCCCTGATCCAATTTGTCGCAATCGACGAGTTCTTGCTCCGACAGAGAAATCAATTTACCATGTTTAATGGCATTGAGTCCCTCGATGTTACCGGTTACCGCGAAAGCCCAGCAGGAACCGCAAGAACCCTGATTCTTGACAGCGGTAACGACATTGCTATGGCGCCAATCAAATTCTTTGGGCAATTCGATATCCGGTATCTCGGCCATTGGCAATGGTATATCATTGTCCGATCGCAATTTTGGATTTAGACCCAAGTGCCTCGAGCGAAATTCCTCGGGTGTTAAATCGGCGAAAATGGTAGCACCGTAAATTCCGGTACCTTCCTCGGTCCTCCGTAACTCCTCGACTATCTTCATATTCTTCAAAAATACCCCAAAACGATATTTCTTCTCGTCCTCGGAAACATATGTTTTCTCATGCTCGTTGATGAACCTATCGAAGGCCCTCTCGTTCTCGATGTCTTTGTATAATCGAAGCATCTTTTCGGTGTAACTTTGACCTTTCAGTGACCTTTTCGATATTTTCTTATCGGACCATCGTTCCACCGTTATTTCGGGATTGCCATGGTCAACCCAAGGCTGTGACCAAACGCTGATCAGATAATCATCGACTTGGCTGCCTTCTTTCAATTGGCAATTCTCTTTGACGCCTTTTGGACATGTACTCTCGCCAAATTGTACTTTTATCTTGTATAATTTGCCTGATACTATTTGAGACGTGGCTTCGACGATTCTCACCAAAAATGGCTGTCTCTCGGCGCCCAAAGACTCGGAATGCTTGTTCAAGCCTTTTTCGGCGTATGCTCTGATTTCCGGATCATCAGGACTCATTGGCGTGGTACCTCCGGGCATTCCACTGGCTCTTCGCAATCTATCGGGGTTATTCTTCTTCAACGGTTCCACCGTTATTTCGGGATTGCCATGGTCAATCCAAGGCTGAGACCAAACGCTGATCAGATAATCATCGACTTGGCTGCCTTCTTTCAATTGGCAATTCTCCGTGACGCCTTTTGGACACGTACTCTCGCCAAATTGTACCTTTATCTTGTATAATTTCCCCGACACTATTTGAGACGTGGCTTCGAGAATTTTCACCAAAAACGGTTGTTTCTCGGCACCAAGAGACTCGGAATGCTTGTTCAAACCTTTTTCGGCGTATGCTCTGATTTCCGGATCATCGGGACTCACCGAAGTGGCGCCACCGAGACGGCGACTTGACCTTCGAGATCTACTGGTATTTTTTTCCTTGAGGTGTTCGATCGTGATTTCAGGCTTGTCATTGTCGACCCACGGCTGTGATAAAACGGTTATAAGATAATTATCAACTTGACTGCCTTCTCTCAATTGACAATTTTCCTTGACACTCTTCGGACACGTGCTCTCGCCCAATCGTACTTTTATCTTGTACAAAGTTCCCGCTACGATTTGAGCCGTCGCTTCGACAATTTCCACCAAAAATGGTTCCCTCTCAGCGTTCAGAGTCTCGGAATACTTGCTCAAACCTTTCGCCACGTACTCTTGAATTTCCGGATCATCAACTTTACGTTGTGCCGCGGCACCAACGATATGTCTTCTGACTCTCGTTTCTCGTCTCTTGATCTCATCGAAACACTGAGATTGCAATATTTTCGCGCCCTTGAGGGATTTCTCAGCTGCTACGTAAATCTGCGCTTTGCAGATTTTGACTGGTTCACGCCAATCATCGTTACAACGTTTCGTTCCCTCCAAGCAATTGCTCGTCGCTACTTTCATCGTTATGTAATAGATCGTATCGTTCCCCGGTTGTTTCTTCGAATCAAGGACACCGAGAAGAACACGCTTCTTGTCGTCAGGATCAATCTCGTCGAGCTCATCGACCGCTTTTTGCGCCAATTTTTCAATCAAGATTCTCTCCTCCTTCGTATAATCGAAGATCGATCTGATCGATCGTTTGGCATCTTCACCATTGGAATTCACGCAGGACGGTTCATTCGTTTTCTCCGGTCTGGCGATTTTCTCAGGAACAATAATCTCCTCGTTAACGGGTTTTCGTGGATCTACGGGCGCGGGATCGCGTGCTTTGATCGGTAAGTCAAAATCATCGAGGAAATCATCGAACTCCTTGAACTTGTTTTTGAAACCAACGGTCTTTTTCGATTTTTCATCCTCCTCCTTGTGGATGACAATTTTCTTGGACGCTTCCTCGTTAACGGGAATCCTTGTTTTATCATCAATGGAAGTAGCGCTGCTGGAAGTGCTTTCCACCGGATTGTTGAAATACTCGTCGATGGTGCTGGAGTAAGAAATCAACGTCTTTTCTCCGTTATTGGTATCCCCGGAAGTTTGCTCGTTGATTCTCGAGACCACGTTTTCGGTACTTGGTACTTCAGCTTCTATGGTCCCCAATGTTTGCCTCGTTGCTCGAGAATCGGCGAAGCTCGTGTCAATTTCGTTGTAACTTTCTGGAAAATCGGTGCAATTGTTGCGTATAATTTTACGACTTTCATGTTGCCAAGGACGTTGCTCGAAAGTAACGAGGCACAATTGTACGGGTACGTTGGCAATCAACGAGCACTCGTTTCTCTCGATTGTGGCGGTTCTCGGACAATTTGATTCACCAATTTCGAGGAGAAGCTCGTAGAGAATAACGTTCGAGCCTGGTGGAACGGCTCTCGTTACTCTGACGATGCTGATGACTTTGTGCTTGAAATCACTTCGTCCAGTGTCGTCCATCGAACGTACGACCTCCTCGCCAAATGCACCGAGTCCTGGCAAAGTTGGATTCAGCTCGTAAGGACAACCAGCGCAATAATTACGATCCGTGGCGCGGACAGCTATGAAAGGACGTTCGATTCCATCGGTGACCGTTTGAACCTCGTGATCCAATTGAACGCTGTCGTTGATCAAATGCTTGTCGAGACTCTCCGTTGTCTCTTGATCCTGCGTATTCGAAATTTCCCGCAAGCCATCCTGGATCGGCTGTTGCTGTTGCATGTCCGTTTGCACCGATTGAGGATAAAGATACATGCATTGTATCGAATTCCTCTGCACGTCTATCACACCCAACTCGTGCTGACGCAGATCTATCGCGCAGGCCTCACGCGGACATGGTGATTCCTCGTTGCAATTTGGCTCGAGATTCAAGGTCAGCTTGTAGACTTTGTACGGAGGTTGTTCCTGCGAGAAAAAAACGACGTTAATTTCGAAATTGCACCGAGAAAGCAGTTTATTTATAGTTAAGAAATATATTTAGTGGGCACTTTTGTTGAAATATTCCTTAACTGTTACAACATTTTTTCGTCGTTGATGAATCTTTATTCAAGATGTTGGCCCAGTCGGTTTGCAACAGTCGTAGACTTCTCATGAATTGAATATTTGGTGATAGTAAACAAATATTTAGTTGCATTAGATATAGCCTTGTTAATAGTTAGCAAATAACCGTTAAAATTCCAACGACGCGTCTCAAATCATGATTTGTTAATAGTTAACAAATGTGTACTTGAGATCAGTATAGTACATGTTACTTTGTACGCGACTATGGACCTTTGTCAACTGGTTCAGAAGTTATGTAAATAAAAAAATACGCATACCAGGGCTTGTTAACTGTTAACAAATGGCAAAGTTGGATATGGCGAAATAAATATTTTGTGACAGTTAATCTAATGAGTCATTCATTTGAGCCTTTGAATTGTGACAAATAAGGATTTGGTGATAGTTAAGAAATCGGTACTTGAATGGAACATACCCTTTTCTAGCTATTACCAAATCTTTATTTGTCACAATTCAGAGGCTCAAATGAACGATTCATTAACTATCATAAAATATTTATTTCGCCATACCCAACTTTACCATTTGTTAACAGTTAACGAATCCTAGTAAAGAAATATATTTAGTTGGCACTTTTACTTAAATATTCCTTAACTGTTACAAAATTTGTTAGTCGTTACGAAATATTTTAATTGTGTAAAAATAATTTATTAACCGTTAAAAAATATTTATTTGATTTGTTAACAGTTAACAAATCCTGGTACATTGTTTTCTCAGTGAGTGTGAGATATAGTATTGATTTTCTTCAAATGTATTTATTAGAATGGCGGCCCTTTGAATTCTCAAAAAAATTCTATCAGGGGCTTCTAATTTGCCTCCACATTTCCAAAATTGGCTTCAAATAAATAAAACCAAATAAAAACAGATAACAACAAATAAAGATAAAGAGAAATAAATCTTTTAATCAATTGAAGTTTTTACTTTCTCAGAAAGCAAGCTCTGTTTTTAAATTTCTTTCATTTGCTATTTTAATGTCAATTGATCTATAATGATCCAAAAATCTAGAAATCAAATTTTTTTTAAATGTCAGAGTGGATGAAGGATGTCTGATATGAATCCTCCATAATTCGACATCGCTTTGAGCTATTGAATCGAAATTTTGCACACATGTCGATCAACGATTGATCCTTTGATTTTATTGACTCTGTTTTTTCGAAAATGCCGTTCCATTCAGGTAAACTTTGAAGTTATCGCACTGAACATTTTTATACAATCCTTGTGCAATTTTCAAGGTATAGTGATCAAGATTTTTCGGTATCAAATTTGGCAAAAATCTATGAACTGGTTAGAATTATATGAAGTTGCAATTTTTTATTTTTGAAGTATATCATAAACGCTTAAACTTTAATATTTTTTGAAAGATCGCACTTAAATGTTGTGACAATTACAAATACTTAAATTTTGTGAATAGTCAATGGAATTATTAAGAACGTTTTTTTAGTGGGAATCCATACAAGGGCTGCGATTATATGAAATTTGGAATTTAAAATAAGTAAAATAAGTTTAAAATAAGATGCATAAAATATTGAAATAAAGAGAATCAAAAATCAAAATTGAAGTCACTTTAATTGTGATTTTTAACTGCTATTTCGTGCATAGTTATAGTCTTATAATACTAACAACTTTCCATATCGCAGAAGATCTGTCAACTCAGTTCACACTAATATTAAAAACCCTGGAAATGAGAAACTTTGCCGCCTCACCTTTTTCTAAAGTTTAGGAAGCCTGACCATTATGATTGAATGAGCCTCTTTATGAGTAATTACTCATGAATAGGGCTTTGTTCAATGGAATAAGATGAATAAACAAATGTGCAAGTTGCTAATTTGCTATATGAATATTTAACACCTGCTCGCCGACAGTTCCAATTTTAATGTCGGATTCATCATGAGCCCAACAATATGAAATTTTGATTTTGAGTATCACTTGGAGAAATGAGTCTGCCAGAATTTTTTTGTAAAAAAGTGATATTTAGAAATTACAATTATTAAATCAAAATATTTAACGAAATCTTGCCAGCTGATAAACATTTAATTACTTTAATTGTTTGCACGGAAAAACTAAAAAAAAGTAATGAACATTTTTCATCATAGAGAGTTCTGTCAACAATTTTTTAAAAAATAAGGGAGAAATGTGCAAAAGTTTCCATTTGCAGATGTTTTCTTTAATTTTCGACCATTGCAAAGCTTTCGAATTCGTACCAAATTTTCAGGATTCTGTTTCAAAAGTACGGGTTAAGAATCAAAGTCAACGTGCCTGTATATTAAATTGTCACTTATCAGACTCAAATCACTAAAGTCCACTCGGACAAAAAAAGAAGATTTGAACGATCAGCTGAACTAAAAATTGGAAAAATTAATTAATTAAATAATTCCTAAAACTTATTTCATTATTTGAAAACATAATAACCGAAGATCTGAAACATCAAGTACTTAATAAAAATTGAGTGACCTTGAGATTTTTAATAATCGATTAACCTTGAAAATCATAAGTGAGCGACGTGTGAAATTTCCGTCGATTTGCCTCTGATTGATTTCCACTGTAAATATGCCATGTTTATTATTAAATAACATTGCTCGATGAATGGGCAATTTAAAGCTTCGATTAAGGTCATATTCTGATATTTATTCCTCTGATAAAATGCAGAAGGCTAATTTACAATACCAGTTGATTATTAATCAGCTAATTTGAAATTCCTTGCAAATCGATTCAAACAGCTGCGGAAACAATTTTGTGCAATTTCGAATTAAATCATAAGCTTTTATTATTTTCACTTATATTGAGGCTTCGGTAAATACAGCTCAATGTCTCGTTTAACTTGACGTCTAAAAATAAATCGCAATCTGTTTAGGCTTTATATGGATCTATGTTGACTCAAATATCAGCTTCAAGACTGATCAAACATACTGAGCTAATATTTCATTAACACTTTATTTGCCTTAAGGGGTTGGGCCACCGTAGGCCAAGAAAGAGTAGATATATTTCGGGCATTTTTTTACTGATTGTGAAATTAAAAAATCAATGAAAATTCTGTGAAAAGGATTTTATTACACTATTAATAAATCACACAAAATAATTTTCTCATAGAAATAAAGCGTCCTCGGTTGGAAATGCAGCTCATGCAATTCTCGACTTGCAACAAAAAAACCGCAACATTTTTTTAATTGTATATAATAAGAGTTAGAGACGTACGTAGGATTTTTCTATACAATGATTTTTCACAAAATAGAATACTTGTGAAAAAAAAGTTAAAAATTTCAGTTAAAAAACGTCAGATAATTGTTTATAAAAAAAAAGTATGCAATATATTGAAAAAATCTTAGGTAGAGTTAAATTTTTAGATTGATCGGTGAAGATGTTCATGTCATGTTTCAGCCAGTTAAAAAAACTGAAATGAAATTTGAAAATTAGGAAATTGAATTAACAAGATATATTTAATTATTAAATACATCAAAATATATTTAATTCTTAATTGAATCTTCACTGCGACGCTTTTTGGGCCACCAAAGATTTTCCACATATAAAATAAGTATAAAATAAGCCAGTTAAAAAAACTAAAATGAAATTTGAAAATTAGGAACTTAAATTAGGAAAATTAACGCACTTGGAAATTTTTGCCGTCCATAATACTTTGTTTCATCACTCTAAAGCATCTTCTAAGCAAAAAAAAATGTTTTTAATTTTCTAAAAAAATCTAAGGTGACCTTAAGATTATTTTAAAAAATTTTATATTATACTTTTATACTGTTTCGTATTTATATTTGCCCGAAAATCGTTTTTTACGCTCCTATGATTTTCATAATTTATATAAATTTTGATAATTTGTATAAATTTTATAATTTACATAATTTTTTGGACAATCGTAGAAGGAAAACGTACGAAAGAAGGGCATGAAAATAACACACAGAAAAGAAAAAAGCTCTACAATCTTGCATTCTCGAGACCCCAATTTCCCATCATACATATCGAGTAAAAAATGATAACCTTTGAAGCAATATATACATCAAAATTTATCGGCCACGCAGCACGCTCTCGAATAAAACATCGTTTTCTAAAAAATTCTCTACTCTTGTTATCTCGATTATTTCTCACATTCCTAAACCAGGGCGAGACCTATTGAAAAAAATTACATCTGGCAAAATGGTACAGATAGATCTGTAATTTTTGTTCACTCCTCTCGCATCTATGCGATAAGTGCGACTTTGTTGATTTTGTACTCATATGAGACATTCCTTGTCACTAAAACCAATAAAATTTTTTTTAAAAAAACCACCTAAAAAATTTTCATGTGGTCATTTCTTCAAAGGGAAATTGTACTTCATCGTAACGCTCGCAAATAAAAGTTGAAAGTAAAAATCACCGTTTCAGGGTTCCCTACATTGAAAGGAAAAAACGAAAACCTCGCTCTCAAACATTATTTTAGATTAAAACAATCTGCTTTAAAAAAAAATTCCAATTAATATATTATGTATTATTATATTATAGATTTGAAAGAGCTACTTCTAAGGGTTCTGAAATTTTTTTAAATAATTTTTGTGTCCCGTGCTCTTATTAATATGATTCAAAATTTCTTTGAAATGATTTCTCATTCTTGGAAATTGTTCTTACTCCCTTAATTTTAGCGAGTAGTGTAGTTGCAAAAAAAACAATATCTTAAATATAGATCAATTTGAATATATATAAGTGTTTTGTACTAATTGTGTAACCCTAATTGTGCGAGCCTGACTCGCTTTTGCGCGTTTTTTTCTTCTAATAAAGATTTTTTCCAATTTAATATATATTATGTACATATATTATAATATACAATACCTAATATAATATATATGATAAAATATAAGTTTTCCAAAGCAAGTGAGCAATATACACTACGCGCAACAATTAAGGGAGCAAGAAAAGTTTCCAAAATTTTTGGTGATTTCAGTGAAAAATGGTCGTATCGAGGTAATAAAAAAAGGTTTTTGAAGCTCCAAGATTCTAGTTTTCAGATCATTTAGTCAAAAAATTTTAGGAGCTACGGTTCATACGAAATTTTAAGAAATGGAGCGGATGAAAATTTTTGCAAATGTTTTATCTTTTTATTTTTGGTCCACGGGCTTGAAAAAAAAAAATTTCCAGCCAAACCAATACATGGACCAGGTAGCCTGTTTATCCAGCTTCAATTTGCTTTTTCAATTTTTTTTCTACGTTGATTTCTCGTGGAGATATCCGACTTTGAATGAAAAAAGATCCTTTTGTCTTTAACCATTAATATCTCAGCAACGGTCGTACAGAAATTAATCGGGCAGTTTCGAAAACTGGAATAAATGTGCTACAAGATTCGTTGAAAAGTTTTGGGGAAAATTTTTTTTTCTACCCTCAATATGCAGTTGAAAAAGTACAAAAAGTGACTTTTTCCCTTGATTTAGTGAATCGACTGCAGCTTTGCTAATATGGATGGGAAGGCTAATCTTTTAAGGGATTTTTACAGCACATTGTACCCCCAATAACCCTGTAAATTTGCAGATCGATCCATTGAATGGTTTTTCCGGACCGATTGATCAAAATTTCCAAAAAAAATTAAAGGGGCAAGGTTTTTCTAAGCCTCGGGTAATCTTCTTAAAAATGGAAACATTGATTTTTTCTCGACTTTTTTTTCAATTCAGCATCTGTTATCGGTTAAATTGAAAAAAAAAAAAAATTTCAAAGATTTTTGAACAATAAATGTTTTTTTGAATTTTTGATTTTTTTTTCTTTTCCAAATTTAACCGATAACAGATGCAGAATTATAAAAAAAGTCGAAAAAAAATCAATTTTTCCATTTTTAAGAAGTTTACCCGATGTTCAGAAACGAAAACCTTACTCTTTTCTGAAAAAAAAAAAATTGCAAAAATTTCGAAGAAAAAAAAATTCTTTTTGAATTTTTTTTTCTCGAATTTCACCCATACTTAACAGATGTAGAATCGTAAAAAAAGTCGACAAAAAATCAATCTTTCAATTTTTAAGAAGATTACGCGATGTTCAGAAACAGAAACCTTGCCACGAAGGAAATTGGAAATTTTCCTTGCTCCCTTAATTGTTGCGTGTAGTGTATATCAAAAACTACTACATTGACCTTTCTTAAAAAATTTAATTTTTTTCCAGAAGTAAAAATCTACTGTTAAGTGGAAGAACGTTTTTTTTTATTGTATACTTCCAATTTGATGAAAGAAAAATGCCAATTTCGTTCGTAACAATGAAAACTTTCACATTGATCACCTGTCATTTTGATTTTGATATCATATTCTGAAAATTCCTTTGACCAATCGCAGGAACTAATAAACTAGCAAAATTTGTTTGTTTTTATTTTTATGATTGATAATCAAGGTTGCAAAAGGTATTGCTCGCAGCAAAAAATTATTTTAGTAGTGCTTTCCTAAAATTGGCACTATCTCTGTTATAATAATATATTTTACACAACATATAACCGACAAAACAAATAAAAATGAAATATGCTACATCAGGGTTGTCCAATTGCTTACTAAAACCACTTTTGTCGATAATCAAGGACAGCATTCAGAATTTCCAAATTATCATTTTTAATTTATTTTTATTTTTAATTTAATTCAATTTAATTTTAATGTATTTTAATTTTTATTTAATTTAACTTTATTATTTGTATTTCTCATTTTATTTTGAAATTTTTTATTTTAATTGCTGCAAGTCTGCATAAATTGTTGCAATTTCATTGATTTATTCCTTCCATCAATGTCGAACAGAAGTTTGGGTGAAAATTTTCACGCGATAATACATGATAAAAAGTGAGAGGCGGGAATTTAGCCTCCGTTTAATATCGGGCAAAAGTGCAGCATTTGCGAATTCTTTGTACTATGTTAAATAATTAATTATTTGTCGAGTGACCGAATTCGCTTGGAATGCCCCATACATGCAGCATATATACCGGATTCAAAAGTACGACGTAAAAAATCAAATGATCTTGCACACGATGGACGCATGCAATATGTACGATATGTACACAGAGAGTGCTATGTAGAAATCGCCATAATCGCACGTATTATAAATTCTTAGTAATTTGCGAAGGAGCAAGACGAAAGAAGGAAGAGCATCTCGTTGAATATTACAAAGGTTGACGCAACGTCCAATTATAAAACTCGGAAAAAGCGAGGCGATAAATAACTCGGTGAAAAATCCTTATTCGTACAAAGAAACGTAAAGAATATTACTAATTTCTGCGCGCTGATCAAGTTGCCGCTTTTGTACGTGTGATGAGTCTGGGCATTCTCGTTCAATGAGTCGAGTGCACTCTGTATAAGAAGATCGGAAACACTTCCAAGTGGTATGCTCAAGGGTGTCGCTGACGTGAAAGCGAACGCGAGACAATTCAACAACACGATTATCCGAAACTTTGATTCTTCGGTTGCCATTATATTTCTGTTTTATTTCAGAGAGCGCGATGTCGCGCTTGTGCCGCGTTATGCAGTACTGAACAGTACCAAACAGTACTGAACTGCGCTGAACTGACAATGACAAACCGCGGACGACACACGAAAGTATATGTGTAACCGCGTGAAAAGAGAGAAACGTCAGATGTCCCGCCGACACCCGCGCCCCCGCCACTGTGCGGTTCGTCATGGAACCACGGATGTTTTGGTCTTTTGTTTATTCCTTTTTCTTCGTATAGAAAGACAAAAAACCTTGAGCCTGTCACAATACAGTTAGGTGTGGGAAACAGGCTTACAGGCAAGCCAAAGAGTCTCGAGATGACTCACATAGGGTGCGCGCGTTCTTTAATGCAGTTTTGTATCGTTTTTCATCGTCGTGTCTCTTTTTATTTCAATATGTTTAACAGAGACAGAACGATGAAAAACTGCGTTTAAGAACGCACCCATAATGTAAGTTTACATCGACATCCGTATATATACGGAGTGATAATTGGAAAATGTTCAATCAAATTTGATTAAGAGATTCTAATCATCATCGAACAGAGATAAACCTGTTTGAACGTAGTCGGGAAGAGTTTTCGTTTAAGGTTGTTTAGAAGCAAATCACGTTTAATGAGAAAATTCTGAAAATTTGGTATGTTTTTCAATGAAGTATTTAAGAGGTCATGTAAAAATTCCACGACGATTTGGAAGCTCGTTATCGAATAATTGAGATTAACAAATTAAATAAAATAAAATGTAGTCTTATGGAAACTGATATAACTTTGCGATAAGTTATTTTTTTGACTTCTCAATTTTTTAATATCCACAATATACTGAAAGCAACGGAAAGAAAACGAAGTTTATTGATAAATATTTTTTTTTTATTTAAAAAAAAAAATTTCATCAAAACGTTAATTTCTCAATAACGAGCTTCCTAATCGTCGTGAAATTTTTACACGACCTCTTAAATACCTCATACAAAAACATACCAAATTTTCAGAATTTCTCATTACTTTTTATTTTAACCCTTAAGGAGGTTGAAGTAATGATGATAGAATTCTGAAAATTTGGTATGTTGTTACATGAAGTATTCAGGAGGTCGTGTAAAAATTTCACTACGATTGAAAAGCTATTTATTGAACAATTAACATTCAAAGATTTCATAGCTTCTAAACAACCTTAATTGAGAAAAATAAGAAAGAGATTAGTTGGCATTCGAATATGGGAGTAAAGAGGCGAGAGGCGAATAACAAGAGATATTGAATTATAATGTTCGAAAAAATGATTTAATATCGATGCTAAAACAACGTCTGTATAGAATAAATTGTCAACGATAATTTCGTGGGAGGATATCGATAAATTTTTCGATCGCAAAAAAATCGTCAGTGATAAAATCGTTGAGATTTAAGAAAAAGAAATGTTTTTCCGTCGTCAAATAATATTGATATAACATCCAAATAAAGCTTTCGACTAGCAACGACTTGGTGCTCATTTTCATCATTGTTTTCAATGCTAAACGAACGAGATCAATTTCGTGTTATTTGAGGAATCTAACGATTACATTACGAACACGCACTCACATATATTTAGTAGATTCGATTTTTCTTTTTTTTTTTGTAATATCTTCAATGGACGCAACAACTAAGTGAATTGATGATTAATCGATTGTACTAATTAATTTAGGCTAGTTTGCGTTAGTTGAGACAAGACAGTGTCGAGCTTGACGATTTGTACTCTCGAGGTGAAGATCGTAGAATCATCGGGATCGTAGGAGGATTGATAATTGATCAATTCCCTCGTTCCATCGTCACCGAGATCGGCGATCGCGATCGAGCTCGCCTGAAGCTTCAAACTCGGCTGACAATCTTCCCTCTTGCATAGTTGAACAATTTCGCTCTGACTCGCATTTATAACGTGTACATTTACACTGTGAATCGTATAATTCACGAAAACCATCTGTACTCTTTCGGTCAATCGACGCTTGACGATTGAATCCGTCTCCTCGAGGGGAGCATCCTTATCCTCGTTCCACTGCCAAAATTTAATGGCAACTCCGGTCACGTGAGGCTTCCCGATTATCGGATAAACAGCTGGTTTCATCGCGTACGAATTGTTGCTCGAATGTTCCCACATGAGACGTTTTGGTTCACCAATTTTTTGCCAAGTCAAGCTCACGTTCACGTGACAATTTTCACCTGGACAGGAACCGGTATTTTGCACTCTCAGCTCGTAATACTGTGTCAGCTGTATTGCGTAATCGTTCATATTTTCGTTGTAACTCGGCGAAATTTGGGATATCGCATTCCCGTTGGAAACATAATTTGATCGGACTTCCGGCAGACGCGATACGTTTGGTCGCAATAATTCGTTCAGCGATACCGTCAGATTCATCGTCTCTGAAAACAACAAAGATATCAGTGGAAATGATTTTGAAAATTATTGAGAAAGAAGCGTTATTTGCGATTTCATTGGTTTTCCTTTCTCAGAGTGAGTGATCTCGATCTGGACTAGAATTTTATGAATTTTAAGGATTTTCACGAAAAAAATATTTTTAGTGCGAAAATAAATAGTGCAAGTTATTGTAAATACTCAAAACCTTTCTGGATGAATACATAAAAAAAAGAGATATGATTTGTGCAAATTAATCGTGATTTTTTTAATAATAGTTATTTTATAATGACAAATATTTATTTTTTTAAAGTGAATTTGTCTTGTAAAAGCACTATCTTATCTGGATTTATCTTGATAAAAACGGCACTGAAAGAATTTTTGTCGAAAATTTGGATAAACCTATTGTTTTTTTTTAAATCACCGCTATACTTTTCTAGATTGAGAATACGGATTTTAATTGTCACTTTATCCACAAACATTTATAAAACTGATAGACAAATTGTATTTTATCTCAGTTACTCAGTCAATTACCTACTTCCGAAGATGAAGAATAAATGAAAGTACATAAAGTAATTAAGTATTGAAACATGGATACATGTAACAAATTCATTAATGAACTTGTCAGAAATTTAAAAAAATTTAGATTTTGTTTCCTATAACTTTTCAAGTTGTCGATGGACTGAAATATACAATTGTCAAATATGACATTTTTACATCTCTGAAGAAGCCATATAATTACAGAACATGAATTCGAGTTGAAGAAATTTGAGGAGCAAAGAATGTGAAAAATTGAAATTTTCACTATTTTTGTTGCCCCTTAAGAAAGTTTGTTCCATACGTGTTCCCCTTCCCTTAATCACTGTTTAATTAACTATGTTCAAAAAATGAACAGAATAAATATTATACTTTTGTAAAGTATAATAATATTTATGCAAACTGTCGGAAAACTGTAAAAAAAAAAATTAAGTATGGCGATCAAATTTGGCTTCCTCATAAAGAAAACTTTGTTAACTATCGAAAAACATGAGTAATCAATATGCAAATTTGTCAAATTCTTTCAAATTTACTTCTTATCAAATTTAATTTTTGCCAAATTCAATAGCGAACAACCTTGATCACTATTTTAAATGTGTACAAAATTTCAGTACAATATCTCGCAAATAGCCGAAGTTACAGTACGCTATTTTTCAAAAAAACAAAGTTTGATAAAATTTTAATCATTCGGTCGATTTTTGCCAAATTTAATGACGAACAACCTCGATAGCTATATTAGCTCTGTGCAAAGTTTCAGTGAATTATCTTAAAAATTGCCCATGTTAGGGCGTTTATGCTATTTTTCAACAATCCAAAAATTTCATAAAATTTTAATCCCTCCATGGATTTTCGCAAAATTCAATACCGAACAACCTTGATAGCTATACTAGTTCTGTAAAAAGTTTCAGTGTAATATCTTGAAAATTGTGCAAGTTAGAGCGTTTACGCTATTTTTCAAAGAATTCAAAATTTCATAAAAATTTAGTCTTTCGATCAATTTTTTGCCACATTCAATACCAAACAACCTTAATAGCTATACTAATTCTGTACAAAGTTTGAGTGCAACATCTTGAAAATTGCAGAAGCTAGAGCGTTTACGCCATTTTTGCAAAAACGAAAAAAGTCCATAAAATCTGAACACCCGTTAGAATTAAAACAAAATTCTTTCATAAAGTTTTCACGAAAACAAAGTTTCCTCTGTGAGGAAGCAAAATGAAAGTGTTTGGTACCGAATTTTCCAAAACTGTACAGATTTTATGCGATTTCGAAATTTTCTTCAAATTTTGCTATTACAAGCTAGAAAATTGTAAACAGTTCAGAGAACAACATTTTTCGGAATCAGAATTTGTGGAAATCGCTGACGGCGTTCAAATTGCATAAAATGCATAATAAAAAAAAAAGCGCATTATCGCTTTAATCGCAAATAAAAGTATTTGGTATCAAATTCCCCAAAACTCGTTTAAACTGTACAGATTTTATGCGATTTCAAAATTTTCTTCAAAATTTGCTATTACAAGCTAGAAAATTGTAAACAGTTCAGAGAACAACATTTTCCTAAATCAAAATTTGTGGAAATCGCTGACGGCGTTCAAATTGCATAAAATGCATAATTTAAAAAAAAGCGCATTATCGCTTTAACTTGCACAAATATCGTAAAATCAGACTCAAAATATCTGCATCTAGAGTCTGGAAAATAAAGTAATAGCTCTGTCGTAAGCAATTTCACGATGTAGAGCTACTATTTTTTTTTTCACAGGTAATCTGCAGATTGTACAAAAACGTGTAAATTCCAAATTTCTACATCACTTCATTATTTTTTCATTTCCATAAAGCATCCACTATGGGGCAGAGATCAGCAGTAATGATATTTTCAGGCGCTTTTTCGGAAAATATTATAAATTTTTTGAAAATTAATAATGTTGAAATCTAAATTTTCAATTACCCGACAATGGTTAATGGAAAAAAATAAATTTCCAATTATCCAAATAATCGGCAATTGGTCGGAAAATAATATCAATTACTCAGAAAATGGGTAATTGGTTTGAAAATATTTCCAATTATCCGAACAAACGGTAATTGGTAAAGAAAACTAATATCAATTAATCAGAAAATGGGTAATTGGTCTGAAAATTTTTCAATTATCCGAATAATCGGCAATTGGTCTCAAAATAATATCAATTAATTAGAAAAATGGGTAATTGGTCTGAAAATCTTTTCAATTATTCGAATATTCGGTAATTGGTCAAAAAATATTATCAATTTTTCAGAAAAATGGACAATTGGTCTGAAAATATTCTCAATTATCCGAATAATCGGTAATTGGTCTCAAAATAATATCAATTTTTCAGAAAAAAGTTAATAATTTATTGAAAATCGGAGTGATAAGAGATATGTAGAGATATATAGAGGTATATACAGGCATATACAGTCATATACCGGCAAATAAAGGTATTTGCAGGCATATAGAGGTATATAGAGATAAATAGACATATATCGAGATATATTTTTATATATCTCTATAATATCTCTAATCACTCCTATTTTTTCAAAAACACCTTTTCACTGAATTATTTTTTTTTTTTTTTGGGAAATTGAAAATTTTTCAAACCAATTATTCAATTTTCTGAAAAACTGATATTATTTTCCGACCAATTACCCATTTTTCTGAAAAATTAATATTATTTTGCTACCAATTACCAATTATTCGGGTAATTGAGAATATTGTCAGACCAATTACCTATTTTACGTTTAATTGATATTATTTCTTTACCAATTACCGATTATTCGGATAATTCGAAATATTTGCAAACTACCCATTTTCTGAGTAATTGATATTATTTTTCGACCAATCACCGATTATTTGGATAATTGAAAATACAATTTCGGATAATTTCAATTTTTCCACCAATTGGTATTCTATCTTTTGAAATGATCGATTTTCCATCAATTGAAAAATGGAAAATCGTTATTTTTTTTTGCCGATCCCTGCTATGGGGAAGTAAAAAATGGGCAATCTACTTCCATAAAAAAATTTACTATTGCGTAAAAATAATGAGGAAGCGATGTGAAAGTATCGAATTTAATATTTTCAATAACTAACGTTTGAAGGATTTTTCTTCTTCGCAGGAGTACGATACGTCGTAATTGGACTCGAGACGATTAAGCCGGATGGAATCATCGATGCAATCGACGTTGGTGTATTCGCCCAAAATTTTGCCACTTTTTCCCGACAGTAGAAGAATATCACCATCGGTAGAGCCATGATGCGCGACGCTCAGCATATCGTCGATACCATCGGCATCGATGTCAGGAACTAGTAAAGGTAGCCGTGAATTTGTCACGGCCGACGAGGTCCAGTGTATCGTACCGGCTGTTGGATCTACGCTGATGAGTAAATTTTTTCCGGTTACGATGCAATCGGGAGTTTCCGAGCCATCGCTGTCGAATGTCAGGCAATCGATGTCGTTGGGTATTATCTTCAACGGAATCCACCACAATGTGACACCGGTATTTCCCTGCATCGACAAAATGCCACCGCCATCCGGAGAAATTTCTCTGGTCGTTGGAGGCGAGGAGACGTTAACACCAAAACGCTGTCCTTTCAGTAGAAATATCAAACTATAAGGATTTCCATGAACTATGGATATAGGACCGTGAATTTCTGCAAGAGAGAAAAATACAACTTACAATTTTTCAGATATCGAAAGAATTGGGTTCCCCTATTTTTCACGCGGTCTGTTTTTTATTTCCACAGGGCTTAAATTTTTTATTGGAAAGATTTGGACAGATTTTTTTAACGGAGCTGAATATTCAACACAATAATACATAAATGAGGCATTCCACGTCAAGTCGGCCACCCCATTTTTTGAAATCGCCAAAAATCGCATACAAATTTTTAGAAAGTAGTTCTATCAAGAAAATTCGTGATTTTTTTCAGATTTTAAAATTTTTTAGCCGGAAAAAAAATACAAACATTTTGTTTGTCCCATTTTGTAACTCGAAAATTATTCATCGTACGAAAAAAGAAGTAGGACATAAAATTTAGGATTTTCAACGTGCTTTTCACTGACATTGTTTACAAACTCCTCCGAAAGCTCTATGCGCCATTTTCGGAGAAAATAATATTTTGATATTTTTTTTCTCAGAATTAGCATTTTTGATTCGCTTGTAGTTTTAACAGTTTTTTGCTTGATATATTTACAGACTACAGAAAAATTGGCTTAGTGGACAACCCGTTCCTTCGCATGCGTTTTTCATCGCAAACGAATACACAAATTTCTCTTGAACATTAACAGGGTTGAGATTATTTATAGATATTTTCTACAGCCCGCATTTTTATTTATTTTTTGTACTTTTTCAATTTTTCAAACTTTTTCCATTTTTATTTGTTTAAATATCTTTTTGTACATTTTAATAAACTTATTTATCAATGGACCCCTGTACACCGATAAAGTCTATTCAAATTAGAGTCAAAGGCTAGTCACACCTCTCAATTGCAAAAGGGAATTAATTTATCCTCTTTGGATACACCGACGTTTCTATGGCCAATGAATACTTTTTTAGTTCGATTTGGCCATGATTTTTGGGAATGGAGCAATGATACTGCTTTGTTCCTGGAATCGTCTTCGCAATATTAAAATGAGATTATTTTTATTATTTTTCCCTGTCTACGATTAGTCATGATAAGATATCAAAATCTACAATATTTCGTTAAGTCACTCTATAATGATACATTGTATCAATAAAAATGTATGCGAAGGAATGGGTTGTCCACTAAGCCAATTTTTTTATAGTCTGTAAATATATCAAGCAAAAAACTGTTAAAACTACAGACGAATCAAAAATGCTAATTCTGAGAAAAAAAATATCGAAATATTATTTGCTCCGAAAATGGCATATAGAGCTTTCGGAGGAGTTTGTAAAAAATGTCAGTGAGAAGCACGTTGAAAATTCTAAATTTTATGTCCTACTTTTTTTTCGTACGATGAATAATTTTCGAGTTACAAAATGGGACAAACAAAATTTTTGTATTTTTTTCCGGCTAAAACATGTTATTTTAAAATCTAAAAAAAATTACGAATTTTCTTGATAGTTAGAACAACTTTCTAAAAATTTGTTTGCGATTTTTGGCGATTTCAAAAAATGGGGTGGCCGACTTGACGTGGAATGCCTCAAATATAAAATAAGGAAAGTGTTAAGTTTCTATTACTTCCTCGTAGAGGAAGCTTTCAATACATGGAACATTTTTTTTCAACATTTCGGTCAGAATCTCCCAAAATAAACAAATTTCAAAAATGTTAAAACGAACTATCGTCAATACATATTAAGGGCTCAGTTTGCAATTGCTGGCTACTTCGTAACTATTTGTAAAAACAATTGAGAACTTATAGCAATAATTTGAGAAGTGTGGACTGATGCACACCCTCTAATCACTGTTCGAGTACCTATTTTCAAAAAAAAAAAAAAAAAATCAGAAGAAAATATTATAATTTTGTAAACTACAGTAATACGTATTGAGTTCTCGAAAAAACCTTCAAAATTCTCAAATATTCAAAAATGCACTATCGGTGAAAAGTTTCCGGACAAAACTTCAAAAAAGGTCTGGAATATTTTTTTAATGCCATTTCGTCGGAAATCAACGGAAATTAATTTAACAAACGGCATTTTAAAAGGGAAGAATTCGGCTTCATTTTCTGTTTTTTAAATGATTTTTACAATTTGTTTTTAGATTTGGACATTATTTTGAAAACAACTGGTTTTCGCTTTTTTTATTCATCTTCCAGAGGAATTTATTTAAATATATTTTTACGATTGGATTCTCAAAGGCGGAAGTTTGAGCTTCAATTTCCTTGTTTTAAAAACTTTGAGCGATTTTTTTTTCTAAAGTTCTTTTGTTTTTTGTGAAAAAATAGGAAATTTTAAAAATCCCGTATAACACGAAAACAAAGAGGATTCATGAAAAACTTCAAGATAGCAAAAAGTTGCGTCTGTTTTCGTTGAGTTCAGAGGAATTTTTTCAGACTTTTTTTTTTTTACATTTTTTTTCTCTTTTTCTGGGTAGCAGCTCAGATCATTCAATTACCATAACTCCAGAACTATGGGATTATTGATAAAATTTCAAGAGGGGAAAATACTTTATTTTACCATTTTCAACGCATTGGAATTTTTTTTTCAAATTTTCAAAAATCTGAAAAAATTTCTCTGAACTCAAAGAAAACAGACGCAACTTTTTGTTATCTTGAAGTTTTTCATGACCTCTCTTGTTTTCGTGTTCTACGAGATTTTTCAAATTTCCTCTTTTTTTCACAAAAAAAAGAATAACTTTGGAAAAAAAAAATCGCTCAGTTTTTAAAAAAAGGAAATTGAAGCTCAAACTTTCCCCTTTATGAATCCAATCCTAAAAATGTATAAACAAAATTTCCTCTAGAATATGGATGCACCTGAAGAGAGAGTTGACTTCCGGCGAAATGGCATAAAAAAACGTGCTAGACCTTTTTTGAAGTTTTGAAGTTTTTGAAGTCCAGAAACTTTTCGCCGGTAATGTAAATACAAGAAGCAAAGCGAACTTGCAATCAAAATCGTGCAACTTCAGGATTCGTGCTGATTTTGCATGACATTTAAATACTTTTTAAGGGCTGTCAAAAATTAGAATCTTCATAACTGTTCAGGCTGTCGGACAATCCATCGGTGTATGATGAAATAATATGAGTTATCGAACAAATACACGCAGCCCAAAAAATACTACTATTTTCAGGGTCGCCGATAAACAAGGAAGCGATATTAAAATTTCATTAAAAAAATAAAAAGGGAAATACATTACCTACTCCCTTCAAACTCTTGTCCCAGGTGATAACGGGCTGATTTTCTATGACTTGCGGGCAAATTGAGGCGTTATCACAGGGCAGAGCATAGAGAAAAATCAGTAGAGTGGCAAAGCACAGGATTATCGAGAGAATGAGACAAAATCGTCTGAGCGTCGACATTTCTCGTCTCTTCCAAAAAACATTTTGAACCTCCATCTCCGGTATCATTATAGGAATTTCGTCGCCGCAGTATCTGTATCCGACTTGCGAATCGCCGCTCTCTTTACCAAAATTTTTCCCATCGTTTGTACTATGGCACCAACCGTTTTCCTGCGCCGTTGTGGCATTCTGTGTTAAAAAAAATTTAGCAAAACAATAAAGAAAAAAAAATGTTTTTCTCTAGCAAAAATTGAGATAAATGAAGGAAAAAAAAATGTCTAGTAAAAATATAGCAAAATAAAGGAATTTTTTTTTTTCCATTAAAAATTGAGAAAAATTGAAAAAAATTCTTACACGAATTTTTTCCGAATCTTCATGACCGTTGTCAATGGGAACAGCCAAACGTTCGTCCTCCTCTTCCGTGTCTGTGTTGCTGATACTTTGAGGAATCGGAGCGTAGCCCTGGCCCGACATTCGTTCGATCGACATGATTCTTCAAAATTCGAATTTATCACGCCCCACTCCAAGGCGCGTTGTGCAAAATGAATGAGCCTCGATAGTTGTTTTTTCTTCGGTAAATTTATTCGTGAAAAAATGCGAGTATTTCGCTATTCGTTGTAATAAGACGTTTTTCAAAGTACCCGAACGCACAGTTATCGCGTTCGACAGGTGTTTTCTGACAGTTAATATTTTCGTTGTACTTTATGGGGTTATTGCGTTTCTTTATTTTATTGACACTTTTTTGATGCACGATATCACTATATCAGTTCGTATCACACACAATCGCAGTATCGCACACACAGATATTATTACAGTGGACGCTCCCATAATTTAACTTCCGGAAAAGCTCCCATAATTTAATTTTCCCACTTCTGCTTTCAGCGCATGCGTAACGTCTTTTTTCGCGGGAAATTCAAACTGTGAATTATGCTTACGCATTACAGACATACATTTTATAAACATCCGACAGCGATATTATTGCAAAATTTTGCAGGTTTACCAGAGATTTATTGTTTATAATTCTTGTCACAAAGAATCAAATATAAAATCAATCTATTCGTCCGTTAAAACACGATACAACATTTAACTAGACAACGTAATGCAGAATTACATCTACATAGCACATTTTACGGAAGTTTCATATTTTATGAAATGTCAAAATTCCTTTTTCGTTGAGAAATATACGTTAATAGATGATAACATATAATTCATCGTGTTTAATTATTGCGTGGAAAATTTGACAATTGAGGTTAAGTTGCCCTGTGTTGAGGGCGAAGCTAAATAGCTTCTCTCTTGCTCTTTACACGATTTTATGTATCCATATTTAAAGCACTATGTCAACTTGTTTCAAAAGTGGAAATGAAATAAGACTACAAGTTAATTTTTAATTCTGAAATAAAAATTCTTCATTAACAAACGTTTCAATCGTCTCGAAATTTTGACTATCTATTTTGACAACGAATGTCTCTCGTTACGAATAATTTATTACTATTAAGAGGAGGCTAAAGGCGACATTCGGACCTCTCTCTCGCTCTCACACGACCCCTATCATCCTTTCTCTCTCGCACTCGCACGAAAAATGTCGGTATTTCGCCTCCTCTTAACGTCATTGTAGTGTAACAACTATCGAAAGGGCGCATCTTGTAAGATTTCGCTTTTTTTTTTAAACCACAAATTCCTTAAAAATAATGTATTCAAGTTTTCTCGTAAATGTTTAAGGAGTAAAAAAAAAACAAAGAGTCATGCCCTGCGAAATATACTAATGCACAGCATGACACTTTTATTTTTTGCCCTAAATGTTGTTGATTTCTGAGAAAGACCTGTTCGAAAATATCAGCTATCTCTCTTGCACTCGTGTATCAGCTGATTTACTTTCAACCTTCTTATATCCTAAAAACCATGCACTACAAGATTCTATTCCTGGATGTATTAAGAATTCAAATTATTATGCATGTGATCTTGATCGCGTTGGAACGATAAAATCAACAAAGTATCCCATACTCTTGCACTATAATCATTTTGTATAATAACAATAGGTACGAACGGTTACGAAAAATCGATTGCAAGTTTCGTAAAGCACACGTCGCCACGAGCAACCCCCGCGTAACAAGGGGCGGCAAGAGTGGAGGGGGATTAAGAGAGTCAGAATTTCAAAGCGGCGCCACCTGTGCGCCATGCTGCAAAGGTTCAAGCACATCCCGCGAGGGGGGCGTCGGGGAGCGTGTGCCAGAAAAAAAAAGTTAAATCGTATATTATTTATTGATTTCGTGTGATTTCGCACGAGCCATCGGGAACAACACTTGCCGCTTGTTTCTCGCGGAACATTCTGCTGGAAAGATTTTCGCGATCGAGCCGCCGCGAGCCGAATACGCGAAACATTGTCCGCCCGATCGAATGGGGCGGCTTAACCCGTTCGTCGTGTCGTCAGACCTGTGTCGTTTGTCAATAGTCTCGTGCTTTTTAACGTACGCGTTACACGTACGCGCGTTCTACTAAATGACATCGAACATTATTTTTTTAATCGTTCATCGAAATATTCATAAAAGTGCAATAAAAAAGAGCTTTAGGACGACAGATTCGAAGGAAAGGAAATTGTTGTCCTCTGACAGTTTCTCAGCTGTGAATCGTTTGACAATTTAGGATCGTCCCGCGAGTGCGGACAACGCTCATTTTTTTCTCCAATACATGGGAAAACAAATTTGATGCGTTATCGGTGGACGAGCGATAACGCATCTGTAAACAAAGGACATACAAATTCCGAGAGGTTGTCACTTTCGCGGAATCCAAGATGGCGGCGAATCTCGAGGAGGAACAGAGTTTACGGGAGTGCGAGAATTACGTACAGAGACACAACATACAGCAGGTACTCAAGGATTGCATCGTACAGCTTTGCGTCGGTAGACCACAAAATCCGATATCGTTTCTTCGCGAATACTTCCAAAAACTAGAGAGGGTGAGTAGCTTGTACTGCGTGTCGTTTTTTTGGGATCTAAATAGTAAATATACCTTTTTCGCCACACTTTTTCGCGTTGTCCCTCTTGCGGGATTATCGTGTAAACACGTCGGTCGGCTTCTCAACGTACACGTCACACGAATTGTTTGTTTATCAATTTATCAATGGAAAAAAAACGATATTCCACCGGACCAGAGATTTATGTTGTTCTCTGAATTCCTGTTTTTGAAGTATTCGTCTTCTGCAATACACTTGTTTTTGCTTGCTTGCGTTTTACAAATGTTCGCTACGTTTAGAAGATGCACTCATATTTATTTTTTGTCAACGTATTATTCGTTTTTTAATTCTGTTTTTTTAATTATGATAATTCATTAATTTTTCATCATAATCATATTCGATTTTTTCATCTCCTCTATTTTAATTATTTTGTCAGCCTTTCTTGGACATGTTTGTTGTGTTCTGTGAAAATAGTTGCGAGTGAGACAGACACCATTTTTTAAATATTTTACTGACCATTTTCTTGCTTTATTCGAGAACCGAGCGACTTTTCTGAGCTTCACCTCTGTCATTTATATAATTAGTACTGAAATAAACATGTTTTTAAAACAACATTTGAAAACATTGGAAATTCAAGTCATCATATGGGTCATTCGGAACATTTTTTTTTCGTAGCCCCAAGTATACTCTGTAAAACAAACTCAGAACGATTTTTTCGTAACTATAATAGTTTTCGAGATATTTAAAAAATAAACTTGAAAAATTAAAAAAATGGTGAAATTTTGAATTTTGCATAACTTTCGGGAAAAAAAATTAGTTTGTTTCTTTTGGTAGACTTCGTTTTATGATAAAAGAAAATGTCTGACCAAATTTCATCGAAATTGAAAGGGGTTGATTCCAACCAGGGTTGCGAAATGTTTAATGAAAAAGTAATGCATTAACCATTACTTTTTTAATGGCTAATGAAAATAATTTCCATTAACCATTAAATTTTGACGGTTAATGGTTAATGAAAATGCCAATGCATTAAAAAAAGTAATGCATTATTTGCGACCCTGCCCATTACAATGTAGTGTGTAATAGAAAAAATGTCCATTACCCATTGCAATGTAATGTGTAATGGACAAAACTTTGATTGCAATTTTGGGAATGGAAAAATATAGATGAATAAATTATTGCAATTTTGCATTACATTTGATTGACTTACGACTTAGATTTTTAGAATTATAACATAGATGAATAAATTATTGCAATTTTGCATTACAATTTATTGACGTAGGATTTAGATTTAAGGTACCTGAAAATCTAAGTCCTAAATCAATAAAATGTAATGCACAATTGCAATAATTTATTCATCTATATTTTTCCATTCCCAAAATAGCAATCAAAGTTTTGTCCATTACACATTACATTGCAATGGGTAATGGAAATTTTTTCTATTACACACCACATTGTAATGGGTAGGGTTGTAAATAATGCATTACGTTTTTTTAATGCATTTGCATTATTTGCAACCCTGATTCCAACTATTGGTTGATTTGACATGGGATGACCCATATGCATAATTTATTTACTTTTCATACAGTGTATAGCAACCTAAAAATTAATGAAAATCTTGAAACTTTTTATAAAACCTTAAAATAATTATGAAATCTTACGAAAAATTAGAAAAAATGAACCTAAGTTTTAAGTTTTTATGGTAACTTTACTTTCAGCCATTCGCTACTTGTAGGTATATTTCAATAGGTATTGCTATAGTTTTATAGTTTATAGAAATATAATATTCATTTATGTTAATTTTCGGAAAATAGGTTATTGAACGGTAATTCAGTGGAATTCATTGTTCAACTCTGGTCAAATCAGGATGTGAGAAAGTAAAGTTTTAAATATATGTACACAGATTCATACACACATATAACAAACAAATATTAATACCGTTCAAAATATGATCACATTTATTTTTAGTTAAATTCGTCAAACCCCATTTTTTCGCAATTATCATCTCAATGCAAATATCCTTTTCACCAATGCAAATATTCTGTCCCCAGAGAGAAAAAAGGGCGATTTATTCCAAATTTCTCTCTTATCGATTCTTGATCGATTATCGCACATGCGCTTTCCGCAACGTAGATGGCGAGACAAATTCGACCATCGAAGAGTATAATATGCGGGAATTTTTGAAATTTTTGATCTTGTCAATATTCGATCCTCACAAGGACTAAACATTCGCAACCGTTTTTGCGAATAGTTGTGAATTAAATTAACACATTGAATGTCAGACCATCGATAACAAAATGAAATACCGGTTACCGGTGACCTACATGGCATTCAACGTGTTAAAATTATAAACTATGTCATTATAGACAACTATTTGTGGCAATAGTTGCAAGACAAACCGGCAGATTTATGCAAATATTTGATGAAGAGTATTTCGGTGTTGTTATTATTTCAATAATATATAAACCATGAACAGTTTTAGCCCATTTTATCCATTGCCAAGTATTCACTGTGACATACATTGATTTGTCGAAATCAAAATTTTATAACTTTGTGATAAAAAATTGCTCATCCAACATATTTATTTCCATACATATTTCTTTATTTTCTGAGTTTACTTGAGAAAGTTTTTTACAAATATCAGGGTCGACTCAAATATTTATTAAAAATAACACTATTTCATGCATTTGTAGTACCAGACGTTCGGCTGAATAAAAAATCGACTAATTTGTTTTTTTAAATAAAAATTTTAAGACCTTGTTGACAGTCTTCAGACTTCTTTCGGTACTTGAAAATAATATTTACCAAGTATTTGCAGCTTTTTCAATTTTTCTTTCAAAGAATACATTTGTCGATTTTCTAGTCAACTTTTGCATAATTATTTTAATACTTACCAAGTATTTCAAATTTCTTGCAATCTTTCGAAAAATTCATTTGTTTTATATGAAAATCTTTAAAAATCATAAAATCTGAATTCGGCCAAGATTGGATACTGATTATTATTATTATTATTATTATTATTATTATTATTATTACACCAGTGGAAAAAATTAGAGGATCAACAAAATTTCCCAAATTTTTAGTGGTTTTTAACAATGCTGTATTTCAGTGAAAAATGGTCGTATCGAGGTCTAAAAAAAGCATTTTGAAGCTTGAAGTTTCTAGTTTCCAGATTTTTTAGCAAAATTTTTTTCGATGCTACAGGTTTCACGCAATTCTGAGAAATACCAAGAAAACAAAATTTGGCAAATTTGCATCACTTTTTTTTTGGCTGTTATTTTTGGGAAAAAATTCTTTCAGCCAAACCATTACAGGAGACTGGATAGCTTGTTTATTTAGCTTCAATTTGTTTTTTTTTGAGACCTCGCTGCGATCATTTTTCGCTGAGATATCGGGCTTTTACGAAAAAAGATACTTTTCTGTTTGACCATTCATATCTCAGCAACCAATGATCGTACAGAAATCAGAAGGGGCGTTTCACAAACTTGAATTAATGCTCTACAAGGATTCATGATGGTTTTTTGAAGAAATTTTTTTTTCCCATCCTTACCATGAATTTGAAAAAACAGGAGAACAGGGCTATTTATGGTTTTTTTTAGAAAATCAACCGTAATTGAAAATATTGACAAAACGACTAATGTTGAGAGTGACTTTTACAGCTCAATATACCCACAAAATTCCCGTAAAGTTTCAATTTTATCTATCGAACGGTTTTTTTGTTTCAAGTAATCAAATTTTTGAAAAAAATTAAAGGATCATGTTTATTGCCCCTTAACACTTCATAATCATTATGAAAATGAAAAAAAGAAATTTTTTTTCGAGCATTTCCCCGATTCTTATCGCAAACAGCATTTGAACTTACGAAAAAGAAACAAAAAAAATTTCAAACTTTTTTAAAAATTGTTTGACATTTTTTTTTTCAAAAAAATTCAAGTATTATGTTTATTGCCCCTAAACACTTCACAATCATTATTGAAACGAAAAAAAAATTTTGAGCTTTTTTCACATTTTCGGAAAATATTTATCGGTAAAATAAACTTCGATCAATTACTAAAAAATATATTTGTAAAGCTTGTGTAAAAATTTGAGACTGATCGGTTTATGCCGTTTCTGAGAAATCTTGCTCACCGACATTGAAAACACGGTTTTGAGAAAAACGCGTTCAAAGTTTCAAAAATACTTTACACATAGTAATAAAGGGTTTACAAATATGCCTGTAACTTCGAAAATGTTAAAGTTGAAAAAAAAACTATTTTTTGAAAATCCTGACTCCGTATGAGCCCTTAAAAGAGGTGACATTATCGGACGTACTGGACAAAAAAATTTAGATAAAATTTTGAGGGACAGTTCAGAAGAGACAGAGAAAATTGCAAAAAAGACAATTGTTCAAGACCATTATGTATGGACTCGAAGTTCCGAACGTTCAGCTGAACGAAAAATTGCCAAAATTATTATTTTACAAAACAATTTTGAAAATTTGTTAACACTTTAAAAATAATTCTTGAAATGTCTTTGAATTTTTAAAATGATTATTTATCAAGTATTCCAAGCTCTTGTAAGTTTTTTGTTAAACAAATACTTTTTCTGATTTTTCGTTCAGCTGAACGTTCGAAACTTCAAGTACAGCATTATGTTCGGTATCAAATGAAGAAATAGTGCGAATTCCAAAATCTATTATGTCCATTTCAATATCCACTATTTTCAAAATATTTACCACGAAAGCTTTCAAAAATCGTTGTCTTGTTTCACAAATTCGAAAATTGTCGCTTAGAAAAATTTGGAAAAAAAATCCGAAAACACCGAAAACAATGTAATTGGTAACAGGGTCTAAATTTAACGAAAATTATCATCATCGCGACAATCGAAGGTAATTTTTTTGCTATCTGGAAATACAGGTCGTCGAAAAAATCTGTTTTAATGTATAATTTATTTTTCTTTAATAATATATTTGTTTCCAAGTTCATGTTCACTGGGTTCTTTTTTTGATGAGAATATTTATCGTAATTAATGAAGTAATGCTTCCGCGTGCGTCGGAGACCGTTGAGAAACGTTTTCTTCCTCGACTATGACAGAGACCTCTTAATCGGGAAAGTGCCTTCTACCTGGAATCGCCTTTATTGGTAACGATTAATAGCCAAGGTCGTTACGTTCTATTGCTTCGCATTAGTAGATTAGTATCGCTTATTATTGAACTACGTATTATATATGAGGCATTCCACGTCAAGTTAGCCACCCCATTTTTTGAAATCGCCAAAAATCGCGTACAAATTTTTAGAAAGTAGTTCGAACTATCAAACAAATTTGTGATTTTTTTCAGATTTTTAAATTACATTTTTTAGCCGGAAAAAAATACTAAAAAAAATTTTGTCCCATTTTGTAACTCGAAAATTATTCATCGTACGAAAAAAAATTAGAACATAAAATTTAGGATTTTCGACGTCCTATTCTCTGAAATTTTTTACAAATTCCTCCGAAAGCTCTATATGCCATTTTCGGAGCAAATAATGTTTTGATACTTTTTTTCTCGGAATTGACATATTTGATTCGTCTGTACTTTTAACAGTTTTTTACTTGATATATTTACAGACTCCACAAAAATTGGCGTATTGGAGAGTCCATTATTTTAAATGCATTTTTATCGATACAATCTATCATTATAGAGTGATTTAACGAAATAGCGTAGATATTGATATTTTATCATTATTAATCGTAGACAGGAAAAAATAATAAAATAATCTCGTTTTGATACTGGGAAGACGATTCCAGGAACAAAGCAGTATCATTGCTTCATTCCCAAAAATCATGCCCAAATCCAACTAAAAAAGTACTCATTGGCCATAGAAACGTCGGTGTATCCAAAGAGGGTAAATTAATTCTTTTTTGCAATCGAGAGACGCGAGTAGCCCTTGACTCTAATTTGAATAGACTTTATCGGTGTCCATGGGTCCATTGATAAAGTTTCTTAAAATATACAAAAAGATATTTAAAAAAATAAAAATGAAAAAAGTTAAAAAAAATTGAAAAAGTACAAAAAATATACAAAAATGCGGGCTTTATAAAATATCTATAGATATAGTCTCAACGCTGTTAATGCACAGAGAAATTTGTGTATTCATTTGGGATGAAAAACGCATGGGAAGGAATGGATTCTCCACCAAGCCAATTTTTTTATAGTCTGTGAATATATCAAGTAAAAAACTGTTAAATCTACGGACAAATCGAAGATGTCAATTCTGAGAAAAAAAAATCAAAACATTATTTGCTCCGACAATGGAATATAGAGCTTTTGGAGGAGTTCGTAAAAAATTTCAGTGAAAAGTACGTTGAAAATCCTAAATTTCATGTCCTACTTTTTTTTGTATGATGAATAATTTTCGAGTTACAAAATGGAACAAGAAAATTTTTTGTATTTTTTTCCGGCTAAAATGTTTAATATAAACATCTGAAAAAAATCACAAATTTTCTTGATAGTTAGAACTACTTTATAAAAATTTGTATGCGATTTTTGGTGATTTCAAAAAATCGGGTGGCCGACTTGACGTGGAATGCCTCATATATACAAATATATATATTAAGTATGATATACTTATTTTGATTGGTATCGCGATTCATCGAGTTCCTGCATAACAATGATGTTATCTATACAGCAATTTATCTCTTGAAGTTCCATAAATTACACTCAAATAAATGTAATATTTATTCGATATTTAATATTTGAGAAGCGAACCAAGTTCCTTCTTTACAACAAATATTTTCTACAAGCAATAATGGAATTCAAGTATATAGATCAATCTCTTCGTTTTTCAATAAAAAATGAATTGACGAAATCAGTCATTTTTTCGAAAGTAAAATGGGCCAAATCTTTACCTTAAAAAAATGTAAAAAAACATGCAAAATGACTTTTTAATCCGGGGAAGTATCTGGGGCATTCCATGTCAAACCGACCAATAGTTGGAACCGACCCCTTTCAATTTCGATGAAATTTGGTCGGAAGTTTTATTTCATCAACAATGGTAGAAGAATCGGTTTCGGTTCAGCCA
Source organism: Alloplasta piceator (assembly GCA_946863875.1). Taxonomy (NCBI): domain Eukaryota; kingdom Metazoa; phylum Arthropoda; class Insecta; order Hymenoptera; family Ichneumonidae; genus Alloplasta; species Alloplasta piceator. The sequence goes on from OX333074.1 coordinate 42,038,337, forward strand.
CAGATTCCAGGTGATGATAGAATAATTTTTGTTTATTTTCTTTATGTTTCGATCCTGATTAGGATCCTCTTCAGATTTATTTACTCTACAAATGTGTAACATGTTGTTAGAAAAACCATTTTGCATCAGATACATTATAAATTTATTCGATGATGGTGATTTTGACAGATTCGGATTCGTTTTATGATAAAAGAAAACTTCTGACCAAATTTCATCGAAATTGAAAGGGGTGATTCCAACTCTTGGTCGATTTGACATGGAATGACCCATATCTATTTTTTATTATCAACCGCCGTAAAAATAAAACGGCTTTTTGGAAAGAACACATTGTACCATTGGAAAAAAATGTTACCTCTGCGTTTGCTCAGAAAAATCTATGTATTTGAGGGTATGGGTGTGGTCCTTCCTGCAGATTCACAAGTGGAAAAAGGCAGAGATGCGTAAAATTTTTTTTCACTCTTGAGGGAATCAAACTGCGATGCAAAGTTGCCCCGTGAAAGAAATTAAACAATGTTTTTGAAAAATAATTTTGAAGATGTACACTTTATAATTATGTTGTAAGTACAATTTATAAGTTTATTACAAAAAATGAAGGTCGACGTCGTTTTGGCCTCCACGTTCTTTTTAAGGATGTATTGCCTACAGCTTTCGAGCCAAAAATTGTATCTGATTTAAATTTCCGTATTTCGTGATACAATGAAAATCTGAAAAAATTCAGTTTATAGCAACATTTGGCATGCATAAACATAAACAACAATTATCAATAATAATATTGCCCAAAAGTTGTTAATAAATTGTTTAAACAATTTCTTTTTTTTTCTTAAACAAATCGAATGCTTTAATTTTTCTGAACGCATATGCATTTTTTCAGATTTTTCTCTCTATTTTGAAATATTATAAAAATATTCTGAAATACAAACAAATTGCCAATTTTGTACATGGGGCATTCCATGTCAAATTGACCACCTTTAAACCCGACCCCTTTCGATTTGGCTGAAATGTTGTTTTCCTTTTCTACCCAATTACATAAAAACATTTTTCCGGAAATTTTAATTTTTTTTTATCCAACCCAAAAGAAAAAGCTTTTTTTTTAAATGACTATAACTTCTTCAAAAGTTGACTAATTGTGACGTTTTTTTCTGAAAATTTTCGTTTTTGAATGTACTTTCCGAAAAAATATTTAAAAAAATTTCAAGATATTAAAATCTATGAAATTTTTCACTTTTTTGAGAAAAATTATCTTTTTATCGAAGTTCGCCATTTTTAATTTTTTTGTTCACTCAAAAAATACTTTGATCAATTCCGGAAAAAATGCCGCCCAACCCGGAGTGGGTCGACATTTCCTTCTATTTTCTTTAAACGATTGAAAATAAAAATTCTTCGGCTTATTTCACAAACGGCCACTCTGGAAATTTTTGAGGATTTATAAAGGATCTGGGAATTTAAAAAAATGTGAAGAAAAACAAAATTCAAAGTGGTAATCGCAGAAATTTTTTTTATTTAAAAAAAAAAAGTGAAAAAAATGATAGAAGAAAAAGTCAACCCACTCCAGGTTGAGCGGCATTTTTTCCGGAATTGATCAAAACATTTTTTGAATGAAAAGAAAAAAAAATTAAAAATGGCGAACTTTGATAAGAAGATGATTTTTCTCGAAAAAGTGAAAAATTTCATCGATTTTAATATCTTAAAATTTGTTTGTATTTGTTTTCGGAACGTACATTTAAAAACGAAAATTAAAAAAAAAAAACGTCCCAACTAGTCAATTTTTGAAGAAATGATAGCCATTAAAAAAAAGCTTTTTCTTTTGGTTTGGTTAAAAAAATTTGAAAATTTCCTGAAAAATGTTTTTTATTGGGTCGAAAAGGAAAACGTAATTTCAGTCAAGTCGAAAGGGGTCGGGTTCAAAAGTGTCCGATTTGACATGAAATGACCCATATGTTTTTGCATAGAGGTTTATCGTCAGGTTTGAAAAATTTCAAAGACACTGGGCCAAAAAATACATAAATACAGCCATTCTAAAAATGTCAAAACGGGAATTTCAAAATAAAGAGGAAATTCTGAAAAAATTCATATGCGTTCAGAAAAATTAACGCATTCGATTTGTTCAAGAAAAAAAAAGAACCTAACAAAAATTGTTGAATAATTATTAGTTTAAACAAATTATTAATAACTTTTGGGCAATATTATTATCAATAATTGTTGTTTATGGTATATCAAATGTTGCTGAATTTTTTCAGATTTTTTATTGTATCACGAAGTACGAAAATTTCAATTAGATACAATTTTGGCTGGAAGCTGTAGGCAAAACAACCTTAATCGAATAGAAAGTTGCAAATGGTGCCGCTAACGAATCGACTTTTCTCCCAGATAGTTAAATTGAATTTTCGAGGGGTTGCAAAACCGAAAGTACCGTCTGCTTTTTAGTGAACGTCCTTTGAATTGGGGTTGGAGTACTTTTGGCCCTAATGCGCTCCGTCTCGTGTTTGGGAAATACATTATCAGCTCACAATTTTCGTCCGAACTTTCTGAATGGAATTTAATACAATTTTGACGTTTAATGCAAAATTAATAATTATGGTACAGAAGCATCCTTTTTGAGATAAATTACAATGCCCACTTTTGTTTCGTTTTTTAAAGAATAATCCGCCATTTTTGGATTTATTAATTTACAGAATACTTTTGAAAAGTTATAATTTCATAACAAAAAATAATTTAAAATTATAAGGAATAACGTAAAGGATCAGGTGATAAAGAATCATTTTGAGGAGGTTCACCTGGTTCCAAATAAGTCAGAAGGAAAATAATTGGTGAAGGGAGCGATCGGCTGCGATTCGGTCAGTGGTTCCAAATAAAATTGGACAATTTTTGTATAACGTTTCGATCCTTATTCGGATCCTCTTCGGATTTATTATTTCTAAAAATTACATTCATCTTAGTCTTATTTTGTATAATAGATTTTCATATGTTTTCACATGGTTTACATTATAAGTTTATGTGTTGTGTGTCATGACTGACCTGAATTTGTATGGGTAATTTTTGATCATTTGATGAATCTTGGATGATATTCATTATGAATTTATTGTTTTAAGACGGGTCGTTTTTTTGCGATCTTTGATGTCTGCGAGAGAGAGGGTTTTGATATTTTAGTGCTTAGTTAATGTTCTTTGTGAGAAGGTGTGTATATGTTATTTACCTATGATTTTCATATTTGATATTTTCCAAGATTCATTTTCGAGCAAAATTAACAATTTTCATTACATGATATTGTTAAACGGTCAAGATGTTTCGAGAGCTTAGTAGCGACTGAGTATTAGAGACGAGTGAGGCGATTGGGGCAGTGGGATCGAGTATTGAAGAGTGGGGGGGGGGGGGGGGGTATTTGTTACGGTTGAGATAGTTGCCGTTAATTATTTTTGCATGCCGGACGAATTGTGGTAACGAGTCTTGAACCGGTTTTGAATTGATAACTGTTAGATTTGGTAATGAGTTTTAAACCGATGGCTGGCAATTTAAGGTTTTTCAGTTATTATTCAAAGTTTTGTTAAATTATTGAATTATATATGCTGCTTAGTTTGTCGATGTCGGTTCTAAAATTAATCGCTTTGGAATGCGCTTTAAACTGTATCATTTCAAGAATTAATCGCTCTTTTAGCCATTTTTCATTATTTAAAATTTTGACATCGTCAAATTTAAAATTGTGATTTAATTCGATTCCGTGTTTAGCTAACGCTGTATCCTGTGTGTTAGTGTGTTTTAGACTATTTTTGTGTTCGTTGATTCTGGTTTTTAGATATCTTTTTGTTTGTCCTATGTGATTTATTACTCTTCCAAAAATTGAAAAGAAAAAATTTGTAATTTTCCGTATTCCATTTATAAATTTGAGATTCCATAATTGCTCCATCTTATGCAATTTAAATAATACAATACCATCGAATGCAATTCAAAAAATATATGTATTGCGATTCAATTGTTTATATGTGCTATATTAGTTTGTATTAATTTTCGTCACAATGTTATTTTTCAACTAGATTCAGTCATTAGATTGAGAATTTGGAGTCACTTTTGAGTAATTGGCATATTGTGAAGCTCAACCTCCAAACAATCAGCATTATTGGAGACAATTTAATTTATTCTAAATTTTATGAGTACTCAATCGATTTTATAAAGCCCTACAAATGTTCCTTAGATATTTTTTAAAAATAAATTCTGCAATTTTATTCCAAAACTGTTTATCAATTATTGCAAACTTAATGTATTATTTCTATATTAATTTCTCCCGGATTAGGTATCCTTGGATCTTGAAAAATTTCGAAAAGTGCTTTTTTAGATATGTACTGATATCTATATTCAGATTTTTTTTTTTAATCAATATTTATTTGTTGATTCGTTGACGAGATAAACCTCCTTAATAACAAAATGGACTCAGGATCATTACAATAAGACTAAATATGCGAATAACCATTTGAAAAAACTAAATGAAAATACACCTCGTCAAAAATTGACGTAGAACAGCTAATACTACGGCAAATTCACCGCTGCAACCGTTTTTTTTTTAAAGGTGATAAGTTATAGTGAAAATAACGTTCCGTTATTGAAAATTAGTGCACGGATGTTTGTAGAGACAAATTAGAAAAGTTAGCATCGATATAAATTTTGTTTAACCCCTTAATATCTCTTTGAACCAATCACGTGCGAGCTATTCAAAAAATCGAGTAACAAGCGCCAGCGTTCGCAGCGGCGAAATTTGGAAACACTGAGTTTGCCGACAACTTCCCCTATATATCGAGATATCTCCTTCTAGCATACGAAAACAGGTAAAAAAAACTGAATCCACTGTATTCTACGTGTTGGATTGCTCTCAATTACGCATTTTTCGTTCATTAACATTTGATATTTATTCGATACTCTAGAATTATTTCATCAGGCATAAAGCTTCCGAAACTGGCCGCTAGTGGCGCGCCCGTCTTCACTCCATCTCTCTCGCTCTTGAAAACAAACCACTCTTCCCGGGCAAATTCTCCATATGAAATATGAATAAGGTTCTTACATTCATCACAAAACGCCCGCGGGTTCGAAAAAACGGTGGTCCTGAATTAAACACGCGCGAAAAGACAAAACTCTGAGAGAAAAATTCTTACTCTCCACAACATCTTTCTCTCTCTCTCTCTCGCTGTATGTTTTTTCTCTTGACTTTTATGCAAACACAAGTATATGTGTTTTTCCTTTGGAGCATATCCTCGTACGTGTATACAATTTGTAGAAAATTCTTTGCGAAAGGAGGAGAGGAGTCGTGTGGAATCTAAACTTAGAATATGCTCGAAATATAACGAGTGACACCTTGGCCAATGGGAGAGACCAGAGAGAGAGAGAGAGAGATGGAGAAGAGGGCTTTTTCACGAGAATCTCAAGAACGGAAATGTGTATATCGCAGCACAGAACACACACACACATACACACACGAAACTGGCTCACGGCGCGCGCGGGAGTGTCCCAAGAGAGACTACGTCGCTGGTTAGTCGATTTTTTTTTCCCCACGCACATGGATCTCGCTTTAAGGGGCGTAGGAGGGGGGCTTTAGATTTTCGCGTTCTTGATTGTTCTCTCGTGGGAGCTATCAGAGTAGGAAGAATAGGGGAAGCGCGTACCAAGAAGAAAGGGAAGGAAGAATAAGCTGGAGCTTCGTTACATCGCCGAGAACGGTGAAACGCGCTACGCCGGTTCATCTCGATAATCGGATTTTACGCGGTCTAATAAAATTACGGGTCGAAGCCACCGTCGTTGCCAGAGCGCACTCGGAAGTTTGCTCTTTTACTCTGTCTTTTTTTTTCCTCTTTAATTTATTTTTCTCGTTTCTTCATTGCTCTTCTGGCGCGGAACGTGTGCGTGCGCCTCGTTGTGTCCAGTCTCCCCCCTTCGGGTTAAGTTTTTCCGCGCATTTGTCGCGCGTCTGTTGTGAAGAACAACGAAAAATAGGAGAAAAAAAAAACGTAAATAAACGACGGATTATCGCAAAGTGAAACGGACGAGCGAAAGAGATTTCCGTGATGGAGGTAAATTAGATCGCCGATATGGAAATAGCGAAATAATATATGGAAATGATGGATATATAGTAGTGATTATTCATGAGAGAATTTATTGGAGAATCGAAATTTTCGTCGAATATCGAGAAACGTGATTGAGCGATGAAAATTATTCATCAGAAGAAATTTCGTGCATTGAAATTCTCTCCAAGAATGGAAAATATCGATTCTCGATTATTCCTTCACTTTTCTTACCGAAAGTCAGAAGTTGGGTGTGGAATTTTTTCTTTTGTACACTTAAATTTTGGGACGCCGTTTGTACTCTGGGTCGTTAAAGTCCATGATCCAATCATTTATTTAACCATTTATAGTAAATATATATATTTTTTCAATCCTTCTAATTCCAGAGATATTCGATTTGACAATTTGGCTTGTGCCTTAAAAGACCCAGTGTACAGATGGAGGGTTAATTTAAGTTAATTTTATTATTTTATTTTTTTAATTATTTTGTTGAGGTTATTTGGTATTTCTGAAGTTGTCTGTCGATAATAATATAATATATGAAAAAAAACTTTGATAAACCCGCCAAATGAATATTTCTTCAATAGTGAAGATAATCGATTTGTCAATCTTTCATTTTATTTTTTTATTTTTCTTGAATTTTCCATATCTGGGTCCACACAAATTTTGGGTGGTATATCTTGGACGGTCCAGTTTTCTTCAATATATATCATTCTTACGTGATCGCGACTGTGACGCGTTTATGATTTTATTTTCAACGCACTTTGGTGAAAATATGCGGATAAATCTCCGGGACGTTCGGGTTTTTATTGGAAAGGATCAAAAATGTATTTTTGTTCTTTCATTTTTTCTGAATGATTTTTTTTTTAAATCTTGATTTCGTTTTTTAAGCCAAGAGAATTTACTAAATAATTATAATGATAAATTTTTCGGGGTAAATAAAGTTATGACAAAAAGGATTCTGGTTATAACTGAAAAAAATATTTATAATTTTGATCAAAAATCAATGATCAATCAATCAGGATCAAAAATTTATTTTTGTTTATTTTTGCTTTCTTGACAATTTTTCAAAATGTTATTTTAGTTTTTTAAGCCAAGAGAATTTTCTAATAAATTATTGATACATTTTTCGGGGTAGATAAAGTAATAACAAAAAAAATTCTGGTTATAATTGAAAAAAATATTCATCTATTTATGATTTTGATGCATATTAAAGACAGTTGGACATAAATGACCCACGTTTACAGACGCCGTTTGCCAAAAATCGAGGATAAGCGAAAAAGATTTTTTTTAATTTTAACGTGTTTTTTTTGCGTAATTAAGCTACAGAATTAGAAAAATAATTTTTTTTCTAAATTATGTATGTATATTTTTCTTAGTGTCAGTACAAAATGGAACATCGTCAGCTGAGCGGGTAGTACGTGTACGGGAATAATAATTTCATTTAAGAACATACTATTTTGTTTATAACAGTAGAATTAACAATTATAGGTTGAAAATAATACAGTTAATAAGAAAAAAAATGTTTTTCGATAATAAAATGCGTTCATATCAATACATGATTTATTGCCCATTTTACCCACCGAACTTAAGCACTTAATATTACCTCAATAAAATCTAATTTTTTTCCCCTTAAAGGTGCATAATTCAGCTTCAATTTGCCGTAAAGTACATTAAGATATCTCAATTTTTCGAAAAATTATGATTTTTTAAGCAAACTACTGATTCTTTACGGAGTTGCTCCATTTCGTTAATAAAAAATATATGTAAAAATAAACATTTCACAAATTGTATAGTTGGTATATCAATTTGAAGGTTTCCAACAGTAGCTTAAAATTTATTAAATTTTTCCGAGTTCATTAACTCCACAAAAAAACGACCGGACGCGAACGACCCAGATTTACAGACGGCGGGAGACAAAAAAACTGTTTACAGACGTAGGGTTAACAAAATTAACTGAAAATATTAAAGACTTCCACAAGTATTATGCTGAAAGCTTAAAAGTTATTTGTAAAATTGTAAATAGAAACGATGTAGACATTCGAATTTCGACTTTAACTCAAAGTCGACATTTCATTGGGAAAACTTGAATCATAACTGATTTTCAATTTCATTTTGACATTTTTGAAAGAAATATATTTCGTTTTTGAAAAAAAGTTACATATCGTAACTCTTATATTTAGGAGGGTTTTCTCTATGAACGATTTTTAGGGCACAATTAGAAATGGAAATTGAAAGCTATTTAAATGAAATTATAGAATATTGTCGATTTTTTACCAACAATTATAATGCTATTAAAATAATTAACGAAATAAATTTTAAAAGTTTAATTTTTTCTCGAAAAATATCGCGCCAAAAATTTAAGTGAAAGAATGTAAGTTTCATTCATTTTTCATTGATTCATTTATTATATTCATTCATTTGTAGCGTTTTCATTGTTGAAAGAAAATAAGGTTCTCTAAAAAAACATTAAAAGCAAAAAATGTAAGTTTCATTCATTTTTCATTTAATTATTTATTATATTCATTTATTTTTAACGTTTCGATTGATAAAAAAAACATAAGGTTCTCTATAAAAAAACATTAAGCAAAAAATGTAAGTGAATAGTTGCACCTCAGATAATTGTGAACTGACATTTTTCATAAAAAAAATTATCCATCAGAAATAAATATGACATAAATATTTCCGAGATTCTACCTTGGGAATATATTTATGAAATAATTTCTCGGGCAATGACCCGGAAATTTCGCTCGTGCAAGTATACAGAGTCCCTCCCACGGAAATGAGTCGAAAATTCACGACTTAAAAATTTTCGAGACGTTTACAATTTCTCTGTTCACGTCGAAAATAACTCTATTGATCATTTTTCAAATTTTACTTCAAAACTTGTAGGAACGTTAAACACTAAAAAATTATACTTCACAATTGTGTATTTTTATACAACATGAAAAAGAAAAATTAATTTCGAGTATTCATTTCAAAAAGTGAAATAAAACAATTTGAAAACAACACAAATTTGTATTTTGTGATTAGAAATTACACAATCTGAACTTAATGGGTTATGAAAAAAGCGATTTAAAAAAACAAAAAACTGAACGACATTTTAATTTATTAACGTAATAATTTTTATATATTTTTTGAACTTCCAACTTTATATTGAATTTTTTTTTTTCAAATAATGATTCTTAAAGCCGCTGTAGCCAGTTTCCGGGAGGTCCTCTAAAAAAAGGCGTCTTGCGGTGTGCACGATATCTTTGGATTGCATAATCCAAAATAAAAAAATATAAAAGATTTCGTTAATATAAGGAATAATTTAGTATCTAATCGAAGAAATGAGCAAAATATCTATTTTTAACAAAATTGCGGCTTCTCAAAAAAAATTTAGATTTTTAATGAAAATTTTCGCCTTAAATTATTTATACAATGGAAAATAGTTATCGGTAAAAAAACCTTCGATTAATTACTAAAAAAAAATATTTTTGAAGCTTGTGTAAAAATTTGAGACTGATTATGCCGTTTCTGAGAAATCTTGCTCGTCGACTTTAAAAACACACGACTTTAAAAACATTAATAACTAAGCCAATTTTTATCGTACAACATTTTTAAAAAATGCGTTCAAAGTTTCATAATTACTTTACATACAGGATGTTGAGCAACTAGATAACCTGACTAGGTTCGCCGTGTAGAGCGCGCCAAGACAAAAAATTAGCTTTTTTAAAAATTGTTATACGACAAAAATTAGCTTAGTTATTCACGTTTAAAGCTGACCAATGACGGCTCGAATCTAGAAGCAATGCTACTGGTGAGCCACGTGGTGGGGTTAACGGTGGGCGTGGCGGGAGAAACCCCCACCAGCGGCATTTCTCCTAGATTCTAGCCGTCATTGGTCAACTTTAAAAACATTAATAACTAAGCCAATTTTTATCGTACAACATTTTTAAAAAAAGCTAATTTTTTGTCTTGGCGCGGCGCTCTACACGGCGAACCTAGTCAGGTTATCTAGTTGCTCAACATCCTGTATAGTAATTAAGGGTTTACAAATATGCCCATAACTTTGAAAATATTTGTCGGATTGACATGAAATTTTCTGTGTATATACTTAAATATATGTGCATTACGAAAATAAAATTGAAGAAATCGATTTTTTGAAAATCCTGTGTAATTTTAATCCCACATTCAAAATTGTGTATTTTTTAGATGTATAATTTTTTATTTTTCAATGAATACTTCAAAATACATTTTTTGTATTATTTCATGTTTCAAAAAATTGTCCTTCCACGGTAAATCCTGAAATTTTTTTTTTTTTTTTAGGAACAAGCTCATGATGCTAAACAACAAACGGCAACGAGTCCCGAGGATATCGAGGACTTGCCAGCTGGTCAGCAAGGACCTCAGGTACGTCGACGTGGTGGTATATCCGCCGAGCCCGTGTCCGAGGAGGATGCGACGAGTTACGTGAAAAAAGTTGTACCCAAAGATTACAAGACAATGGCGGCGTTGAGCAAGGCCATTGCCAAAAATGTCCTTTTCGCACATCTCGATGAGAATGAACGTTCCGATATATTCGACGCGATGTTTCCCGTTACTTTTTTGCCCGGTGAGCTGATAATACGCCAAGGTACGTTTTTTCCTTTTTTTTTTTTAAGTATTGAGAAAGCACAACATTTTCATGAATGTCAATATGAGACTGGACAGGCTTTTTTCCTAGAGGGGTTTCATGAAGTTCAATTTAAGGGGTCTACCCTAATTAGACACGCAAAAAAATGCCTATTTTCACGATTTTTTTCATTGTTTTAAATTAGAAATATTAATATGACAAGTATGAGGCTTGATAAATATAATCTTGAAATGCATGAAAAAAAAAAATTTTAATTTATTTTTCGGTTTTTTATTATATGAAAATGCAGGCCAAAAAAATATCCAAAAAAAAGATGAGTGCGCCCTGTTGACGGAATCTCCGGAGTGGATTATATAAAAAAAAAAATAATAAAGGTTTTAGATTCAGTAAGGTCATGACTATGTCGCATATCATACGATTTTTGATTTTTTTTAAATTGGCAAAATGGCGGCCATATATCGAAAAGTAACGAAAAATAACCTTTTTTTATCAGTTTTTTTAAATTTAAACCAAGTTAAACTCAAAATTTCAAAAATCGTATGATATGCGACATAGCTGTCGACATAAACAATATGTGGTAAAAATTTGGTAAGGATTGATGCAGTAGTTTCCGAGATTTTTTCAAAAAGCCGTACAAAAATGTCATTTCGAGAAAAACGCGATCAAACTCCGAACGGTCACTATTAGCGCGCTCAGGTAACTAAGTGAAAGTCCCTCAAAAGTACACTTAGACTGCTCGGATCTTTACGAAAATTTAATATGATACTTTCAAATATCTATACTTTCGAAAAATGGAATTAAAAAAAAAATCGATTTTTTGAAAATTGCAATTAGGGTAGACCCCTTAAAGATTTTGCCAACCTGCCCAAGTGGGCAATAAAAGCGCATCTTAAGAGGAGGCTAAATACCGACATTTTTCGTGCGAGTGCGAGAGAGAAAGGATGATAGGGGTCGTGTGAGAGCGAGAGAGAGGTCCGAATGTCGCCTTTAGCCTCCTCTTAACGATTTTTTTCATTGAAAATCGTAGCAACATATTTTTGCAGAAGTTTGGTATTTCAAAAAATAACATCAGAAGAACACTGAGTAATTTTGCTAGGTAAAAACTTGAAATTATCCTGAAGAATGATCATGAAGATATCTGCATCTGTGAAATTTCATCTTTGGATAGCCACAAGTCATACATTTTTATCGCACGGACCTTGCCAAGGCATCATTTTCTTTACTTTCGAACTTTCCAGGTGTGCAAGATTTTTTTTTTCACCACCTTAAGGGGCTACGCAGAAAATAAATATTTGGAAGCTATGACAATGATGTCTGAGGGAAATTCGTACGATAAAAAACACGATATTTATGATTCTAAAAACTTTTTCTCTTTAAGGAAAGGCTAAATACCGACATTACTACTGAAGCCTTACATTATCGACTCAAAATCACTGTCCAAACTGTTGCCAATACCGGTGGATGAATATCAATTAAATTTATGAATGAATGATAAATGAATTGCAAAATGCAAATGTGAGACACAAGTCAACGTTTTCGTTAATTGCCACTGACTTATCAGACAGTTTGGATAGAAGTCTGATGAAAATAATGTTTATTTTATAGGAATTCCATATGGGGCTGCGCTCTTTCGGATATCTGTGAACTTAATTGCGACATTTTTTTTTCGATAAAACACGAAATTCATCAACATTTATCTTGTGATTTGGATTCCAAACATACGTCGCGATTTTTTCGTAAAATAATGTCGTAGACTTATCGAATTCGTACTTTGGTGTTCGTCATGGAGCCCCACTCTTGATTTTAGCCGAAATAGCGTAAAAACGTTATAATTTAATATTTTCAATTACAAACTCCTGATGATAATCGGACTGTAATTTTTTTTTCGTTTTCCGAAAATTTTTTAGTGGGGCTCCATTTGTGCCATAATTTTGATGATACTGTCAAAATTTTATTGATTTCCATTCATTCGTGCCAGAGAAAGTTTGGAATCCAATTTCGAGGTGCTAATGTCGGTATTTAGCCACCCCTTAAGGATGGGAAAACTGAAAAAAGCAATAAATTGCGCACCTGCAGAATTTAAAAACGAAGAAAATTACGCCTAAACAAAGTTTGTACGATAAAAAACACGTTATGATATAGCTGTCCAAAATTTCTTTTCTGCATACTTCATTATGGGGGAAAAAAATGCGTGTCTAGAAAATTGGAAAACGAAGAAAATGATTCCTTGGCGAAGTGTACGTTAAAAAACGCGCGAGTTATGGCTCTCCAAAGATGAAATATCATAATAGCAGAAATCTTCAGGGTCATCTGCAACTAGGTCATCTGATATTTGAAAAAATCGCTCAAATTGAAATTTACACATTGCTGACGCATCTCTTTTTCCATTCATGAACCTTCCTCTATAAGCAGCTGATGTTCTTCATTTTAGAGTCTTAATTCATAGAGCACGGTTCGTGAATAGGAAAAACCTTAAGAGACATGCTTTGATTCCATCGAGAACACGATTTGAAATACCATATATTTTTAATATTTGAGAAATTTTTTTTTCTTTCATTTTATAGACTCTAAGCCCCTTAAGAGGAGGCTAAATACCATTTTTATTCAATCCCTACATTATCGACGTATCATCGTCGTCCAGTCTTTACTCGACAACCGTGGATGAAAATTAATTACATTTTGACAATTAAGAGGGGGATACATTAATTAACAATTAATTGTCAATTGAGAGGCTAAAAAGCGTTACAGCTAATGCCAACGAACCCATTCGAGCCCCCTAAATATTATAGGTTACTCGTCAGAATCCATGGTGCTGCCCTCACTCGCACGTCTTGCATTTCGCCATTTCGTTTTTCAATAAAACTACAATTTATCGATATTTATCTCTTGATGCGCCATCCAAACTTACGGCGTATCATTTTGACAAAATAATGTCGAAAACGTCTCGATATTTGTATCGTGGCGTTCTTCATGGAGCCTCACTCTTGGTTTTACCCGAAATGCAGTAAAAGTTTAATAATTTAAGTTTTTTAATTACAGTTTCTTGGTGGTAAATGTATGTAAATTTTTTTTTTTGTTTTTCGAAAATTTTTTAGTGAGGCTCCATTCCTGCCATTGTTCTGATGATGATGTTAAAATTTTATTCAATTCCATCCATTTGTATAAGAGCAAGTTTGGATGGCAATTTCGAGGTGTTAGTGTCGGTATTTAGCCTCCTCTGAAGAGGAGGCTAAATACCGACATTTTTCGTGCGAGTACGAGAGAGAAAGGATGATAGGGGTCGTGTGAGAGCGAGAGAGAGGTCCGAATGTCGCCTTTAGCCTCCTCTTAAGAGGAGGCTAAATACCGACATTTTTCGTGCGAGTGCGAGAGAGAGAGGATGGTAGGGGTCGTGTGAGAGCGACAGAGAGGTCCGAATGTCGCCTTTAGCCTCCTCTTAAGAGGAGGCTAAATACCGACATTTTTCGTGCGAGTGCGAGAGAGAAAGGATGATAGGGGTCGTGTGAGAGCGAGAGAGAGGTCCGAATGTCGCCTTTAGCCTCCTCTTAAGAGATTCTTTCCAAATCTAACTCGGATAGTCCTTGTCGCTTATTGCATTCATAAAAAGAAAATTCAGCTTGGCAGTTCTGAATTTATAATTTCATAATTGAATGAAATCGCTTTGCTTCCATCGATTTTTATTTTCATATTGAAAAGTATCGAATAGTTCAGGAAGGATTTTTTTCAACGACTAAAGAGACTTGGTCGATTAATGATGATGCTGAAGTAAATCTTTTTGTGCGTGTTAGAAAAAAAATCAATTAGATAAATCTTTTAAAAGAAGCAAACAGAAATAACAAAATAAGGAAAATGAATATAAAAATCATATAAGAAAGTAAGGAAGTCGAAATAAAAATGTCTTCTAGCGGTTATTACAAATTGGAATACCAGCAAAACAATTCGGAAAATGAAGTCTTTTTCTTTTTGTTACCTTACTAATCGTAAGCTTTACAAATGGGATTCAGTTATAAAACCAGGAAATTTATGAATATGAACTGCATTATCCAGCTGATTTGGTGGTCCTTTAATATAATGAAAAATTTCTTTCGGAGAGAAGAAAATTTGAAATTAATCAAATTTACATTGCAGGTGACGAAGGCGATAATTTTTACGTTATCGATCAGGGTGACGTGGAAATTTTTGTAAATGGCGAGCTCGTAACGACAATCGGCGAGGGTGGAAGTTTCGGCGAATTGGCTCTGATATACGGGACACCGAGAGCCGCGACTGTGAGAGCAAAAACAGACGTTAAATTATGGGGTATCGATCGTGATTCTTATCGAAGAATTCTCATGGGATCGACCATAAGAAAACGAAAAATGTACGAAGAATTCTTGTCCAGGGTTTCTATTCTCGGTACGTATTTGTGTATTTACGTCATTCCGCTTTCATCATCGAATCTTAATAATGAATAGAGTTTGTAGATCTTTTTCAAATAATCTCTTCCTCAAAATAATGTCTAATTTTCTCTCTTAATATCGAAAAACATTTTTCCAAGGCGTTTCTCCTTTCGGATAAAATACAGCAGCAAACCCGAGCGAATAATGTTGAAAACGTTCTCATTTATTCGAATTACTTGCTGATTGAAACGCAGAGAATAAATAAAAATCAATTGAGGGATTATACACAGTCAAAAGGTCGAAAAGTGATTTTTCAAGAATTTTTGCTGGAAAAACATTTTCATTTATTATTAAAAAAAAAAAAAAAAATAGAAGAAGAAGCTTGAAATAAGCGGGACGTTATCTAAACATTTTTTTAAGCACCTTCAATTTGTATCAAAATGTTTAGATAACGGCCCACTCAATTCAGGTTTCTCCTTCTATCTAAAAAAAAAAAATCCGAAAAATCTTGTTATAAACAGAAGGAAACCCCTGCCCACTTTGACTCAACGCTTGAAATGGTTCATATAAAAAATGGGATTTTTTTCAGATTTTTAAATTTGGGTTAACAAGAATTTGTTTATAAAATTATAATCAAGTCAAATCGCTCCAAAAAAATCTGAAAAAAATCCTGAGTGCTCTTCAGAGACACTACAAAACCATAAAAAATTGCGGACAAAATCGGAGAGGTGAAGGGTTAGACCCAGGTCAAATCAGTGTGGAATGCCTCATATACTTAAATATATGTACATTACGAAAATGAAATTGAAAAAATCTTTTTCTCAATTCAATATTCAATTCAATTCTCTCTCAATTCAATATTTTCTTTGTGCTTTTGATATTCCCTCGAAAAGGATCGATTATTAATTCAATTTTTGCTGGAAAAACATTTTCATTTATTATTAAAAAAAAAGAAGAAGCCTGAAATGAGTGGGACGTTATCTGAACATTTTTTAAGCACCTTCAATTCATATCAAAATGTTTAGATAACGGCCCACTCAATTCAGGTTTCTCCTTCTATCTAAAAAAAAAAATCCGAAAAATCTTGTTATAAACAGAAGGAAACCCCTGCCCACTTTGACTCAACGCTTGAAATGGTTCATATAAAAAATGGGATTTTTGTGATTTTTTTCAGATTTTTAAATTTGGGTTAACAAGAATTTGTTTATAAAATTATAATCAAGTCAAATCGCTCCAAAAAAATCTGAAAAAAATCCTGAGTGCTCTTCAGAGACACTACAAAACCATAAAAAATTGCGGACAAAATCGGAGAGGTGAAGGGTTAGACCCAGGGAAAATCAGTGTGGAATGCCTCATATACTTAAATATATGTACATTACGAAAATGAAATTGAAAAAATCTTTTTCTCAATTCAATATTCAATTCAATTCTCTCTCAATTCAATATTTTCTTTGTGCTTTTGATATTCCCTCGAAAAGGATCGATTATTCATTCAATTTTTGCTGGAAAAACATTTTCATTTATTATTAAAAAAAAAAGAAGAAGCCTGAAATGAGTGGGACGTTATCTGAACATTTTTTAAGCACCTTCAATTCATATCAAAATGTTTAGATAACGGCCCACTCAATTCAGGTTTCTCCTTCTATCTAAAAAAAAAAATCCGAAAAATCTTGTTATAAACAGAAGAAAACCCCTGCCGACTTTAACTCAACGCTTGAAATTGTTCATATAAAAAATGGGATTTTTGTGATTTTTTTCAGATTTTTAAATTTGGATTAACAAAAATTTGTTTATAAAACTATAATCAAGTCAAATTGCTCCAAAAAAATCTGAAAAAAATCCTGAGTGCTCTTCAGAGACACTACAAAACCATAAAAAATTGGGGACAAAATCGGAGAGGTGAAGGGTTAGACCCAGGTCAAATCAGTGTGGAATGCTCCATATACTTGAATATATGTACATTACGAAAATGAAATTGAAAAAATCTTTTTCTCAATTCAATATTCAATTCAATTTTCTCTCAATTCAATATTTTCTTTGTGCTTTTGATATTCCCTTGAAAAGGATCAATTATTCATTACCTTTTCTCTCCGCAGAGTCGTTGGACAAGTGGGAACGACTTACCGTCGCGGATGCCCTCGAGCCTGTGGCATTTGAGGACGGTGAGACAATAGTGAGACAGGGTGAACCTGGCGAAGATTTTTATATAATCGTCGAAGGAACTGCCGTTGTGTTGCAGCAACGCAGCGAAGGCGAGGAACCCTCCGAGGTCGGTCGTCTTGGACCTTCGGATTACTTTGGTCAGTTTAAAATTCAAAAATCATGCTTGCTACGCATATGAATTATACACGGAGAAAAATAAGAGTGTGATTATTCATGTATAATACGGCATCTGGAGCCGCAAATCCAGCGGCAATTCATGTGAAGATATCCTCAAAAAATCATTGGAGTAACTCATGAAATTCTAAGCAGAGTTATAAATTACGCATTACTGTATTTATTACCCATTACACTGCATAATGTGAAATGGATAAGTGTAACATTACAAAATACAAAAGTAATGTGTAATGAATGCGTGTACCATTACAAATAAAAAAGTAATGTGTAATGGATGCATATGCCATTACAAATAAAATAATAATGTGTAATGGATGCGTGTTGCATTACAATTAAAAAAAAGTAATGTGTAATGGATGCATGTGCCATTACAAATAAAAAAAGTAATTTGCAGTGCAGAATATTCCATTACAAATAGAAAAATTGCCGTGCTCGTATTAGAAACTTGCACATTGCTGTCTCATTATTTTATTTCGCTCACTAAAATTTCATCCGATCACAAATGATCCATAAAGTTAAAAAATAGAAACAAAAAAATAGACAGTTCATCGTTAAATATGAAGTACGAAAATGTACTCAACCCCAAAAATTATCCAACTTTATATTGAACTTGCTTCAACACGCTGTTACCCATAATTATAAGCAATCTATTAAAAATTACCAGTTACTGATACAAAATTTGTCGCTTTATTGAATCCTTAAATAATGTGCATGTTCTTTTTCTTTTAACTTTATGGATCATTTGTGATAATTGTGGATGAACTTTTAGTGAGCGAAATAAAATAATGAGACAGCAATGTGCAATTTTCTAATACGAGCACCACAATTTTTCCATATGTAATGCTCCACTACAAATTACTTTAAAAAAAAATTGTAATTTGTAATGGAACGTGCATACATTATACATTACTTTTTTATTTGTAATGGAACACGCATCCATTACACGTTACTTTTTTTATTTGTAATGGAACATGGATATATTACACATTACTTTTTTAATTTGTAATGGAACACGCATCCATTACACATTACTTTTTTATTTGTAATGGCACATGCATCTATTACACGTTACGTTTTTTATTTGTAATGGAACATGCATGCATTACACATTACTTTTGTAATTTGTAATGGAATACTTGTGAGACATAACAAATAGATGTAATCAATACGAATTTATTGCTCATTTTAGTTTATTTACCCCTACTATCTATATTGCTACATATTAGTCTTCATCGCTATCCCTGTTGATCATGGCATTGACCTCTTCACCATCAAAGAGTTCTGTTTCCTATTTTCCAGCCATGAGCACCAATTAATTAATTAAACCGAAAGAATGATTTATTTATGGATTTTCAATGAAAAATGAGAAATTTTGTCGTTCTTACTTTTTTGTTCAATGTGTTTGGAAGTTCAATGTGTTCAATGTGTTTGGAAGTTCAATGTTGCAGGTCGAATTTTGGGAATTTTTTTGAAATTCAGGGAATTAAGAGTAAAATCATGTCAATTTTTGTCATAATGATAGAAAAACCGCTTCACTACAAAATAATGTTTTAAAATGAAGATTCGATGATTATTAATTAACTTTAACATTTCAAAAAAATAATTTTTTTTCCTATTAACATTGCCATGTTTGTAATTTTTCAGAATTTTTAAAGATTTTTCGCTCTTCTCTTAGTATTTAAAAAAGGCAAACATTGAAAAAACACTTTTTTTGACAGAAAGGCCCCTCGGCATTGATATAGAAAGCTGTAATTTTGCACAAAATTGTTTTTTTAAGTTAGGAACTTTGGAAAAAATCGGCACCACAAATTCGATGGGGGCCGATTCACCATTCTTATCCGGCTAAACCCTTTTTTGACTTTTCTTTCTCTTCTTCCCTTACAGGCGAGATAGCTCTTCTACTGGACAGGCCAAGAGCGGCGACTGTCGTGGCGCGTGGACCACTGAAATGCGTTAAACTCGACAGAGCACGGTTCGAGCGGGTCTTGGGTCTGTGCGCTGATATCCTAAAACGCAATATAACGCAGTACAACAGCTTCGTGTCACTTTCCGTGTAAAAAAAAAAAAAAAAAAAAACCAAGAAAAAAAACGTTGTTCACAAACTCGAGTATCGAATGGCGAAAAAAGTCCTCGAAATGAAAATTATCCTTCATCTCATTGTTATAATTTTTTCCTATTTTATTCATAATTTAATAATTAGTGTATCTACGTCGGCTATTAATATATAACACATATAAATATATTATTATTATTATTATTATTATATATATTCATATATTGTATCGTTAGCAAAAAGTCTGTAATAAATATATCTGTATAATTATGGGAAAAAACTTTGTGGATGAGGAGAGAGAGAGAGTTGATAAATTCATTAAATGAGACTCGTATTGTAAAAAAAGGAAAAAATATGTTAATAATTTATTGGGCAACAGGACGATTATTATCTCCCGAGAAAGAAAGTACAATGACGTGATGATTTATGATATATACTGTTTCGGTACGCGTTCCTCGCCTCGTGCGTCGTAGATTGTCGTTTTTTCTTCTTCATCAACGGATGCAGCAGGTCCCACTCCGAAAAATCTCGTACGTAGTCTCCATCTTCAATAGATCTTCCAACGAAATCCTCGAGCGCAACGAATACTTCTCAAAATTCCACATCTGTATTTGAGAAAATGCATTCAACTGATAACACTTGATTCTCATCGTAAAGTCAATAAAACGCTTTTTCTTTTTTTTAAATTTGAATCTCCATCGAGTTGATTTTCACTGGATAACGCGCGGCAATTCTCCTCTTCGTAACGCCACCGTAGTTCCTCCTTCCTCCCAGGAATGAAAGATCGGCCGTCGAAAAATCGCCGGATCGGTGTCTTCTCGTTGAAAAATAATATTTTTTATTTTTACTCGAATTCCGTTGGACGGCTGCACTCGATATTCTCGCGAAGAAAATTCTCCTTTTGCTCATATCACTTCCGATTCATCTGTATATACATATATATTTCTCTCACGCACGCTCTCGCTCTCTCTCTTTTTTTCTCTCTCGTTAACGGGTATGTTTGTGTGGGTGTGTGTGTATGAATGAGGGTCAGGGGCCAAGTTCCGGCGTTTGCTCGAAACGAAAGAGAATGCCTCGAGATAATACGGAAATGGAAAATAAAAAACCATCTTTTCCAGCATGATTGAATAAAAATCAACGGTGTCCTTTTGTCAACGACGAAAGAAAAATCTATTCGAATCTCGCATCAGTTACGATGATAGCGAGAGGATATGTGAATCATGGTATCCTTTCCAAAAGAAAATGAATGTGCGGAAAGGGCACGAATCACATTTGAAGATACGACGAAAAGAAGAAATACGTTTTTGTGTTTTTTTTCTTCTTCGCTGCAGAGTTGTAAAAATAAATTCATCGAAGCTGCTGTCTTCGTTATTCAAATTCGTGTAAAAATCCTCGTAAAGTTCCAGCTTTGTTTCTCTTTTCTTTACAATAATGTACGATTCTCTCCAGTCTCGGAGAACACGAGCAAAACAGCTTGCCGATGATGTTCTTCGAATACAAGCTCCCTCCAAACGACGATGAAACTCGAGCACGATGGGGTGGAGATTGTGTATTTCTTTTGGAGTGTTGTGACGAAAAATTATCTCTCGAGGTCTTGTCCGAACTGAGATGGACGATGAAGACGCTCGAGTGCCATTTATAGTATCGACGGTGGATTTCACATATATACATATATGTTTTGTGTATATACATATATATATATATATGTTTTTTTTTGTACTTGTACATGTATGTACATATATACAAGTGCGTAAACGCACGAATTAATTGATTTACGAGAGAAGCGGCGGGCGGAAGGAACGATTTGATTATTCCTCTCCTTGTCATCAAGAAAAGAAAATATTTTTTCTCGCCAACGGTAATTTTTTTTTGTGTGTCTTTACCAAGAACCTAGAGAACCACTGCTAGCCTTGCAGTCGAGCTGCTGCCTCTCGGGATCAGCATAAATCAACCCAAACTCATTGACAAATTCACAAAATTTGTCGGCAGATTGAAAGGCCAATTCCGCTACGATGAAATCAACCGCCAAATTTTGCCGGTAGCTAAACAGCAGAAGAAATACATTGATTAGACATACTTTTTTTCTTCAGTTTCGTTTTCTTATATAAGAATTGATATTGTCGTTATTTAAAAAATTCGTTGATTTTTTTTCGACGTCCTGAAACAGAAATCTCATTACCGTTAGACAGGGGAAACGATGATCAAGCTTCGTAAAAGAAAATTGAAAAAAAAAAGAAACCAAAACGAGAATAGTACATTACTGAAACAATTGCATAAATTATACTAGATAATACGTTGATTGGTAAAAATTCATGATCAATAAAAATATCAATCTTACGGTTAAATAGCAAAAGTTTTGTGTTTGAGTGCTCGTTAAAAAAAAATGGTACGATTCTTGATATGTCGTTTGATAGTTTTAATTGCCTCGAAGGTAATATTTTATGATCGAAAATAGACACAGGATAAAGGAAAATGATAAAATACGACGAACGATAAAACCAGAAGAAATATACATACGACTTTATCATCTGCTTGAGGGCATTTTTTCGTTCTCTGGCGATGAACCAATCTATCAAAAAAGCTGCCATACGCGGTGCAGCGCGATAAAGCTCGAAAAAGGAATGATAATTTCCGAGCCACCATGCGGAACGCACTTTCAGTGCGTGTTTCACGCACTCGTCGTCTTTATCTTGCTGCGTCAGAGCAGCCAAGATCGTCGTCAGATCTGAAAACAAAGAAAATGAAGGTTAAATAATGAGGATAAATCCACAAGCTACGTTCAACGAGAATTAACGAAAACTCAAAATTTTTTGTAAAACTCTAAAAACCAAAGTAACCGATAATATAGATTTGAAATAGTTTCAAATGTAAATGAGAATAAAAATCAAGTTAAAGAAGTTTTTTTTATCTTTTCCGTAAACGACTATTTTATTTTGCTTCCGCATAAAGGAAACTGTGTTTTCATGAAAACTTTTTTTTCGAAATTTTTATGCCAATGTGTTAAAAATGTCCCAAAACATCGAGAAATCATGTGTAGAAAAAAATGTCCGGACGGATGTGTGTGTGTATGTATGTATTCTGATTTTCAGATGTAAATAATTAATAACGCGAGAAAGCTTCGAGATATCGAGCTCAAATTTAGCAGACGTGTCGAGCACAAATTGCACTTCATTATGAAAAACATTTATTTTAATTCTAACGGGTGTTCAGATTTTATCGACTTTTTTCGTTTTTGCAAAAATGGCGTAAACGCTTCAACTTCTGCTATTTTCAAGATATTGCACTTAAACTTTGTACAGAATTAGTATAATTATTACAGTAGTTTGGGATTGAATTTGGCAGAATTCGATCGAAAGATGAAATTTGTATAAAATTTTGAATTTTTTCAAAAATAGCGTAAACGCTCTAACAGGGTGTCTAGTAAAATTTGAAATAAAAATTCAAGGACATTTCAAGAATATTTCAAGGACTTTACAGGATTTTTCAAGAACCTACATGATGAAAAAAACCTACATAAAAACCTACATAATGAAACACAATAAACATTTGTATTATTTATTGAAATCTATGATTTTTCAAATTTACTTGAACTATCTTTTACATCTATCGGTATCACAATGTTATATTGTTTATTGCGGAGGTATATTATATATGCCGATTGCGATATATCATTTGACTCGACTAGCGACATTTTAACAAAAAATGTCCGCTTCAATAAAGCTTTTTTAAATTCTTGAAAGTTATCAATAGGATAGATATCTTATTAGGGATGTCGAAAAAAAAATTAGACGAAAATAAAATGAAATCATAGAAAAATTCAAGACTACACACAAAATTCAAGAGCATTTCAAGGACTATTCAAAGACGAACCCAATCCAAGGGCATTTCAAGGACTTCAAGGACGGCTAGACACCCTGTCTAACTTGTGCAATTTTCAAGATATTGCACTTAAACTTTGTACAGAATTAGTATAGCTCTTAAGGTAGTTTGGGATTGAATATGGCAGAAATCGATCGCAAGATTAAATTCTTATGAAATTTTGATTTTTTTGAAAAATATCGTAAACGCTCTAGCTTGTAATATTTTCAACATATTGCACTGAAACTTTGTACAGAACTAGTATAGCTATCAAGGTTGTTCGCTATTGAATTTGGCGAAAATCCATCGAGGGATTAAGATTATATGAAATTTTGAATTTTCTGAAAAATAGCGTAAACGCCTAACTTGTGCAATTTTTACGATATTGCGCTGAAACTTTGCACAGAGCTAATATAGCTAACGAGGGTTTTTGTTATTAAATTTGGCAAAAATCGATCGAATGATTAAAATTTTATCTAATTTTGGTTTTTTGAAAAATAGCGTACTCTAACTTCGGCTATTTGCGAGATATTGCACCGAAATTTTGTACACATTCAAAATAGTGATCAAGGTTGTTCGCTATTCAATTTGGCAAGGAGTAACTTTTAAAGAATTTAGCGTGGAGTAAATTTGAAAGAATTTGGCAGATTTGCAAATTTGCACATGTTTTTCGATAGTTAACAAAGCTTCCTTTATGAGGAAATCAAATTTGATCGCCTTACTTTGTGATAAAGGAAGCTGTGTGAATTGTATGGATGAAGATGAGGAAACAATGTGCAAATGTTCAATTTGCAGGGTTTTACACTTGCAAAGTTTCAAAATCGCTGACAAATCTTATGAAAATAATCCTTGAAAATGGTTGTATTGGTTACATTCACATTTTTTTTTCATTCGTACCATCACTCTCAAAGGAGAGAACATTTTGTAATTTTTCGTACCTTGAGTATTCTTGGTGAATATATAATAGAGTATACGATAAGCCACGAATTCGCAACGATTCTCACCGCCGACGTCCTGATAGAGCATCTTCAATTGGGTCTGACACTGATTGAATTCCTCGTGATCGCCACGCTCGAGAGCGACTCGGGCGTGAGTCTCGTAAACGTGAACGGTAAAAGAATCGCGAATTCCTTGAACCGTAAGATCTTGCCGTATGGATTTAAGTTGATCACAAGCATATCTGTAATCCTGTTCCGCTACCCAGCGCTTCTTCACGTGTGCCAGCGATTTTTGGAGTACACTTACCGGTCGTACCGCCGATGCAGCTGGAGCCTATTTGAACGCAAAAAATCATTTGAGATATTTTTCAATTCTTTAGAAAAAAAAATTCAATTTCAATCACGTACTAATGTGCAATATGGAATTAAATTTTTGCATCGATGCCCTAGCTCGAAAAATATTTCAGATATTGGACTAAAAATATGTGCACGGTCAAACGTGATCCAATCAAGTTAAGTCAGTTTGTTTCAAGATCTCAAAAGTAAAAAAAAAACACACGTCTTACCGAAGTGAGACGAAGATAAGGCTTTTCAATATCACTGCATGTGCCGATAATGTGAAGTCCTGTGAAGTCAAAGTCCGACGTGACATCGTCGTTGGCGTTAATGTTGCTATTTCTGGATGTAAAATCGTGAAACCGAGCAGCGCGCTGTTGCAATTTCTCCTTACTGCCTAATTCATCATTATTTCCTGTAGCTAAACCAAATTCTGAATAGAAATGTGACTTAGTCTGTTTGGCCTTTTTATTTTTCTTAGGATTGTTGTGATTGGCCTTGGCGTTGCGCGTTGATTTTTTCCCTTTCGACGAAGATTTGTGATCGTACGCACGATCACTCGTGTTCGAGGACGACGACGTGCTACGACGATATTTTCTCGATGAGGGCGGACTGTGAGAACGCGATCGTGATCTCGTTCGTGATTTTGATTTTCTGCTGTGACCGGCAGAGAGACGAGCGCCCAACCTGGCCCCGAGTGAGGTCGAGAGGCCCGTTTTGCGCAAGCCTCCCTGCCCGCTGCTACCGCTCGTCAATGAATTATTAGACAATTTTGCGGGTGAATTTTGTGATTTAATCGTCAGTGTCATACGCTCGCTGTGTATACTTGGCAATTGTTCTTTATCCCAATCCTTGACCCACAACGAACCGTCGCTCGCCGCGCGAGTTATTTTACCCTTCAATATTATCTCAACCTGATCCTTGTCAACGGCAGTTTTACATTTCTCGTAACAACGATTAACGTAATTCTTCAGATTATCGGGCCAATCGCCAACCGGATTTTGATTCGACGTTATCGCGGGTGTACCTACCGTCGTCGTTGGTTTTCCAATAACCGGCGCTATTATCGGTGCTACAGGCAATGGCGGCACAGTATCGGGCTTTTTTTCAACGATTGGCGGCGGTGGAACGGGCTTCACCGTCTCATTGTTAACGGGCGGAAGCGGCGGTAATTCGACCTTGAGATTCGTGGCTGACGGATAATTCGTTGTCGCCGAGTTGTTTGACTGAAAATTGTTGAATTGCAACGCCACGTTGTTCTTGTTCTTCCGCCGCTTCTTCTTCGCCGCACCACTGTTGGTCGATGGCGAAAAGCCCAAACCCGTTTTTTTGTTTTGCAAATTGAAACGTATTTGGCCATTGAACTCTGCAACAACAACAATTCTGTTTAAAAATAACGCTAATTCTAATCTACGTTCTTCACTGGTCGATTCATTTGTTATCGTGATTTTTATATTTTTTAAAATTATCAACTATCGAGCATTATTTTCTTACAGAGTTGCACCAAGTGACAAGGATAGGTGATATTGAATTTGAAAGAAATCGTTTGGGGAGTTCCGATTTAGTAGAAATTTGAAATTTTCGAAAACATTCCATTGTTCAAGGATGTTGCCACAAGACACTCTCAACCAAAAGTTAGTGACATATCAAAATTTTTATAATTGAGATCCAGCTGCAAATTGAAAAAAAAAATAGTCTTAAACATTAAGTTTGTGCAAAAATGCACCTGAAAGAAACGCTTATTAATTGAATAATGTCGAATATATAATAAAAACGTATTTATTATGCTGCGTCACTAACTTTTGTACGTCAGCTGCCAACTTTGGAAAGAAAAAAAACACGGGCTTGAAAAAAAAGAAATAGACATTGATGAAAAATATTTAGAAAAAATTTTTTATACAACATTTGCAAATTTTTGGTGACAACATTGCATTGTAATCCGATTTACATATGCATGAAAAATTTCAACTCAATCGGAAACCGGGAAGTGGGTCAAATTGAACTTGCAAGATTTGATTACAGACAGACAGACAGACAGACACCAGGACAGGTGGAACTAAATAAAAGCTTGTAATAAAAAGTGCACTTTTTTCGATGACTCATACTTGAAGAAACATGAAAATATGAAAGTAATGTTTACAAACGGATTATTTGTTATTGCTGTTTGAGGACGATAACTCGTTCAGCACTGTGCAAATTTTATGTGGGTATTCATGAGAGTCAGCTGTTCATTAAAATGACGAGTGAAATAATCGAGTGAACGAAAACATTACGCGATGAGTGAAAATAAACCCCGTTTATGGAAAAGGAAGAGAATGACGGAAAAGGCGTATCAAAATCGACTGAGATTAGTCGAAGTCGGGAAAAAATTACGAAAATACCAAAAAAACGATGATGAGCCACCTAACCCCCTAATTGACGGGTGTCGTATTGAGCACATCGAAACATTGGCGAAGATACTTTTTTGTCAGGCTTGCATATTGTTATTTTTGGTTTTCAAATCATGTATATGGGGCATTCCACGCCAATTCGACCACTTTAGAACTCGACCCTTTTCGATTTGGCTGAAACTTTTTTTTTTCACCCTAACGAAAACATTTTTCAGAATTTTTTCAAATTTTTACACCCAGCCGATAAAAAGTTGTAAATTTTTCAAAAAAATTTGATCGTCATTTTTCAAATAGCTATAACTTTTTCAGAATTTGACGTATCAGGACAATTTTTTTTTTTAAACTTTGTTTTTCAATGTACTTTTTGAAAAAAAAATACAAAAAATTATAAAAACCTATCTTCATCGTTTTTTTTCAGATTTTCGATCAAACTTTGACATTTTCTGCAAATCCTAGAATTTTTTCAGAGTGGTGTTTTATCGATTTCTATTTTTTTTTTCCAATTGAAAAACAAACTTTCTTTCAACTAGCCTTATTTCTCATAACACCATTCTGCACATTTTTGAGGGTGTTCAGAGCACTTCCAAACTTGAAAAAAAAAATAAAAAACAAAAATTGAAAGTGGTGATCATCGAGAAATTTTCGATTTTTTCCAAAAATCTAAAAAAAAAAAACGATGAAGATGCGTTTCAATAATTTTTTTTTCGAAAACTGTTTTTGAATGTTGTTTTCGAAAAAAATATAAAAAAAATATTGAGACGCACTTCATCGTTTTTTTTTAGATTTTTGGAAAAAATCAAAAATTTCTCGACGATTACCACTTTCAATTTTTGTTTTTATTTTTTTTTCATGTTTGGAAGTCCTCTGAACACCCTAAAAAATTTGCAGAATGGTGTTATCAGAAATAAGGCTAGTTGAATTTTTTTTTCCAAATGAAAAAAAAAAATAGAAAAAAAAAAATCACCACTCTGAAAAAATTTGAGGATTTGCAGAAAATGTCAAAGATTGATATAATAAAAAAAAAAAAAATCAAAAATGGTAATCGTCGAGAAATTTTCGATTTTTTCCAAAAATCTAATAAAAAACGATGACGATAGGTTTTAATAATTTTTTTATATTTTTTTTCGAAAATTGTTATTGAATATTGTTTTCGAAAAAAATACAAAGAAATTATTGAAACACATATTCATCGATTTTTTTTAGATTTTTGGAAAAAATCGAAAATTTCTCGATGATTACCATTTTCAATTAAAAAAAAAAAAAAATTTTTCATTTTCGCAGTCCTCTGACACCCTCAAAAATTTGCAGAATGGTATTTCGAGAAATAAGGCCAGTTGAAAAAAAGGTTTTTTTTTTCAATTGGAAAAAAAAAATAGAAATCGAAAAAACACCACTCTGAAAAAATTTGACGATTTGCAGAAAATGTCAAAGTTTGATATAATAAAAAGAAAAAAAAAGAAAAAATTGTAATCATCGAGAAATTTTCTATTTTTTCCGAAAATCTAAAAAAAACGATGAAGATGGGTTTTTATAATTTGTTTGTATTTTTTTTCCAAAAGTATATTAAAAAACAAAAATTTTGAAAAAAAGTCGTCCCGATACGTCAAATTTTGAAAAAGTTATAGCTATTTGAAAAATAAAAAGCCAATTTTTTTGAAAAATTTATAACTTTTTATCGGCTGGGTGTAAAAATTTGAAAAATTCTGAAAAATGTTTTTGATAAGGTAAAAAAAGATAAAAAAGTTTCAGCCAAATCGAAAAGGGTCGGGTTCTAAAGTGGTCGATTTAGCGTGGAATGCCCCATATATAATATATACAGAATGAAAGGTAGAAATGAAAAACTCTACCATTTTGAGTTGCAAGAGTTTTTTTTCACTGTATCTGAATAAGATACTTTTCGAATTTTCCCGCCCTAACCTCCGTGAGCGACGTTGCCGCGTTGTCAATCCATATTCATGCTGTCGTAAAGAACTAGCTATTTTATATACTTTACCCTTTAATTGTGCAAAAACGACGCTCCTAATCTCTTTGAAATTTCGCGAGTACTTTGCTTGATATTCCAATAATAGTACCTCCAATTTTTATCAAAATCTGTCTTTTGTAAGCACCCGAAAAGTGCATTTCGTACTTTTTTTTATTGAAAAATGTACGAATCCCATAAGAATGCGTGTTAACTTCTTTATTGAATATCTCTAAAAATATCCCCCTAAAATTCGCCGAATTTGGCAGACATTTTTTTAAAGCCATTATCCACGTGCATGTACAGTTTCAAGAAAATCTCTCTTTTTTGAGGTAAGGGTTCAACATCCTTAACAATCAGGATACGTTATGTCAGATATTTTGACTGGGGTAAAACAAAAAAATCGAAATACTCACGAGAACCATCGTTCTGAGCACCATTCCAATTGTTATAAGGAAAAGAATTGTAGACGAAGGGAGATTGATGCTGTACGGATTGTTGAGGCGAATTTGTAAGCTGAATCGTCGATTGAGTCGGTGGAGGTGGTCCCGGCGGCAACGGTGGTAATTCGGCATCTTCGGCGAGGGGTATCGGGGTTCCTGGTACCGGAGGTTGCTGATGGCCCTGTTGCTTCACCTGATTATTTTGGGGGATTTGTTGCTGTTGCTGAAGTTGAGGCTGCTGCTGGGACTGCTGCTGCATCTGCTGTGGATTAAAACCTTGTCCATATCCAGGCATCATTCCTTGATGATAGTAAAACATTTGTTGCTGAGGACCATACCCTGGCCCGTACATGTGCCTGAGTATAAAAATTTTCTTCATTAAAAATTCATTCAATTTTTACAAAGCTCGAATGATCCTGAGGAATAATTCTAGTCCAGCATTTCAGAAAAATCGATTTCCATTGCCGTATTCTGCAGGTATTTACATAGTTGAAGTTTCGAACGTTCCGTTGGATGGAAAATCGCCGAATATATTTTAAGGAAAAAATTGAGATTCCTGGCCAGGGTTGCAAAAAATGCATTACTTTTTTTTATGCATTTACACTTTCAATATCCATTAACTCTTATTTTCACTAACCACTAACATTTAATGGTTAATGGAAATTATTTTCATTAATCATGAAATAATTTTTTTTCCTCGATTGGGTTTGACAGCTGTTAGTATTATTTGTCAAAAAAGTAACTCTTCCAAAATTTGAAATTAAAAAAAAAAAAATTTTAGAGGTCGCTCAAATGACTTGATATTTTTTTTCGATGTTTACTAACGATTATGATATAGAAATTTCGATTTTTCCTTGTCGCACCAGAAAATATAAGCATTTAATGAAGCAATAATTCACCCAAAAATTGGGTCTTTGAAAAAAAGTGATAATGAAAATCTAACTGGCCTGCACGTCGATTAATTTTTTTTTTTATGGACCTCAATTTTGGGTGAATCACTGCTTCGTTAAACACTTACATTTTTTGTGTTGTGTTTTGTGTTTGCTGTGTTGCGACACAGAAAAATCGTAATTTCTATTTCATGATCGTTGGTCAAAATCAAAATTAATATCAAGTCATTTGAGCGACCTCTAGAAATTGTGTTTCAAAGCTGAACTTTTCTGAGAGTTACTTTTTTGACAAGTACTAACACCTATCAAACCCAATCAGAAAAAAAATATCGATTTTGATTGCATCACCCTATTGCAGGGTTGCTAGATTTTCAATGAAAAAGTGATGCATTAATAATTACTTTTTTAATGGCCAATGAAAATGTTGATGGTTAATGGAAATAATGTTCATTAACCATTAACATTTAATGGGTAATAGAAATAATTTACATTAACCATTAACATTTAATGGTTAATGGAAATAATTTACATGAACCATTAACATTTAATGATTCATGAAAATTATTTCCATTTGCCATTAAAAAAGTAATGATTAATGCATTACTTTTTCATTAAAAATTTCGCAACCCTTTCCCAGCGTATGTTTTTGTCCAACGATTCTTCCTAATCATGAAGGATGATTTGTGAATTAGCAGTGTGGTTTTTCAATTTTTCGTTGAAGAATTAATTTTTTCTTTCACCATTCAATTGAACGTTCTAAACTTCAAGTTTATGTCGTCGGTATAGGAAGTATACTGGTCCACTTTCGAAAATTAATCTCAAAGGCATTTTTAAAAAAATCAGGTTATTCTAAATTGGTTCCCATTACGATTAAAAACTAGCTGACCATTTACATCAGACTGGTGCACACAAATTGACTACATGTAAGGCTATATAACGATATAACGATCAAGTCATAATTGCAATTTGAGATTTTTTAGCTCTTCGATTCGAAAAAATATGGCAAAAATTGAATAAAAATGTTCTCAATGACATCATTTTGAAAAATTGCTTTTTTTCTCCATTTTGTTACCTGCTATGGTCAAGCTCATACTGATTAAATATTTTTTTTGGTTTATTCGTTTTTGACTATAACAGATGGAAGTACTGGAGCCATTGATCAAGTTTTTTTTTCTCATGAGCTCATTGAATATTGCATACATCGCTTATCCATAGTTACTTGCCACTGAACATTTTTCTCAATATAATTTGAATATATATTTGAAAGACCTTTTTCAAGAAAAGCTGATACATTATTTTTGAGATGATACTGTAGTTTGCATCGCTGCGATGCAACGCTAATTATATATTTTTTATTGAAATTAATTCTTCCTGAGAAATTTTTGTAGTGAAAATCGTTGAAATGTATTTGAAGGTCTTTATTAAGGTCTTACAATTATAAATGCACAAGCTAAACGTAAAAATCACTAAAAGTGAATTGAAGAAACTTATTTTCGTTGCATTGCAATGATGCAAACTTTACCGTCGTATTTTTGAGTAACAAAAACAGTATTAAAAGGATAAAGCTGTTGTGCTCTGTTTCAAGCTATTCATTTTCATCATTTCAGTATTAATTCTAAACAATGTAGATGATGAAAAACGCATTCAAATAAATTATATCTTGTCCGGTTTAATACACAATATTGTTTTATGCTGGAGAATATTTTGGAGTTTTTACGAATCTGGTTGACGAACTTTACATTTCAGAATCTAAAATTGGAACAAAACATAAGAGTGCAACTTTCACTTAATTATCATGCAATACAATTTCTGGCTCTACTGTAGAAGCTGCTCAAGGCTCAAAGTTGGCGATTCATAAATGTTTAATAAATTTTATTGAGAACTCAAGTGATATTTGCATTAATGAAAGACATTTGTATTAAAAATTAATTTCCAAGATTGCTCTCGACACATCTATTGAAATGATTGGTAAAAAACGAAGGAAAACAAGCTCCAAAATATAATAATCTTAAGGATGTATGAGCGCTACGTGGTAGTCAATACACTTGATCTCATTAAAATTTTGCAGAAAGGGAAAATTAGGTCGTAATATCTAGCAAAATATTAGTGAAAAGTACATAGATGATTTTTAGAGAGCATATAATATTAAATTAATTTCGTTTTAAGAATTATTTCGTTCCGAGTAACTGACTGACTCCGGTGGTATATCGTATGCTCCCCAGTTTTAACCTCCAAATAAAAGTGAAGAATGCCGTGTTTAGCTTGATATATCTAATTCGAATGTTCGTTGACCCCTGTTTTTCCATGTATCATCATAATCCTTGACATTCAATGGATACACTCAATGTTTTTCATCTACGATATCATATATACAAACAGTGGAACTGTAGAAAACAAAGAGTTGCAAAGTCAACCTTGCCGTAAGCTCTGTGTATAACCATGAATAATGCTACATTTTCAATTAATAATATCTTGCTTAAATAGTCGTTAAGGGGCCTTGAAATTTTTTGAGTACTGAATATTGAACCTCGACAATATCATATTAAAAAATCAGCCTAGTGCTCATACATCCTTAAAAAGTGACGATGTTCAAGCTTGCATTGTTAGAATGCAATGAAAATAAATTTCATTGACTAGGTATAATCCCGCAATTACGAAGTCATTTTTTTCTACACTTTTATCTACATAATGACATATGCATCTGAAGCGTTTTATTTTATTACATATATGTGGGTTATTCCATGTCAAATCGATCAATAGTTGGAATCAACCCCTTTTAATTTCGATGAAATTTGGTCAGAAGTTTCTTTTTATCATAAAACGAAGATCCATCAAAGGAAAAAGAGTAAATTTTTTTTTTCGAAAACTCAACATTTTACCATGTTTTCAATTTTACAAGTTTATTTTTTAAATATCTCGAAAACTATTACATGTAATTTTTATTGCTCAAAATTACATGATTGTTCCGCTTTACTTCACTTCAGGGCCAAAACTCAAAAATTCATATTTTTGAAGAAAAAAAACGCAATTCTGAAAATTTCTGGATCTTCTAAGATCAGTACAAGCTATTATATAAAAAAAATTGAACCAAAAATTTAATGTTGATCGTGGATTAGTACGATTTTTAAAAATTCGAAATTCTCCAAATTCATCATTTTTCAAAACTTTTTTTTTTTTTATATTTTTTTGTTCGTAGCCTCAAGTATACCCTTTAAGACAAACCCAGAACGATTTTTTCGTAAGTATGATAGTTTTCGAGATATTTAAAAAATTAACTTTAAATATTGAAAAAATGGTGAAATTTTGAATTTTGCATAACTATGGAAACAAATTTAAAATTTTTTTTTCCGTTGGTAGAACTTCATTTTATGATTAAAAAAAACTTCTGACAAAATTTCATCGAAATTGAAAGAGGTCGATTCCAACTATTGGTCAATTTGACATGGAATGACCCATATATATGAGGCATTCTCCATCAATTCCGCCACTTTTTTTTTCGACCCTCTCAGGTCCGTCCGATAACTTGTCATAGTTTAGTAACCACTTGAAAGTAGTCTCTGAGATTTTTTTCAGATTTTTTAAGCGGTGAATTAAGCAGTTGCATATATTTTTTCTATTTTTTTGAATCCTTTTTTTAGCTTAAAACGAAGAGGATGTACAAAAAAAATATTCCTACAAAAAAATTATGTTTTTTTATCAACTATTGAATGCAATATGTGTTATATTTTTATTCGTGTTGGAAAGACTATTTTTTGCAAAAAAAATGAAAATTAATTTTTTTCGCACGGTCCGACACGTTCAATTCTGCTGTCAATTTTATACAATCTCCAATAGTATTAGTGGAACGTACAAAAAAATCCACAATCTGTCTACTGATTCTTTTCGCGATTAAACAAATGTTATTCACGAAAAAATTGCATAAAGTTATGTGAATAACATTTTTTTAACCCCGAAAAAAATCAGTTGCCGTATTGTAGATTTTTCTGTACGTCCCACTAATACTATTAGATTATATAAAATTGACAGTAGAATTGAAGGTGTCGGACCTTGCGAAAATTTTTTTTTTTTTTTTTTTCAGAAAATAGTCTTTGCAACGCGAATAAAAATATAACACATATTGCATTCAATAGTTGATCGAAAAACATAATTTTTTTGTAGGAATATTTTTTTTTACATCCTCTCCGTTTTAAGCTACATGGATTCGAAAAAATATATGTAACTCCTTAATTCAGCGCTTAAAAAATCTGAAAAAAATCGCCGAGATTACTTTCAAGTGGGACTAAACTGTGACAAGTTGTGGGACGGACCTGAGAGGGTCGGAAAAAAGTGACGGAATTGACGGAGAATGCTTCATATATATGTACGCGCAGTGTATGTGCCTATTACGGACAAAATGGCGAATGTAAGTGTAAAAACTCAATTTACCCGGGAAACGACGGATAAAGGTGCATGTTACCCGGCGGTGGGTATTGCCAGGCCATATTTGTCATCGGATTAACGGGATGATGATGCTGCTGCTGTTGCTGAAATGGCTGTTGCGTCTGTTGAGAGGCGACAGCTTCACTTTCCGACATGCTTGCTCGGACGTGGTCCGTAATTTTTTTTCTCTTTTTTTTTCTTTCTACAACGAAGCTTCGACCTACCCTTCGATAACACTTTTCCCGAAGCTCTTCTCTCGCCCTTTTCTTTCGCTTTGAAAAAAATAACGATTAACGGAAAACGTACTTGGTATCCAATGTATTCCTCGTAAAAATATATCGGTAATGTCACCGATTATAATCGAGACAATATCACGATATTATGTCACACTGTAAGAAAAACACGATGGTCGGCCATTGCGTTTTAGCCATTAACTGTGCGCAGCCCGATTTTCTCTGCGAGTGCGAGAGCGTGTCAGTTAAAGCTCTCTCGGCTCTTTCCGGCGAGATTCGGCTGTATTCGGTTTTTGTCTTCTTCGATTCGCGCATGCGCGACACTGCAGATTTCCTTCGCTGCCGCCAGATGTCGGTTGTCGCTACTTGATAGTCGATTTGTCGATTTCTTTAGTATCGACTTCTTGAATAATTCATTTTTTTTCTTTCTTTCGATGCCGGCGTCGTCGGCAGTTTCTTCGGTTTCTTCTTTTCCTATCCATTCCGATCGTTAAAAACAATGGCGGCGTTAGTGAACTTTAGGTTAATAGGACCGAATAAGTATATATTTTTGAGAAGCCGCAATCGATGTCGTATGAAAAGTGGCAATTTTATGAGACTTTCCACCGTCTCTGATGTAAATCCAATGCAGGAAGCAGTTGTCTCACTCTCAAATGGGTAAGTTAGAGTACCGAAAATCGCTCCTAACCTCAAAACACTCGAGCATGGTTTTTCGTGCCAGCACGCAATTTAACAAGTGCAATTGCTCACTTAAAACATGCATCAATCAATCAATGCGTTTATACATAAAATCTGCGTGTTAATCTGCTATATACACGAAATTATGCGAGTATCGGGCACTTGGTTTTACCATTAAACTCACATTTTCGGCCCATCGATAACTCCAACAAGTGCAAACTATCTCTAGCAATGGAACCTTTTATCTCTTATTTTATTTATCTTTTTTCCTTCTGCATTGAGCTCCAAAAACTTGAAATTGATAAAATATACAAGTAAAATGTAAATTGGAGTATTTGTTTTCTAAACAAGCATTCAGCATTGAACAAAAGTTACGTCTGTTTTTGAATGTCTGGAAAAAGCAAAATTTGCCAATTGATCTTACATAAACGAATTATGTAAAAAATGTATGAAAAATAAATTAGTGTTATCGGTCAGAAAATTAAGCCTTTCTTATTGTTTATTGAATGAGTTAAAAATTCAAAGAATTTCAAATGTGAGAAGAGTTTGAAAAAGTAATTTTACTATTATAAAACAGATACCAATTCGAATTTCATACATATTTTTTTTCTATTTTTTGTCATTGCATATTCTGAGTCATGTAGTACATGAATTTTGCCTTTCTCTTAAAGTAAGCTCAGCAAATTATGCACAAAAATGCAAATGCTTTGTGCAAACTTTGTATCTATACGATATCTTACTATTTTGTACAAATTTCAAAGATTCATGAAATGTGAACTCCTTAAGGAGTTCTTTTCAAATTCAATAACAACCATCTTTGCCGCCTGGTCCATTTGTGTTTTGGCTTTATAGTTGCAAAATTATAAAAGTTTGCTGATTTGTAATTATTATAATGTAATTATAATGTAATTTGCATATTACGAAAGTTTTCAAAATTTATTTTCAAACCATGTAAATGATTCTATACAAAATCAACATCAATGATCCCCATCGGCTAGTGTTATTGTATACAAATTTTCAACTCCAGAGCTACAAAATTACCGAAGTCAAAAAATTTTCCACCATCTCTTGTCAATTGAAAAATTGCATGAATAATGAAAAACTTGGACATTTATTTCCACACTTAAGACCAACCATTTTGAAATGTTTGAGAAATGACATTTTTAACACTCGTACCCATATGGGTCATTCCATGTCAAATCAACCACTTTTGAACCTGACCCCTTTCGATTTGGCTGAAATTTTGTTTTCCTTTTCTATCACATTAAAAACACTTTTCAGGAATTTTTCAAATTTGTTTACCCAACCCAAAAAAAAAGGCGTTTTTTTTAAATGGCTATAACTTCTTCAAAAATTGACTAATTGGGACGTTTTTTCTTCAAAATTTTCTTTTCTAAATATACTTTCCGAAAAAAAATACAAAAAAATTTTAAGATATTAAAGTGTATGAAATTTTTCACTTTTTTGAGAAAAATCTTTTTATCGAGATTCGTCATTTTTAATTTTTTTTTCACTCAAAAAATACTCGGATCAATTTCGGAAGAAATGGCGCCCAACCTGGAGTGGTTCGACTTTTCCTTCTATTTTTTTTTTTTTTACTTTTTTGAAAAAAAAACACATTTTTTTTCGAAGATTATCACTTTCTATTCTTTCTTTCTTTTCAATTTTACAAACTCGGAGGTTCTTTATAAATCCTCAAATATGTCCAGAGTGGTGTTTTGTAAAATAAGTCCAATTGAGAAAATTTTTTTTTTAATCGATAAGAAAAAAATGGAATGAAATGTCGACCCACTCTAGGTTCGGCGGCATTTTTTCCGAGATTGATCAAAGTATTTTTTGAGTGAAAAAAAAACATTAAAAATGGCATACTTCGATAAAAAGATGATTTTTCACGAAAAAGTGAAAAATTTCATAGATTTTAATATCTTAAAATTTTTTTGTATTCTTTTTCGGAAAGTACATTTAAAAATGAATTAAAAAAAAAAACGTATCAATTAGTCAATTATGAAGAAGTTATAGCCATTTACAAAAAAAGCCTTTTCTTTTGGGTTGAGTAAAAAATTTGAAAATTTCTTGAAAAATATTATTAATGGGATAGAAAAGGAAAACAAAATTTCAGCCAAATCGAAAGGGGTCGGGTTCAAAAGTGGTCGATTTGACATGAAATGCCCTATATCCAATGATTTTCCAGTACAAATATTCAACAGAATTCCGCAAAAAACTCAATTCATTTTCCCCTTAAGGGGAGGCTAAATACCGACATTAGCACCTCAAAATTGGATTCCAAACTTGCTCTGGCACGAATTGATGGAAATCAATAGAATTTTGACAGTATCATCAGAATTATGGCACAAATGGAGCTCCACTAACATTTTTTCGGAAAACGAAAAAAAAAATTACAGATCCGATTATCATCAGGAATCTGTAATTGAAAATATTAAATTATAATGTTTTTACGGCATTTCGGCTAAAACCAAGAGTGGGGCTCCATGACGAACACCAAAGTACGAATATCGATGCGCCTTCGACGTTATTTTATGAAAAAACCGCAACGTAAGTTTGGAATCCAAATCAGGAGATAAATGTTGATGAATTTAGTGTTTCATCGAAAAAAAATGGCGAAATCAAGTTCACAGAAATCCGAAAGAGGGCAGACCCATATGGAATTCCTATGAAATAAACGTTTTTTTCATCAGACTTCTATCCAAACTGTCCGACAAGTCAGTGGCAATTAACGAAAACGTTGATTTATGTCTCGCATTTGCATTTTCATAAATTTGATTGGTATTCATCCACCAGTATTGGCAAAAGTTTGGTCAGCGATTTTGAGTCGATAATGTAGGGCTTCGGTAATAATGTCGGTATTTAGCCTCCCTCTAATTAGATCATGATTTAATTGATCGAGGGTTAATATTTTTTTATTTTGTCTTAGAAAACATCTTGTAGTATCAACCGGAAAGTATGCTCGTCTCGCTGATGGATGCGCGGTTGCCACACTCGGCGATACTTCCGTCATGGTCACGACGGTTAGTAAAACAACGGCCTCACCCTCGTCGTTTCTTCCATTGGTCGTGGATTATCGACAAAAAGCTGCTGCAGCCGGTCGAATACCGACAAATTTTTTGCGTCGTGAGCTCGGTCCTAGCGAGCATGAAATTCTAACGAGTCGTTTGATCGACAGATCCGTTCGTCCCCTGTTTCCCGATGGTTATTGCTACGACACGCAAATAATGTGCAACATGCTGGCAATAGACGGTCTCAATGATCCCGATATATTGGCGATAAACGCGGCTTCGGCGTCTCTCGCCATATCGGATATACCGTGGAACGGACCGGTCGGTGCTGTGCGCGTCGGTTACATCGACGATGAGATATTCATAAATCCGACGAGACGCGAGATACAAAAGAGCATGCTGAACCTGATCGTAACAGCGACTAGGCAAAATATGGTCATAATGCTGGAAGGCTCGGCCGACAACATTCTCGATCCGGTATTGAAAAAGGCGATTAAATCCGGGGTCAAAGAGTGCCAAAGTATAATAAATGCCATTGACGAATTGAAAAAAAAATTTGGAAAACCGAAGAGAGCTGTCGCACCGGTCAAAGAAAGAACCGTCGAGATTGCCGATCGCGTGAGAAATATTGCGGAACAAAAATTGCGCGAGATATTTACCGATTACAATCACGATAAAATTTCGCGCGACGTTGCTGTGGGAAATTTGCGCAACGACACTGTCGATATAATGAAAAATGATATTACCGATTTGGATGTCAATTCCGTTGGCGAAGAATTTAGCACACTTACCAAAGAAGTATTCAGATCACTAATTTTCGAAAATAACAAAAGGTACGTTTTTCAAAAACTTCTCCGATAATTGTTCATCAATTGGTCCTAACTTTTATATTTCTCGTTTTTTGAAATCCGATTTTTTTGAAATTCTTTTAGCAATACCGAAAATATTGTTCGTTATGAGACAAAAAAAAATCTGTGCGGAGGGAAAAAAATTTCAGTCAATATCTTAGGCTTGCCAAAGTTTGTCTAAGTTCAAAGTGTTGAAAAAAAAAATTTCTTGGCTTATTTTGATTGGAAATTCAATTCTCTATAATAAATGTCCTTGAATCATGTAGGATTGATAGTTCCTAAGATAATTGCTGTTTTAGTAAAAAAAAATGTCATTTTCCTCTATATTTATACTTTTCATGGGTAAAAAATAATTGATAAACTTCTGAGTTTATCGGAAATTTCATTCTTTACATAAAAGATCGTTATATGAAATCATGTAGGAGTTTTTGAGATAATTGCAATTTTAGTAAAAAAAATTGTCATTTTTCTCTAGCTCAAGAATCATCATTTTTTCCAGATTAGTCTTTCCAGAAAAAAAAATCTTGAAAAATCGCCTTTTTCAGTCTCCTGAGTGCGTATAACCCCTTAATTTTTATTTCTAATGTACTTATATATTGAAAAATATATTTTTACATATACTTTATTTTCATGGCGGGGGGGTCGTCTTTACAAAAAGCATGTGGTAAATCAAAAAAATGTTTTTTAAAAATTTGTATGAAAAAAAATCCTAATAAAATTGGGATTATGGCTTCGTCACGATCCTCAAAAAAATCGCGAATCATATTTAAAAGTTAGCCGACTCAGAATTCCCCGTATATTCATATGTATGTCGCGAATATTTTGATTCTTGTATAATAAGACTCGAAGATTGTTTTTGTAGAGAATCTAACAGAAGAAAGGAATGAATTTTTTTTTCTTCACAGGAAAAATATTTGTAGAAAGAAAAATGACTATTTTTAAGTAAGATTGCAATTATGGCAGAAAGTATCAATCCTACCTGATTTCATATAAGGACCTTTTTTGTAGAGAATTGAATTTCCAATAAAAAGAAGCCGAGTCATTTTTTTTTCAACGTTTTGAACTTTGACGAACTTTGGCGAGCCTAAGATATTTACTCAAAATTTGTTCCCCTCGCACAGATTTTTTTTTGTAGCACAATGAACAATATGTTCGGTATTGCTAAAAGAATTTCGAAAAAAGCGGATTTTTAGCCTATCTTAGTGTGCATGTTCAATGCAAAAATCGAGGTGTTTTTTTTTAGATGTGACGGTCGGTCAATCGGTGAATTGCGACACATCAGTTGTCAGGTGGATTTGTTCAAGCCACTGCACGGTTCGGCACTATTTCAAAGAGGACAAACACAGGTGATGTGCACGGTGACGCTGGACTCGCCGGAAAGTGCGCTGAAGTTGGACACAATGTCGATGCTAACCAGGTTAATACTTCTTTGAATTGTATCACCGCGGACAAAGCTTGTCTCTATTTGTTGATGATATTTTTGCATTCAAAGTGGTTTGAAGGAGAAAAATTTTTTCCTCCACTACGAGTTTCCGCCATTCGCGACAAACGAAACTGGACGTACCGGACCAATCGGAAGAAGAGAAATGGGACACGGTGCTCTGGCCGAGCGTGGCTTGAGACCAATTTTGCCAAAGGATTATCCGTTCACGGTTAGATTGACCAGCGAGGTTCTCGAGTCAAACGGTATGCATAAAAATTTACCTGTAATCATGATGGCAATCAGTCAGAGAAGTTTTGAAAATACTGTAATTACCAGGGATTTGAACCAGGGGCCTCGAAGATCGGGAAGAAGTCAGAAAATTTTATAATCAATTGGGAAAAAATTTGCACATAGCTTCCTTATTTATTTCCGTGTATCGTCAAGCCTCCTCTATGAGGACCTTCTTGACCACCTTTATTTCATGTATGTTTATTTTCATGGTTTCCTCATAAAGGAAACTTGACGATAGACGGAAACAAATAAGGAAGCTATGTGCAAATTTCCAATTTGCACGATTTATTCATCATTGTCATAACATTTTAATATTCTACGATCTCTTGCTGCTCATTCAATATCAATTTATTCATCACCTTATGCATTTGTGCGAAGTTTCATCTAGATACTTGTAAAATTACGAAAGTTGAAACGCTGATAATAATTTTTTGAAAATTTCAAAAATTTTTTTCAGCCAAACCTCTCATGCAATTTTTCCGAAATTCTATATTGTTTTTCCTTGGTATTGAATGTGTCAGCATAAAACAATTCACCTCGATGGATGCTAAATTACAAAAGCTACAGAGCTTACTCATTTTTTGCGAAAAATAATAATTTTTTTTAAAACGAAACCTCTTGAGCAAAGTTTCCCAAATTCAATCAAAATAGTTCTTATTATAAAGTGTATCTACACATAAAATTTCAGGGTGCCAACTGCAAAACAGCTGCTTAATTACGAAAGTGTTCACAAGCATTTTTCTGGAAATGTCTAAATTTTTTTTTTAGAACAAACCTTTCTAGCGTTTTTCACCAAATTTGACCCTAAAAATTCTTATCATCTAGTGTATTTGTGCAAAAAATTTTAGCCTGATACTTGCAAAAAAGCGAATGTAGGAGCGTTAACAAAATTTGTTTGAAAATTTCAAATTTTTTTTTGAAATGAACCTCAAGCGATTTTTCAGAAATTCAGTATTATTTTTCGTTTTCATTGAATGTATCATCACAAAAAAATTCAGCTCAATACATGCAAAATTGCAAAAGTTAGAGAACTTACAAATTTTTTGCGAAAAATTAACATTTTTTTTAAACCGAACCTGTTGGGCGATTTTTCCCAAATTGAATCCCAACCGTCCCTATTATAAAGTGTATCTGTACATAAAATTTCAGAGTGATAACTGCAAAATTACGAAAGTTAGACGACCCACAAACATTTTACAACAAATTTAAAGTCCCGCCAAATTGACAATTATTTTGCAATTTAAACAAAATTTGCACTGAGTATAGGGACATGCATGGTCTACTTGTATACGAAATTTCAAGTCGATCGCCCAGACCATTCTCAAGATATATTCATTTTAAGGAAAGCACAAAGCGTACACACACACACACACATACATACACACATACATACATACATACATACATACATACATACATACATACATACATATATACATACATACATACATACATACATACATACATACACGCATACATACACACATACATACGTCCGGGCATTTTTTCTAAATGTGTTTTTTGGACGTTTTGGGACATTTTGAATATACTGACATGAAAATCTCGAAAAAAAATGTTCATGAAAAGCTTCCTTTATGAGGAAGCAAAAATTAGTCATACGAATCGAAAAAAGCTTCTTTCACGAAGGAAATGAAACCGAAGATTTTTCTATTCCATGAACAGTGAATTCTTACTCAATCGAACGAAATTTTTCAAAATTGTAGTAAATTTTGTCACACGCAGCATTTTTGTAAATTTGATAGAAAAATTTGTCTATGAATACTAAAAGAATGAAATGTAGAATGTTGGAAAATGTTCATTGCAAGTCTTCATGGATTGAAATCGAGGAAAAACTATCCTATCAATAAAAATCAGTTTTTCATAATGATTAATTGGGATTTCACTAAGTAGGTATTAATTTATATTTTAATCCAGAAGAAATTATAATTTGGCCAAGGAAAGGCAAAATTTAGTTGGACAATCTTTGTTTATCGTTTTTAATAACCACCACCAGTAATCAAATAAGCAATTAAATTTTTTCAAAATCAATAGTATTTAAACATTTTCGCATGAAAAAATAGAACCAACGATTTAAAAATGTAAGAATTAAGTTAATGTTTTGAATAATTAATTCATTCAGGTTCATCATCGATGGCATCAGTTTGCGGAGGGAGTCTCGCACTTTTAGACGCGGGTGTTCCAATATCGAATTCAGCTGCTGGTGTTGCGATCGGACTGGTCACCACGATTGATCCAACCACAAACCAAATCACGGATTACAGAGTTCTCACGGATATTCTGGTAATAAAAAATAAAACATTCAACGAAGTAAGAAGAGAAACAATAGTCTTTTCGTGACTTTGCAAAACGCAATTTACTCTCGTGATACGTGAAATTTGAAATGTCAATAAATATTCAGGGTATCGAGGATTATCTCGGTGACATGGATTTCAAGATAGCCGGTACGAAAAAGGGAATAACGGCATTACAAGCGGACATAAAAATCGCCGGTTTACCATTGAAAATCGTGATGGAAAGTATAACGCGGGCTATATCGGCAAAATCGGAGATAATCAATATAATGAATTCGACGATAAGCAAACCGAGATTGGGCAAGAAGAATATGCCGGTAACGGAAAATCTCGAGATACCGGCACACCAACGCGGCAGATTTCTTGGTGTCGGTGGTTACAATCTGAAGAAGATATTCGTCGAGACCGGTGTGCACGTAAGTCTGGAAACAAATTTTGTCTTTGATTTTTTGAGTTTGTGTAAAAAAATTTTAAGTTTCAGAATCTTTGGAGTACAGTCAATGGAGTACTGAGCTTATTTTGCTATTTCGACACAATTGGCAGTGAATGAAGAATCGTCTACTTGTTTACCAAATGTCAATTCGATTGGTCACGATGTTTCAAGATAAATCCATGAGAATGTGTCCAGGCCAGCCCATACACATTAGGGTGGGTCGAAAATCCGCTTTTTTGAAATTCTTTTAGCAATACCGAAAATATTGTTCATTATGCAACAAAAAAAATCTTTGTGAAGGGAAAAAATTATGAGTCAACATCCTAGGCTCGCCCGAGTTCGTTGAAGTTCAAAGTGTTGAAAAAAAAAATTTCTCGGCTT
Organism: Alloplasta piceator; assembly: GCA_946863875.1. Classification (NCBI taxonomy): domain Eukaryota; kingdom Metazoa; phylum Arthropoda; class Insecta; order Hymenoptera; family Ichneumonidae; genus Alloplasta; species Alloplasta piceator. Next base: position 42,082,612 of record OX333074.1, read on the forward strand.
ATTTTTATTAGAAATTTAATTCTCTACAAAAAATGTTCTTACATCAAATCATGTAGGATCGATAGTTTCTAAGATAATTGCTGTTTTAGTTAAAAATTTGTCATTTTCCTCTATATTTATATTTGTTATGGGTAAAAAAATATTTGATAAACTTCTTATTTTATAGGAAATTCAATTCTCTATAAAAAAAGATCCTTATATGAATTCATCTAGAATTGATGGTATCTAAGATAATTGCAATTTAGTAAACAAATTGTAATTTTCGTCTATATTTACATTTTTTATGGTTGAAAAATAATTGATATACTCTGTGACGTAGGAAATTTAATTCTCTACAAAAAAGTTCCTTATATGAAATCATGTAGGATTGACAGTTCTCAAAATAATTGCAAATTTACTTAAAAATTGTCGATTTTCTTTCTATAAATATTTTTCCTACGAAGGAAAAAATTAACTTCCTTTTTTTATTAGATTCTCTACAAAAGCAATCGTTAAGTCCATTTACTTCAATATTATATGTATATTTTTAAATTGTCGCTTATTGTAACAATTTTTATTCTACCAAACAGATTTTTTTATAATAACAATTACAAATTGGCTACGTTTTCCGTAAGTAACATTTCTTGTGAGTTCATTCAATGGGCGGGTTCATCTATGACTCTTTCTGTAGTTCTGCTGTTATAAGCACAGGTCGCGTCGTATGTAAAAAGACTCGCTATCGTGACCTTTGATCATATGGAACCGATTTTCCCTAAAGTTCGCAACATCTTTACCTCTGGCGCTAGTATTCCACGAAGAGAACCTCCAACATTTGTTTCGACTTACGATTAGGCTGTGTTTCGAATTCACTGCGAATACTGACGTCACATCGTCAGTACTAAAAGAAATAATAATAAAAAAAAAGAAGGAATTTTTTTTTTCATAGGAAAAATATTTATAGAAAGAAAAATGACTATTTTTAAGTGAATTTGCAATTATCTTTGAAACCATCGATCCTACATGATTTTACATAAGGACCTTTTTTGTAGAGAATCAAATTTCCTATAAACTAACATGATTATCAAATATTTTTTTACTCATAAAAAGTATAAATATAGAGAAAAATGACAAATTTTTCACTAAAACAGCAATTATCTTAGAAACTATCGATCCTACATGATTTGATATAAGAACCTTTTTTGTAGAGAATTAAATTTCCAATAAAAGTAAGCCGAGAACATTTTTTTTTTAACACTTTGAACTTGGGCGAGCCTAGGATGTTGACTCAATTTTTTACCTTCACACAGATTTTTTTCGTAACATAAACAATATTTTCGGTATTGCTAAAAGAATTTCAAAAAAAGCGGATTTTCGGTCCACCCTAATACACATCTATTCGTGCAGACATTTTTTTTCTGAACGTGATTTCTCAATCTTTGGGACATTTTGAACATGCGAGCATGAAAATCATCAGAAGATATTTCACGAAAAAAAAGTTTCCTTTATGAAACAGCAATATATATTTTTTTGACATTGAGAGGTTATATGCACTCGTGTTGGGGAAAATTAAGGGAGTTTCATGCTTTTTTTTAGGCAAGTAGACGAAATTTTATTTAAAAAGTCTACAGAGTATCGCTGAGTATATGTTTCGAGGTACACTTATACATTTTTTAATGAGGAAATCTTGAAGACTGAGGGAAATATGACCGTTGTTCCAAAACACGTTTCTTTCATTATCACTCTGGAACGTCTCAAGTGCATTTAAAAAAAACCCTGCAAATTGGACATTTGCACATGGCTTCCTCATTTTTATCCATAGTTCACACAGGTTCCTTCGTCACAAAGTATGGCGATTAAATTTGGCTTCCTCATAATGGAGGCTTGGTTAACTATCGAAAAACATGAGTAATCAATGTGCAAATTTTCCAAATTCCTCCACATTTACTACTTTCCAAATTTGATTTTTGCCAAATTCAATAGCGAACAACCTTGATCACGATTTGGAATGTATACAAAATTTCAGTACAATATCTCGCAAATAGCCGAAGTTAGAGTTCGCTATTTTCCAAAAAAAAAACAAAATTTGATAAAATTTTAATCATTAGATCGATTTTCGCCAAATTTAATAATGAACATCCTTGATAGCTATATTAGCTCTGTGCAAAGTTTCTGTGCAATATCTTAAAAATTGCACAAGTTAGAGCGTTTAGGCTATTTTTCGAAAAATTAAAAATTTCATAAAATTTTAATCCCTCGATGGATTTTCGCCAAAATCAACAGCGAACAACCTTGATAGCTATACTAGTTTCTTACAAAGTTTCACTGCACTATCTTGAAAATTATGCAAGTTAGAGCGTTTACGCTATTTTTTGAAACATTGCAAATTTGATAAAAATTTAATCTTTGGATCGATTTTTATCAAATTCAATACCAAACAACCTTAATAGCTACATTAATTCTGTACAAAGTTTGAATGCAATATCTTGAAAATTGCAGAAGTTGGAGCGTTTACGTCATTGTTGCAAAAACGAAAAAAGCCGATAAAATCTGAACACCCGTTAGAAAACAAACATTTTTCATAATAAAGAGCACTTCGTTCTCGACAAGTGTGGCAAATTTCAGCTCGATATCTCGAAGCGTTCTTGAGTTATTAGTTATGTACATCAGAAACCCAGAACACACATACACACATCCGTACATTTTTCTAAATATGATTTCTCAATGTTTTGAGCAATTTTGAATACATTGGCATAACAATCTCGAAAAAAAAATTTCACGAAAACAAAGCTTTATGAGGAAGCAAAACTAATAAATTTCATTGGTATATTTTTATATGGAGCTCGTGAATGAAGGGTTAAGCGATATTCTGATTTTTAAAAAACAGCGATAACTCTCGCAAAAAGTTCGACTTCTGAAGTTTCAGAAATTCTATTTCAGGCCCACAAAAATTTAAATTTTGGTCCAAATGAAAATCATTTTGTTCGCGAAGTGGCTTTTGTGATTAGGATGAGTCATGTGAAGGTTTAAAATCAATCCATGAAGTAGTTTTTATTGCAACGGTACTTTAAAAAAAAACAACAACATTTCCGAGATAATCCCACTTAAAGTTTCAAGTCTATGTTTTCGCACTCTCAGGTAACGCGCCATAAATAGACCTGTAGATATAACCACTTAAGTCGGAACTCTCTGACCCTGATCCACCTTCGTTCGCACTAATTTTTCCATTGAAATATGCACAAATCTTTTTCGAAATCTCAGTACTTCATTGACTTGACTCAATCGAAAGGATTTCCTCAACAAATGCTTATTTTGCTACAAAGGAATAATTTTTTTTTTTTTTTAGATATATCCTCAGGACGAAAATTCGTACACGCTCTTCGCTCCGAATGAAGCAGCGATGGAGGAGGCCAAAGAGATAATAGGCTCGATGTTGAAGGAAGAAAAAGCGCCGGAACTCGATTTCGGTGGTATATATAGCGCTAAAATCGTGGAAATTCGAGACACCGGAGTAATGGTGACTCTTTATCCAAATATGTCACCGGCATTTTTGCACAATTCGCAATTGGATCAGCGCAAGATAAATCATCCGAGTGCTCTTGGTATCGAGGTCGGACAAGAATTACAGGTCAAATACTTTGGTCGTGATCCGGTCTCGGGAAACATGAGACTCTCGCGAAAGGTTTTACAAGGACCGGCGAATTCGATAGTGAGGAATTTATCACCGACGTGAGAACGAACGGGGAAAAATAAAATTGCAGGAGATATTTTTGCTCGAACTGACTCGGTGAATCGAGTTTGTTTGACGAAAGCCTGAGTCAATGTCTTAATGACGCCTCATCGAGCTGCCGTATATATTTTAGGGTGTCGTAAAATGAGTCAGTGCTTTTATTATTCGCTCTCAGAATCCAATTTCTATAATCGATCCTGAAATTTTTGTTCAAAAAAATTCAAATTTATAAATACGTCGCTCAAAACTATTGGTTTCGTTGGAAATCAATATTGGATAAAATGGGGATACCGGCAAATATTTCAGTGACAATTCCGAATTGTCAAACCAACACAAAATGAGCAATTTCTTCGGATTGATTTACATGAGCCAAGTAATTCTTGTGATTTCGATTTATTCAGTTGTAATAAAATATTTTTTTACATTTTTCATTCACTTCTGTTTCGTATTCGTAATTAATAGTTCACGAAAAATATACGACAATATTTATATTCTTGTTTCACACAAACCCTTTCACTTTAATTTAGATTAAAAGTTCATCTGTTGGGAAGGTAATAAAAATTTTCAGTTGGTTTCAGAGACAGAGTATTTTTTTACACATGAAAATTTCAGGATCTTCTTTTTGGATCTATACAAACTTAACTCCTGACGAGGAGCAAAGTACTAAGATATTGATTCTTTTTTCAGCACCCCAATGTATATTTATAAAATATATTATATATATATGGCTTTTCAAGACTGCGGTTACTTATTTTTGTAATAAAAAATCCCTGGTAACAAAGTGTCGAAATATAGTCTGAGGCATTTGTAAATATATCACAAAACTATGATATTATAATCGATCTGTAAATATATTGACGAGAGTTTGACGAAATTTTATGAGAAACTTACCCCTGATAATGCATAATACATATTGATATATTAAACACAAAACGATTTTTTAATTTTTAATTTTTTTTATCGGGATATCTTTATAATTTGAAGAAAAGAGAACGTATTTCAAGTTTTTCGTATTGCTTGAGCTTAAATCGGTTCCGAGAGAATTGAGTAAAGTTTTTTTTGGCGGGATGGAATGTTAGGGTCATTTTGTAATTTTGAGCAGTAAAAATTACAAAATTACATGATTGCTCAACTTTTCTTAACTTAGAGATAAAAAAAATATTTTTTATCAAAATTCAAAAATTCATATTTTTGAATGAAAAAAAAATGTCTCCGAAAATGTCGGGATCTTCTGAGATCAGTACAAGGCCTTATATAAAAAAAATTGAACCGAAGATTTAATGTTGATCGCGGATTTTCACGATCTTTAAAAATTCTCCAAATTCATCATTTTTCAAATTTTTTTTTCGGAATATTTTTTTGTTCATAGCTCCAAATATACTCTTTAAAACGAACCCAGGACGATTTTTTCGTAACTATAATAGTTTTCGAGATATTTAAAAAATAAACTTGAAAAATTGAAAAAATTGTGAAATGTTGAATTTTGCATAACTTTCGAATTTTTTTTCTTTGGTAGATGATAAAAGAAAACTTCTGACAACATTTCGTCGAAATTGAAAGGGGTCGATTCCAACTATTGGTCGATTTGACATGGAATGACCCGTATACATTTTTTAATCCGATACTGCAAAATTTGCAAAAGTTCGATCACACTCTTGTTTGAAAAATTTAAAATCACATCAATTTCAATCTTTTAAAGATATTTTTAGAAAATGGGAGTTAAAATTTAATTTTTAGAGTTTTAGGATATTTCGAATATTCCAGCATGAAAAACTTGAAAGAAAAAATATCTCGAAAGCAGGGCGTTCTCTATGATAAAGCAAAAACCTAATGGACTCAGGCTCAATCAAAGATGCATTTTGCGTCCTTTACAGGGTTGCAAATAATGCATTACTTTTTTTAATTTACACTTTCAATAACCATTAACTCTTATTTTCATTAACCATTTAATAATTTTTTTTTCCTTGATTGGATTTGACAGCTGTTAGTATTTGTCAAAAAAGTAACTCCCAAAATTTGAGCTTTAAAAAAAATTTTTTAGAGGTCGCTCAAATGACTTGATATTTTTTTTCGATTTTTACTAACGATCATGATATAGAAATTTCGATTTTTCCTTGTCGCACCAAAAAATATAAGTATTGAATGAAGCAATAATTCACTCAAAATTTGGGTCCTTGAAAAAAAAAAATGATAATGAAAATCTAAGTGGCCTGGACGCCCATTAATTTTTTTTTTTTTGAAGGACCTCAATTTTCTGTGAATCACTGCTTCATTAAACACTTTTATTTTTTGTTGCGACACGGAAAAATCGTAATTTCTTTATCATGACCGTTTGCCAAAATCGTAAATAATATCAAGTCATTTGAGCGACCTCTAGAAATTTTGTTTCAAAGCTGAAATTTTCTGAGAGTTACGTTTGACAAGTACTAACACCTATCAAACTCAATCAGAAAAAAAATATCGTTTTTGATTAGATCACCCTATTGCAGAGTTTCGAAATGTGCAATCAAAAAGTGAGGCATTAATCATTCCTTTTTTAATGGTTAACGGAAATAATTTACATTAACCATTAATATTTAATGGTCAATGGAAATCATTTACATTAACCATTAACTTTTAACGGTTAATGCAAATTATTTCCATTAACCATTAAATGTTAGTGGTTAATGGAAATTATTTTCATTAACTATTAAATATTAATGGTTAATGAAATCATTAACATTTAATGGTTAATGGAAATAATTTACATGGACCATTAACATTTAAAGGTCAATGGAAATCATTTACACCATTAACCATTAAATGTTAATGGTTAGTGAAAATAATTTCCATTGATCATTAAATATTAATGGTTAATGGAAATTACTTCCATTTGCCATTAAAAAAGTAATGATTAATGCATTACTTTTTCATTAAAAATTTCGCAACCCTGGTCTTTTATTTTGTATCATTCAACGTTAGCATATTTTTATTTATCCCTGATGTAGTTACATTGAATATCGATACGTCATGGCAAAAAAGCGACTAGATAGCTTTTCTTTAATAAAAATAAACGGATATTTTAAAAAAAATTTAATTTCAAATTCACTGAAAACGATAAATGAATTTTGATTTTAACTTCAAATTACCTTCCTTCGATGCGTTGGTGAACACGCCAATATGAATGAAACAATTGAAGATCGTTGAATTTTATTTTCATTTGAATTATCATTATTATCGAATAATGTGAAATAAAAATATTCAGTTGATACGAATGATGGCAGTCATGAAAAATATATTTTATCGTTTGATTCTAAGGAGAACCTCGACGTTATGCCTTGCTATGGTCTGCTCGGCAATGTTTTTCGAGCGAGCTTATGATCACGCATGCGAATACATATTCGAAAAAGTCAACGACGGTGTGAGTCAAGATTCGGAATATATATTGTGTCCCAAAGAGGATCATTAAAATCGATTTAAATTTAAATTTAAATGGGGCGGAAAAAAATCGCTCCTGGGCGATTGTATTTCATTAGCGGATCGATCGTGTCTCTACGCGATTGAAAATCGCATTATCGGAATAATATAATGTATGATAATTAAACGCACGTTCTTGTCGCAGAAACTTTGGATGCATATAAAACACAAGTACGAGGAAAGATCCGATCAAGTGGAAAATTTGGCCTCGAGAAGCAAGACCTTGGTCAAAGAACTCACCAACGAGCAAACCGAATCCGAGAGGAACGTGAAAAGAGTTCAAGGAATTTCGGAAAGGAAGAACAAGATCGAAGAATCCAAGACGAGATAGCTGAATATCCTTTTTTTCTAATTTTTCTATCACGAGGAATCTTGCAAAAATGACAATTTGTCACTCGCCTGTTCTCATTTTATTTCCACCACAAAGTTTGATATTTCGTTGACGACAGAGAAAATTGCAGAATTCCAAGATTCTCATTTTCTTTTTCCAACAATAATTATATTCGAAAAATCGAGTAATCCATGAATTCAATAAATAGAAAGAGAGACATGAGCCAATTATGAAAGAGTAGGATATTTTTAAAAAAGTGCAAATTATTGTTCAATAGTTGATGATTAGCAATTACAATTTTTCATCGCAACGATTATATTATACACAGTCAAAAAATCAAAGGAAGAGCAAAATTTTTGAGATTTTTCAGCGATTTTCCAAAGGCTCTAACTTTGTTAATATTGGTCTTAAAATTAAAAAAAAAAAGCATTTTGAAGCTTGAATCTTCTAGTTTTGGAATCTTTAGTCGAAACAATTTTGTGGGTATCACCCTCGACGCAGTCGAAAGAATTATCACGGTAAAAATTTTCTCGAAATTTTCGCTTTTTTAAAAACAGTCGATGGGCTCCAAAAAATTTTTTCGAGCTTAACCAATGACTCGGTCACGAAAAACGGCTCGACCGATTGTTTTGAAAATTGGCATGGTTTTTAGGTATGTATTGAGCTAAAAAAGAACCTTAAAACATTGGTATTTTTCGCAATATCTGCAAAGTTGTGGTAGATTTTCTAAAACAAGAAAAAAAGATTTATTTTTATTTTTCAAGTCAAAATTAAGCATGGAAACAATTTTTTTTAGTTTATGACAGTAACAGACACTTATAGAGGGTAGATTTAAGTTTCCGAAACCCACCGTTTACTCGCTGTACGATCATTAGTTCCAGAGATATCGAAGATTAAAAAAAAAGACGAATCTTTGTTCAATCGCCGATATCTCAGCAAAAAATGGTCATGGAACAAAATTTAAAAAAAGCCAATTGAAGCCAAAGAATTCTGCTAAACGATCCATAGATTGGTTAAGCTCGAAAAAAAATTTTGGAACCTATCGACTGTTTTGAAAAAAGCAAAAATTTTGAGAAAATGTTTACCGTCATATTTCTTTCAACTGCATCGAGGATGGTGCCCACAAAATTTTTTTGACTCAAGATTCCAAAACTAGAAGATTCAAGCTTCATAATTCTTTTTTTTTTAATCTGTACGACCAAAATTAACGAAGTTATAGCCTTTGGAAAATCGCTGAAAAATCTCGAAAATTTTGCTGTTCCTTTAATTTTTTGACTGAGTGTAATATATGCTTTTAAATTAATTATAATTCGAATTTCGTGCTCATATTTATAAGTGAAAATCGTCTCTCTCGGAATGAGCAAAATGAATCTGAGAGGACTGTGAAAAGTGAAAAAAATCTGGAAAGGAAGAACAAGATCGAAGAATCCAAGACGAGATAAATATCGTTTTCTCTGATTTATCTGTCACGAGGAATCTTGCAAGAATGAAAATTTGTCACTCGCCTGTTCTGATTTTTTTTCCACCACAAACTTTGATATTCCAAGACCAGTCTTTTTTGAAAATTAAATAAAAAAAATTCCTAAAAATTATTATGAATACCAATTTTTGTTATTTTATAGTTTTTAAAAAAATCATTTTGAATTAATTTTGACACTTTTATTGTCAACAGATTTTTAAAATTAATAATTAATTATTAATCGATTCAATTATTCCGATTTGCAACGGAAACGTATTGGCGAAGGAATATTCTAATTCAGGAAATAATCGTATATGTAAGATTTTCAAAAGAATACGTGAATAAATAGAAACTGTCGTTATTATTGTTCATAAACAAACCTAACGATTAATTGTTAATCTTAAGAACCTGTTAACAATAAAAAAGTGTCGAAATGAATTGTAGATAATGAAAAAACGACTGTACACTGTATACAGTATAAAAAGTTTATATTCATAATGATTTATAGAATTTTTTTTTTTTAATTTTCAAAAGTAAAAAAAAAATAGTCATTATTGAGGGCCCACGACCGGACTTGTTTTCAAACTTGTCGAACGGATAGAAGTTTAAAATAAAAAATTTCAAAAAAATAAAAATATGCACTCACTTTTAAAAACACGATTCAAAGTTTGAAACTCCAAAAACTTATTGCGTTTTACGCGTTACGTTTTTTTCTGAAAAGGCCATAAAAAAACGAAAATTTTGAAAAAAGCGCACTTAATTTGGACCATTATTAAAGAAGTTATGACCAAAAAACCGAAAAAAGAGCGGTTTTAAAAAAAAATTAATATCTTGTGAACGGGTAATAAAAAAAATATCAAAATTTAACAGGTAGGGTCTTTTGATGGGTACTAAAAAATATAAAAAATTTGAGGAAATAAAGTCTTCCAACCTGTCCGATTTGGGATGGAACGCCCCATATGTTTTTTAATGAATTATAATTCGAATTTCGTGCTCATATTCATAAGTGACAATTCTCTCTCGAAAGACGTGGCTAGAAAATTCTTCGTGTGCGATTCAAAAGTGTAAAATACCAATCGAGCTTTTTCCTTCACGTTATCGAGTGTCGTTGGAACTTTGACAACACGTCCGGGTGGTTCAAAAATAAAAAAGAGCTACGCCCAGTTCGGTGCTCTCGTGGAGATACCCTGAGATAGCAACAGAAGGAAAAAAAGAAAAACTTGGCCACGAGTTATAATTATAAACTCGGATGGATATACGTATGATGATCGAAGCCCCGAGATTTTCAAAGTACTGACGTGTGATTTTTCACAGTCGGATCCCGATCAGGATTCTTTAAATTAGCTCGATATGTCTGTTGCAATGTGTGCTTTCGACGATTGACAAACCACCGAGTTAACGAAGGGCAAAGCAATAGCTTGTCGCCTTGGTTTTCGTGTTTTGACATGCCAGGCACGAATCTATTGAAGGAGTGAGAAGATTCTTTTTTTTTCTTTGTGAAACGGGAGAGAAAAGCCGAATGGAAAAAGGAAAAAGAAAAGAATCAACTTTTAAAAGAGGACAAATTTATTTAAGAATTGGCAAAAACATTTTATAAATGAAATAGAAAAGTAATCTGAGATAGTTACTAGAAAGAGGGATAGACAACACAGCCACACAACATTTAAAAAAAATTTCGGTCTGGGGGTCTGACTATGTATACTGTATGTTTTTGGGGTCACTGAATCCGAATCCGAGGTTGGTTTAACCCCAGCAAGTCAGGGTTTGGCTATAATCACAAAAAATAACACTCCAAAATCAAGATTATTTTTTTAATATTTCGAAAACTATTATAGCTACGAAAAAATCGTTCTGGGTTCGTCTTGAAGAGTATACTTGTGGCTACGAAAAAAAAATATTCCGATTTTTTTTTCAGAAATCATGAATTTGGAGAATTTTGAATTTTTAAAAATTGTGCAAATCTACGATCAACGTTAAATTTTTGGTTCAATTTTTTTTATACAATACCTTGTACTGATCTTAAAAGATCATGAAATTTTCAGAAAGGTGTTTTTGTTTTTTACCAAAATTCAAACATTTTTATTTTTGAAACAAAAACACATCATCCTGAAAAATTCAGGACCTTTTAAGATCAGTATAAGGTATGATATTAAAAAAATTGAACAAAAAATTTAATGTATATCGTGGATTTGGACGATTTTTAAAAATTAAAAAATTTACATTTATGAAACAAAAAAAACACCTCCCTGAAAATTTTAGGATCTTTTAAGATCAGTACAAGGTATTATATTAAAAAAATTGAACCAAAAATAAAATATGGAACTTGGATTTTCACGATTTTTTAAAATTCAAAATTCTCCAAATCCATCATTTTTCAAAATTTTTTTTTGGGATATTTTTTTCGTAGCCCCAAATATACTCTTCAAAACAAATTCAGAACGATTCTTCGTAACTATAATAGTTTTCGAGATATTTGAAAAATGAACTTGAAAGATTTGAAAAATGGTGAAATTTTAAATTTTGAATAACTTTTGAAAAAAAATATTTTAATTTTTTTCCTTTGGTAGAATTCCGTTTTATTGAAAACGAAAACTTCTGACCAAATTTCATCGAAATTGAGAGGGGACGGTTGCAACTCTTGGTCGATTTGACATGGAATGACCCATATATAAAGTAAATTTTATTTTTCATCAAAAAATATAGTTTTATAGATAAAATAATGAAAGAATCGATTCAAAAAATAATAAAATGTCGAAAATACGTGCTGTCTATCAGGACCCTTTTTTGAAAGTCCCTAATTGGTGGTAGATTTTTTCGCTAAAAAAGTAAATTTAAAAACATGAAAAATGAATTTTTTTTTCAAATCTTCAAATATTGTTCTTGTACATAGGGGAAATTTAAAAAAAATTTCTTTATAGAAATAAAGGCAGTTGAAAAACCTGGTTTTTAGTCAAATTTGAAGTCAAATTTTTTTTTTAAACGCGGTGTTCAATCCAAATACCCTCGGGATATATTATAAATAATATTACCCGGTATTCTCTCAATTTTTTTGAAACTTGGCGTCGAGACGCTGCGGCGTCTCTGGACAAAGAATCTACGGTATAAATTTAATCGAAATCGGTTCAGTGAATCTCAAGATATTCCGTCTACCAATTCGAAAAAAGTAGTTTCGAGAAAAATGTAAAAGCGCTTCGTGTAACGCGTTGGTCTATTCTCTGCTGCTCGTTCTTTAAATTGCTATAACTTGGGAATTAAAAATTTGGACACGAAAAAAAGCTTGAATAATTTGTAAAAGTACAAATAATAGATTTAGATTTCAAGAAAAATTCGATTTATGAAAACTTCAATCGTCAATCGATAGATTACAAAAAAATCATGTAGCAAAAATACAAAAGTATTTTTCTTTTAATTTACAATTTTTTTTTCATATCTGAACCCCTTAAGTAAATTTTACCAAATGAAGAACGAACCATCCTTGTCACCGAAAGTATTTGTGGAAAAAATTGAGCTCGATTGTAGCGAAATTACAGAGATTTGAGTGCTCACTACGATTTTTAAAAAAATTTCAATTTTTCTAAAATTTGTCTAGAACTCATTGAGCAATGCTTTTGAAATTTAATTACAACCATTTCCGTCATCCGGTATAATTTCATCAAAAATTTCATCTTATTACTGCAAAATTGGTACAGTTAGAGTTTTCACAAACATAAAAAAAAAAAATTAAATTTTTTTTTTTTAACTAAACCCCTCTAGAATTGTTTCAAAATTGAAAACTAACTATCTTTGCCACCTGGAGCTTGTGTGCAAAAATGTTTAGCGCAATAATACCAAAATAATCAAAGTTACAGCGACCGCAAGAATTTGGTTACTCAAAAACATTGGAAAATTTTTTTTAAGTATGATTTTTAAACATTTTTGTACATTTTCATCACATTACATGGAAAAGGGGAGTTTTTTTTCCTGACGAAATGAAAGCTTCCCTTGTGAGAAAGCAAAAAGTATTAAATCATCAGAAAGTAACCTGGATATTGAAAAAAGGGAAAACGAGGATGAAAAGGAATCGAATGGATTTATTTTAATTTTCGAATGGAAAATTTTAGCTCGATAATACCAAAATTATCAAAGTTACAGCGACCACAAGAATTTGGTTATTCAAAAACATTGGAAAATTTTTTTTAAGTATGATTTCTAAACATTTTTGTACATTTTGATCGCATTACATGAAAAAGGGGAGTTTATTCCTGACAAAATCAAAGCTTCCCTTGCGAGAATGCAAAAAGTATTGAAGCATAAGAAAGTAATCTGGATATTGAAAAAAGGGAAAACGAGGATGAAAAGAAATCGAACGGATTTAATTTTCGAATTGAAAATTTTAGCTCGATAATACCAAAATTACCATAGTTACAGCGACCGCAAGAATTTGGTTACTCAAAAACATTGCAAATTTTTTTTTAAGTATGATTTTTAAACATTTTTGTACATTTTCATCACATTACATGGAAAAGGGGAGTTTTTTTCCTGACGAAATGAAAGCTTCCCTTGTGAGAAAGCAAAAAGTATTAAATCATCAGAAAGTAACCTGGATATTGAAAAAAGGGAAAACGAGGATGAAAAGGAATCGAATGGATTTATTTTAATTTTCGAATGGAAAATTTTAGCTCGATAATACCAAAATTACCAAAGTTACAGCGACCACAAGAATTTGGTTATTCAAAAACATTGGAAAATTTTTTTTAAGTATGATTTCTAAACATTTTTGTACATTTTGATCGCATTACATGAAAAAGGGGAGTTTATTCCTGACAAAATCAAAGCTTCCCTTGCGAGAAAGCAAAAAGTATTGAAGCATGAGAAAGTAATCTGGATATTGAAAAAAGGGAAACCGAGGATGAAAAGGAATCGAATGGATTTATTTTAATTTTCCAATGGAAAATTTTAGCTCGATAATACCAAAATTACCAAAGTTACAGCGACCACAAGCATTTGGTAACTCAAAAACATTGGAAAATTTTTTCTAAGTATGATATCTAAACATTTGTTTACATTTTGATCGCATTACATTAAAAGGGGGAGTTTAGTCCTGACAAAATTAAAGCTTCTCTCGCGAGAAAGCAAAAAGTATTGAAGAGCATAAGAAAGTAATCTGGATATTGAAAAAAGGGAAAACAAGGATGAATAGGAATCCAATGGATTTATTTTAATTTTCGAATGGAAAATTGTAGCTCGATAATACCAAAATTACCAAAGTTACAGAGATCACAAAGATTTGGTTACACAAAAATATTGGAAACATTTTTCTAAATATGATGTCTAAACATTTTTTTACATTTTGATCGCATTACATGGAAAAGGAGAGTTTTTTTCTGACGAAATCAAAGCTTCCCTCGCGAGAAAACAAAAAGTATTGAAGCATAAGAAAGTAATCTGGATATTGAAAAAAGGGAAAACGAGGATGAAATGGAATTTAATGGATTTATTTTAATTTTCGAATGGAAAATTGTAGCTCGATAATACCAGAATTACCAAAGTTACAGCGACGACAAAAATTTGTTTACTCAAAAACATTGGAAATTTTTTTCGAATTATGATTTCCAAACATTTTCGTACATTTTGATCGCATTACATGGAGAAGGAGTTTTTTTCTGACGAAATTAAAGCTTACCTCGCAAGAAAGCAAAAAGTATTGAAGCATAAGAAAGTAATCTGGATATTGAAAAAAGGGAAAACGAGGTTGAAAAGGAAAGTGAATGGATATTGAAAAAAGGGAAAACGAGAATGAAGGAAAGAAAATGAATGAATTTTATTGAATTAAATTGAATAAAAAATCTTGACTTCTTTGCATCGTTGTTTCCTCAAATAAAGAAGCAAAGTAATGAAGATCACGAGCGTGAGTCTATAAAGTTTGGGATGGAAGATTGAAGAAAACAAAATGTGGAGCACAAAAAACAGTTTCCACGCGGGGGCGTCTTCGTCGTGACTCTCCAATCCTGCACAAAGATCTCATCGAGGGTCTCGTTGGTGGTGGGGAGACCGCAAACTTCCTGGACGAATTTCGGGAGTTTCAGTATCGAGTGAGTCAAGATAGACCCTCAGGGTTTTTTGGCACGAACGGTCGAGTCGAATTTTGCTGCTCCGAAGAAGAAAATTCATATTCCAAGAGTATCCATCATCATCATCATCACGGATAAGTTTGCGCTCGAACGTTTCTCTCACCCACGTGAAAAGCTCTCCTGAGGAAGAGAAAAAAAAAATCAGCAACATTTTTTTTTTCAACCAAGTTTGGAAAAAATCAAAAGAAGAAGAAACAGTGCCGAAGATGCCGAACGCAGCTCACGAAACGACGAATATTCTCACCACGTATCTAATCCTTATACTCTTACTTATATCACTGTGGCTCCTTTATGCCGGACTTTTTTAGATGCCAATAAAACGAGGAAACAAAAAACAACACTCCGACGAAATGGTGAGTTTGGCAATTGAAACGATAACGATAGAATTATCAAAGTCCATTAAGAGTAAATTAAGACAAATTATGCATGCTGGAAACTTTGGGAGAACAAAGTCCCCCAAAAAGACTGAAAAAAAACTTGTTTTCCTTGAATAATCCGAAAAAACCCAAAATTGAGATTCCTCGAAACATTCGTCTAATTATGCAAGAAATAATTATCTATTAATTCTCAATAATATTGACAAATTGATTATGACATTTTTAGTCCATTTTTTTAAATATATATATTTTTTTTAAAATTTGGTTACGTATTTTGAATAATATTCTGTTAGATCTCAATAATATTGAGAAATTGATTATTACATTTTTTGTGCATTTTTCAAATATTATTTCTTCTATTTGAAAATTTGAGTACGTATTTTGAATAACAAGATTCTATTAATGCTCAATAATATTGAAAAATTAATTATTTCTTTTTCTGTGCATTTTTTAAATATTATTTATTTTGCTTGAAAATTTGGAATCTGTCGTATTTTAAAAATCGACATTTTCTATACAATATTTTTTCGCCGAGTTAAAAAGCGAATCAAATCTTCAGAAGAATTTTTGTAAATCACGATTAATTTAAATTGAAGAAAAGTTTGCCCGTGAAATTACGTTAATTGAAAATTGATAAGAATTTCCATTAATTAAGGAGTTTTTATTGATTAATTATTTCATACGCGTTAAACGTGTATTCAATAATTCGAATTTGGCAGTTTTCCAACTTCTTCTTATAGAAAGAGAAACATACAAACATGTGAAGAAAACATTAATCTACCTTAAATCTCTGTCTCGGGACTTAATAAACTTGTTTTTATCACATCTTGTTTACATCTTCGTTCGGAATGTTTATACATCTTGTCTTTGATTAATAATCGTTTTGTTTTCATATATCGTTTTACTTTTATGAAGATTAATGATCCGGTCAGTTTGTTTACCTTTTCGTGGCTTTTAGAAATCCTTGAAAATGTCGAAAAAATTGTTTCTCGAAGCCAACTCTTATTTCGCACAATTTTTTTTCGAGAATTCGGGCGTTGAAATCTCTGAAATTAGGTCAAGTGCCAGAGAAATCGAGTCGTTGGATGCATTATCAGTTTTGTTTTTTTTCTGTCAATTTTCATTGATTTTTCAAACTCGAGAAACAAACGCCAGACTTTTCGGAGTATGAAAATATTATGGCGAACTTTAAACTACTTTTTTATTCAATAAAGAAATATATGGCACGTTCCACGAATTCCGGGGGAACTATTGTGCGTCTACTTTTCTTTTTTCCTATAAATTTGTACATATGTTGGGGACATCAAGCAAAGCTCTGACCTAACTTTTCAGATCCCTATCGCTATTAGGACCTGAGATAATTGATGTCCTATTTTTCACCTCTTCAAAATTTGTCTAATTTCACGCATCATTTACGCGTTTAATTTCGTTCCTAAGACATTTTTTTGATAGATGTATTTTTTTTTGTAACGGCAAATTTCTTGAATGATCGATTTCAGGAGGCTATAACGGTAAAAGGCACAAAACAATTCCATAACATAGCCCCATCATCAGTACAAAATATAATTATATGCAAAAAATACAGTGATTGTGAGGAGTCAGAAAAAATAAAGATATTTCATTGAATAATCCAATTTCATATGCTTGTTGAGTCTTTTATTTTACGATTTTCATTAATATTCCTAGGGGAATGATTTTTGTGAGTAATAACATGACAGTTTTTCATGTATACGATATTTAAAATTTCGTAAAAATGGCTAATTGGGACATTTTAGCATGGAAATTTAAATTTTTTTTCAAATAAATTGTTCTCGCCTTGTTCATATAGAAGTCCCACTTCCGAAATAACTTAAATACCACTCCTGAAATACCTTCAATCTATGTAAAAAAGTCTCAGCTTAAAAAAAAAATGACCATTTTATAGGGTGGAAGACTGAAAAAAACGCGATTTAAAGAAACAAACTCAATTTTTAGTCATAAGGATGATCGATAGAGTAAAATTGATATTTTTTTTTGAAAATTTACAGTTTTTTACAAAAAAAATACCTCTATCAAAAATGTCCTAGGAATGAAATTGAACGCGTAAATGACGCGTGAAATTAGACAAATTTTGAAGAGGTGAAAAATAGGACATCAATTATCTCAGGTCCTAATAGTGATAGGGGTCTAAAAATTTAGGTCAGAGCTTTGCTTGATATCCCCAACATATGTACAAATTTATAGGAAAAAAGAAAAATAGGCGCACAATCGTTCCCCCAGAATTCGTGGAACGTGCCATATGCATTGAATTAAATTATATTAAATTAAATTTCCAATAATTAATGGATTTTTAATTGTAAGAAGAAATTTAAAAAATCGTGGAAAATTTGATTACCACATTTTTTCTTCGTTTCTGACATTTCCAATTCTGTTTTCATGAACTTGAAACTACTTTTTTAGTCAATGAAAAAATATATGCATTGAATTAAATTATATTAAATTGATGTTCCAATAATTAATGGATTTTTAATTGTAAGAAGAAATTTAAAAAATCGTAGAAAATTTAATTACCACATTTTTTCTTCGTTTCTGACATTTCCAATTCTCTTTTCATGAACTTGAAACTACTTTTTTAATCAATGAAAAAAAATATGCATTGAATTAAATTATATTAAATTAATGTTCCAATAATTAATGGATTTTCAATTGTAAGAAGAAATTTAAAAAATCATAGAAAATTTAATTACCACATTTTTTCTTCGTTTCTGACATTTCCAATTCTCCTTTCATGAACTTGAAACTACTTTCTTAAACAATGAAAAAATATATGGATTGAATTAAATTATATTAAATTAAATTTTCAATAATTAATGAATTTTTAGTTGCAAGATAAGATTTAAAAAATCGTAGAAAATTTAATTGCCACATTTCTTCTTCTTCGTTTCTGACATTTCCAATTCTTCTTTCATGAGCTTTCTCAATTCTGCCTTTCTCTTAATGGAAACTTTGTGAAAAACAAAAATTAAACAGGAAGTAATATGTTTTTTTTTAACTTCCATATTTTTTCAGAGCTGAATGTCTCAAATTATAAATATCGGAACGATCATTTTTTACTTATGTTATTTGGTTCTTCCCAAGTAACATTTCTCACATTTTGTCTCGTTTAGTAGAGAAGAAAAAAATAACAGAAGAAAAAAACCCAAAAAAAAAACTGTAATTAAAGGTTTAAAAATTAAGATTGCAGAATTTTTGATATCGATAATTCGTTCGAAAAAAATTGCAGAGTTTAGGTTTGAAAACTTTTCTTTCAGTACGAAAAATTGGCACGCCAAAGGATTTTGTGATATTTAAATTAATAATCTAAAGAATCTGAATTTTGAGATGTCCAAAAACGATGGTTTTTTCCAAATTTCAACGATGATACGACAGAAGTAAAAAAAATCGTACAGACTTCCTGTACCTGTGTCAGATCCATTTTTGCGAGGGTTGGTGCGTTAACAAAAATCTGTTGAAAATTTCAAAAAAATGTTTTTAACCGAACCTCTCAAGCGAATTTCCTAAAATTCAGTATTATTTTTCGTTGTCATTGAATGTATCGTTACAAAAAAAATCAGCTCGTTAGGTGCAAAATTACGAAAGTTAGAGCACTCACAAACTTTTTGCGAAAAATCAGAATTTTTTTTAAAAACCGAACTTCTTGAGCGATTTTTCCCATATTCAATCCCAACCGTTCTTATTATAAAGTGTATCCCTATAAAAAATTTCAGCGTGATAACGGGAAAATTACGCAAGTTAGTCCGACGACCAACATTTTTCAAATAATTAAAAGTCCGCCAAATTGACAATTGTTTTGTCAATGTTGTTTTAATTAAATTAAATTTGATTAAAATGCTCGAAGTAATTTGGTAATGGGTAACTACAAATTTTCGTATCTCTGAAAACAGGTCAAAAATGCGGATGTATGAGAAGAAAAAAAATATATATTCACCGTGACCGATTTTTCAGAATTTTCCAAGCACGTGCCTAAAATAATCATTTCCTCATTTCAATTGCTTCGCGTTACGAATATTTATCATAATTCATTTCAGGGCTGACGCGAGAAGCGCAAGAGGAAAGAAGCGACCATCGAGAAGGAAAGGCAGATTCTTCGAAGACCTACAACTGGGAAAACATACATTTTTAATTTCCCGAAGGAGAGAGAAAAATAAATAATAATACGAAGTAACTAAAACGACCAAAAAATGTATAAAAATAAAACTGGTCATCGAACTCACATTAATACCATCTCAGTGTCATTATCGTCCCAGAACCAATATACATAAACGAATCCATTAACGCCACATGTTTTTATATCTAAAAAAAAAGCTGAGAGATCACATTCAACGGAATATATGACAAAAGAGGGAGGAGAGAACGATTGTGCAATGTTCGTGTAACGTGAGAAAACTCATGATCGAGAGGCTCGATTAAAAAAAAAAAAAAAAAAACCAAATGAAAAAAAAACTTTCTACGATTTGCATAAAACCTTGTAGTTTTATTTTCGCCCCTCAAGCAACCCCTCAATATTTGAAATATTATCTGAGTTGAAAATTACTCGGATGAAACAATCGTGAAACAAATCTTAAACAAATCTCAAAGATAAAATTTGGTAATTATGCAGTTTGATGGCTTTTCCGAATTTTCGTGATTGCGGAAATTTTTCTTCGGGATACCCTTCCTTTTTACACCAATAGTGATATTCCGTCGGAGGAGCCCAAAAAAGTTAGGCTTTTCTATTTTTTTTTGCAAAAAAAAATTGAAATAAAATAAATTTTAATACATTTAAATAATGATTTTTTGCAAAAACAATAGTAGACAGCAATTTTTCTGAGCTCCCCCAATTGAATTTCATTATTGGTGTTTTAATAGAGGATATACCGATAAAATTTGTAAAATTGTGAAATTTTTTTTTTCGTGGTAAAATTTTACTAAATATTTTTTTTTTGAAAATTCCGTCACATTATTTTTCATTCGTACGATTCCCAGCTACGATTAAAAAGAAATAAAAATAAGGTCGTAAGGCGGGTCGATCGACATTTTCCTCTTTCCTCTCGTCTTCTTTCTTTTGATCTTTCTCTGGCGCCGGAGAAACGCAAAATAAAAATCCACGAGGAAAGAGAAAAAATAAAAATTATCGTCCGGATGTACGAGTGACGTTTCTCCTAGTGGTCGTTCGAAAATAGCCGATGCTTCCAGCTCGAAAGCTCCGGTAGAGTCCCCGGATGAAAAATCTATATAGACAACATTGAAACTCTAGATTACAACAGGACGATATTTCTGGGCAGCTATATTCCAGAAATAGATTAGAAACATCAGCCTTTACGATTAAATTCCACCTGGACAGCGAGATTACGTGCGTGCGATTGGAGGCGTGGCGCCAAAATCCTCATGTCGTTATTCAGAATTATTTTCGATCGAGAAAAGATTCTACCTTTGATATAAAAACAAACGAAATTTTTTTTTTTTTAAACAAGCTTTTATTAGTTGTTAATAAAAAATAATTAAAAACTTAAAAATAAAGCTTTTCCGAGTGGAAATAAGTTTTCAAATAAAAGCGTGTTACACCCTCTTTTTCTCTTGCTGTTAAAATGTAACACGCTTTTATTTGAAAACTTATTTCCAATCGAAAAAGCTTTATTTTTAAGTTTTTAATTATTTTTTATTAACAACTAATAAAAGCTTGTTTAAAAAAAAAAAATTCGTTTGTTTATTTTATACTTTTTAGTATTTATGATGTTAAATGACTAGTTTAGCAATGTATATCTAGTTTCGCATAATTTTTTGCAAAAAAAATGTTTCGCAAAATTTTTTTGCACAAAAATTATTTTGCAAAATTTGTTAGTCAAAATTATTTCACACAATTAATTTGTAACATTTTTCTCCAAAATTTATGCGAAAAAATGTTTTCAGAACATTTTTTGGAAAAAGACTGTTGCGCCAAATTTTCGTGGAGAAATGTTGTAAATCAATTGCTTAAAACCATTTTGTAAACAAAATTTAGCAAAACAATTTTTTTGCAAACAATTTTGGGAAACATTTTTTTTGCAAAAAATTATGCAAAACATTTTTTGTTCCAAAACAATTTTCAAGCAAATTTGTGATAAAAATTCTCAATCGGAAACCGGGAAGTGGGTAAAATTTAACTTGTAAGATTTAATTACAGACAGACAGACATCGGGACAGGTGAAGCTAAATAAAAGCTTGTAAAAACAGGAAAATTACAGTACAAAAAAAATGTGATTCTCAATTTTCGTTCTATCTTGATCGAGGTCTGCTCGGATTTTTTCGCATGTTTTATAAACAAATACATCGTGAAAAATAAATTATTTCATTTTTATTTTTATAAAGTTAAATAAGAATATTTCGCATTAGAAATTCGTGAATTTGAGTTTGAAGAAACGATGTAATGAGATAGAATTAGAACGACGACAAAATCAGAAATTTGCAATGAAAAATTCGTCGCTATTCAACATTTTGATTTTGCTTATTTTC
Organism: Alloplasta piceator; assembly: GCA_946863875.1. Lineage (NCBI taxonomy): Eukaryota > Metazoa > Arthropoda > Insecta > Hymenoptera > Ichneumonidae > Alloplasta > Alloplasta piceator. The sequence continues at coordinate 42,104,561 of OX333074.1, forward strand.
AAAGAGTTATGCATAGTTGACGATTATAAGAAATCCAATTTTTTGGGAATTTTTTTGTGAGGATATCTGTGAAGTTTTTTAAAATAATTTTTTTAAATATTGTAAAGAGTGTGTTTCTCAACATCGTCCATATTTAATTTAATTTGTTGGAAATAGAACATTCAGAACGATTTGGTTTTCGCATAAATTGATTTATTTCTTGTATGAAGGATTTCGTAGAATATTGATATGAGAAAAATTGCATTTTTCGTCAAATCAATATTTAAAAAAATCCCAGTCTAAAGTATCGTTTTTCAGTCAGTACAAGCTTTTTAGTCCAAAACTACGAGTTTCGGTTAATCCGTTAATTTTATGTCAGGTCGAATTTAAATAATGTCGAATGTAAATGATTTAATTCTCTTTGAAAAAGCGTTAAACTCCAAAAAAGAATTATTTCCAAATGTCACCGAAGCATAACTTTTTAACACGCAAGAGACTGACCAACTGGTTTTAATGCAGGAAAAAACAAAATGCTCTTTTGTAGTTTACAGCAAAAGCAGTGAAATACAAAAGAGCATTTTATGGATTATTTTATTTTAATGAGAAAGAAAAATTATTTAAGCAAATTGAATAACTTATTAGTCAATTATATATAAAATTATTACAGTAATTATTCAAACAAATAAAGAAATAACATTAATTCTCATTGGCAATCTAACGATATCCCATTGCTCGAATCTTGTCTTATTACTTTTAGAAAGACGAAAACCAGAAATTTGCAATGAAAAATTTGTTGCTAGTGAACATTTTGATTTTGCCTATTTTTAAAGAGTTACGCATAATTGCCAATCCTAAAAATCCGATTTTTCGGGAATCTATCGAGGGAATCTATACTCGAGGATATCTATGAAGTGTTTATTAAATAATTCTTTTTTGTATTGTAAATAGTGTGTTTTTCAAAATCGTCCATATTTGTCTTAATTTGTTGGAAATAAAAAATTCAGAAGGATTTGGTTTTCGCATGAATTTATTTAGTCCTTGAATTAAGGATTTCATAGAATATTGATATGAGAAAAACGGCACTTTTTGTCAAATCAATATTCAAAAAAATCCCAGCCTGAAGTATCGATTTTCCGTAAGTAAAAGCTTTTTAGTAAAATACTACCAATTTCCGTTAATCCGTTAATTTTATATCGGGTCGAGTTTAAATTATGGCAGATTATTGTCGGAATGTTATCTTTGAAAAAGCGTTGAACTCCAAAAAAGAATTTATTTCAAATGTCAACGAAGCATAAGTTCCTAATATGCAAGAGACTGACAAACTGATTTTTTTTCACCCATACGAGATTTTCGTGCTTTTCACCATATGCGTAGAAAAGAGCCCCTTTTTGGCTATCCACGCATATACTGAAAAGCACGAAAATCTCCTATGGGGAAAAAAAAGATCGTGTGCAACGCGGGCCAGAGATTCGTCTTTTGTTTCGCGTGGTTGCGGCCCTCGCTTCGCTCGTTGCGGCAAACTTCACGCTCGACAAAAAGACTTATCTCTGGCCCTAGATGCACAAAATACTATTAATGCAGTAAAAAACAAAATGCTTTTTTGGATTTGACTGCAAAATCAGTAAAATACAAAGAGGTATTCCCGCTCAACTGGACCCCCTTTTTCGAATTGCTTGAAACTTGAGTGAGATTTAGTGTTACCTGAAAGTGTATTGTACGCCAATTTTCAGGTCTCTAACTATAATACTCTTTGGAATACACCAAAAGTTATATTTCAAACTTTTTGCGTATTCAGCTCTTCGGAGCTTAGACACGGCGCGAAATTAAATCGAAAAAGTTCTTTTCGAATAACTTTCGATCGGTAATTTACTGCGATTTTCGAAAAAAATATCAGCATTTTCGGAAAAAAACGAATACATTTAAATTTCGATCAAAAACCGAAAAAATTGATTTACAAAAAAACTCGCATCCGTTTACTAATGCCAAGTCTTTTCGTAGGATACAATTTTTTAAATATCGTGCTTTTGGTATTTAACAGTTCTCTGATATATTATATAGCGTTTTTTTAACGAATTTTGAATTTAGTAAATTTATTAAATTAATTAAATGAAATTTATCAAATAATCAAATTTATTATATTTATTAAATGAAATTTATTAAATTTATTAAATCAAATTTATTAAATTTAGAATTTAATTCAATTGATAAAATCCAAAATTTGTTTAAAAAACTATATAAAAAAACACGATATTTAAGAATTTTTATCCTACTAAAAGACTTGGCATTAGTAAACGGATGCGAGTCCCAACTTAAAATTTATATCGACTTCTCAGATATGTGGGGTATTCCCGCTGAAATTTTCACGTCCGAACCCGGACCCTGTTGAATAATTATGAAAAAAAAATTCCGAAAAGTATTCTGAAAAAGAAAAGACACGTATTTTTTTGTTAAGGCCGAGAATTGATATTTTTCGTCGTACGATTTTAGAAAAAAATCCAAATTTTTCATTAAATCTCTACTCTAAACACGTAGTATCTTGATAATTCAAGATCATATCGAAAAACGCTTCGGACAAAACTTGTTCGTTATAAAACGAGTAAAACAATTGATATTTTTTAAAAAAATTGTGGGCACACGAAAGTTTGTCTTTACTTCATAAAACACAAAAAAACGTTTTTTGTTTTTTTTTTAAATATCAATCGTTTTACTCGTTTTATAACGAACAAGTTTTGTCTGAAGCGTTTTTCAATAGGATCTCGAATTATCAAGATACTACGTGTTTAGGGTAGAGAAATAGTGAAAAATTCGGATTTTTTACTAAAATCGTACGACGAAAAATATCAATTGTCGGCCTTAACAAAAAAATACGTGTCTTTTCTTTTTCAGAATACTTTTCGGAAAAAAAATTTCATAATTATTCAAGAGGGTCCGGGTTCGGACGTGAAAATTTCAGCGGGCATACCCCATATACAAAACATTAAAAAAATTGTTCCACTGAATTAAATTATGCACTTTTTTGTAAATCAATTTTTTCGGTTATTGGTCGAAATTTAAATGAATTCGTTTTTTTCTCTGATATATTATATAGCGTTTTTTAAAACGAATTTTGAATTTAGTAAATTTATTAAATTAATTAAATAATCAAATTTATTAAATTTATTAAATAAAATTAATTAAATGAAATTTATTAAATCAAATTTATGAAATGAAATTTATTAAATCAAATTTATTAAATTTTGCATTTACAAATATAAATTTATTAAATTTTGAATTTAATAAATTGATAAAATTCAAAATTCGTTAAAAAAACTATATAATATATCAGAGAACTGTTGAATACGAAAAACACGATATTTAAGAATTTTTATCCAACTAAAAGGCTTGCCATTAGTAAACGGATGCGAATTGCAACTTAAAATTTATATCGTGACTTTTCAGATATATACAAAACATGAAAAAAATTGTTCCGTTGAATTAAATTATGCTCTTTTTTTGTAAATCAATTTTAGTTTTTTTCCGAAAATGCTGATATTTTTTTCGAAAATCGCAGTAAATTTTCGATCGGAAGCTATTGGAAAAGTATTTTTTCGATTTCATTTAACACCGTGTTTAAGCTCCGAAGAGCTGAATACGCAAAAAGTTTGAAATATAGCTTTTGGTGTGTTCCAAAGAGTATTATAGTTAGAGACCTGAAAATTGGTGTACAATATACTTTCAGGCAAAACCAAAACATCCTCAAGTTTCAAGCAATTCGAAGGAGGTCGGCCTAAGCGGGGGTCCAGTTGAGCGGGAATACCTCCAAAAGAGCATTTTATGGATTATTTCATTTTGATGAAAAAGCAAAATTATTTGAGTAAATTAAATAAGTTGTTAGTCAATCATACATTAAATTATTACAGTAATTATTCAAACAAATAAACAAAGAAAAAAACATTAATTCTCATTGGCAATCTAACGATATCCCATTACTCGAATCTACATTGATCAAAAACAATTTAGTGAATTCGATCCGGCAAGATCGCACGCGGTCTCTCGCATTACGTCGTATTCTCGCATTTGATAACGTGTGCAACCATTTCTCGTTAAATCACCGCCTGTTACCTGAGTGGTTTTCGTACGTGGGACGCGTACGTTTTGTTTTTGCTCCACGCCTTTTAGTTCCCTCCACATTGTGCGGGATACGAAAAAAAAAAAAAAACGTCCGTCGGGGGAGAGCGCAAGAGTGGTCTCTCTTCGTCCAATGGGACATTGCGATCGAAGTGAACCTGTGACGTGAAATCGCAAAGGTAGGCAAGAATGACGAACTCGCCTCTATAAAGCCTCGCGTCGAGCTCATTTTTCCCCAATTGATCGTTTAACTTTTGAATCGTTGGCACCAACGTCGATCTTTCTTTCCTCTTTTTCCTCGGTGAGTCTCCTCATCATCGTTGTCGATCGCGTCCAAGAAATCATGAAGTTTTTCGTCGTTTTCATGATTTTCGTTGCCGGAGGACTCGCGGCGGAAACGTACACGAACAGGTTCGACGATGTGAACATCGACACAATTCTGCAAAACAAACGTGCATTAACGGCTTACATAAAATGCATGATGGACGAGGGACCCTGCACTCGCGAGGGTAAAGAATTGAAGGGTAAGTCAATTTTATGTACCCACAAATATTTAGACTCTATTCAAATTTTTATTTTGTTTCAATGTCGTTTTTTTTCTTCAACTTGTAAATTCACAATTCCAAGTTGTTCTCAATTGTTGATTTTCACTCTGATGCTAAAAGTTTGTCAATTAAATTGTTTGACATTTTTTTCTCAATTGGAAAATTCAATCTCAGGTTTGATAGAAACTTCAATCGAAATTTGAACTGAATGAACAAGCAACGAATATTCGGATAAGAATTTTGCGCTCAATCTCAATTATGAGAACAATTGCATCATATTTTCAAATTCCAATAAAACGATATTCAATTTTTATGAAATATTTAAAATGATACTTGTCGTTTTTTTTCATTTAACACTAAATACGAGTATCAAAATTGCTTCTCAATTATGAATTTTTACTTTTTATTTTTTAAATGAACTGAGTATCTGTATTAAATATTATGAATTGAATTGAAATTAGCTCTGGATATTCAGATAAAGAATCGTCGGTCGCATTTCAACTTCTCAAAACCGGAAATTTTCTTCCATTAGGAATCTCAATCTTGGATTTTAAAGAAACTACAATCCAAATTTGAATTACTGATCAAATATGGTACTCAGTTTCTGCTAAACCAAACGAATATTCATAAAATACAATTTTTGAGAACCGGTTTGAATTTTTATGGGTCGTTTAAATTGGAATTTTTTCATTGAACATTTGGACATAATCGTTTCATTGAGAAAAAAAAGTTCTGAGTCATGCGTCTCGGTGAAAGGCCAGTTATGGTTGTTACGTACGCATTTTTTTTTCTTTCTTTTCGAGGACCCATTTTTCCGTAACCGTTACCGTCACTTCGATCGCGAGTGACTTCGAGTCACTTTCTTTCCTATTGCGTAACTCCGTTCTCTCCCTACCTCCGTCAACTGAAAAACTTTCACGATTACATCCCACTACGACTAACCTTTGGCCAATTAAATTGCGTGATTTTTTATCCTTGCGTCAATAAGTACGAACGTGATCATTTTTTTTGGTAACATAAAAAAAAGATGCAAAACTAATCGTGGATACTTTTTTTTGGTAAATATTCGGAAGTGTAACTCTCGCTAAAAAGAGCCTGTACATTTTTTTACCAATTCATTATTATTATTAAACGTTGTGTTAAGTTATATTTCAATGGCGCATAATGTTTTTAACCAACTTTTTAATTTTTTTTCTATAATTTAATTTTTTTTAAAATAAAATAAAATGAAGGAATTTAGCTACTAGAATAGAAATCACCGTTGCAGAGTTTCTGTTGTTTTTTGGGTTTGATAAAAAAAAACCGTAAAAACTTTTTTTTTTATCAAACCTAAAAAAACAACAGAAAGTCTGCAACAGGGATATCTATTCTAGTAGTTAAATTGGAAACAAAAATTTATATATGAAGCATTCCACGATATTTCGATCAAAATCTTGTCTGGATGATTTCGTTTTTCCTCTAAATTTTTTACATAAAAAACACATTGAAAAAAAAATTCTCAAATTTGTTCAGAATTCTTTGGTCACGCGTTTTATGGGGGTTTATTTATTTTACAAAGGAATCGCTTTGTAAAATCTGAAAAAATTCAGAATAATCTAATAAAATATAACAAAATTTTTGGACTTTGTTCCAAAATGGACATTTTAATACTTTATGAGTAAAATTTAAAAACAATTTTTTTTGCAATTTTTTGAATTTTATAATTCAAATATTTATATAATATAGAGAGATATATATGATTTCGATTTTCCACTAAATTTTTTTTATAAATAAACACATTGAAAATAAATTTCCCAAATTCAGAATTTTTTGGTCGCGCGTTTTTTGGGATTTTTTTTAAAGGGTTTTTTTTTTGTAAAATCTGAAAAAATTCAGAATAATCTAATAAAATATAACAAAATTTTTGGGCTTTGTTCAAAAATGGAGATTTTAATACTCTATGAGTAAAATTCGAAAAATTGCAAAAAAATTTTTTTTTTGCATTTTACTCATAAAGTATTGAAATCTCCATTTTAGAACAAAGCCCAAACATTTTGTCATATTTTATTAGATTATTTTGATTTTTTTCAGATTTTACAAAGTGGTCCCTTTAAAAAAAAAAATCCATAAAACTCGTGACCAAAAAATTCCGAAAAAATTTGAGAATTTTTTTTTCAATGTGCTTTTTATATAAAAAATTTAGAGGAAAATTGAAATCATCAAGGCAAGATTTTGATCGAAATATCGTGGAATGCCTAATATATATTTTAAATTAAAGAAAAAAATATAAAAGTTGGGTAAAAACGTGATGCCCCGCCATAATAATATTAAATATGATTTTTTTAACTGTAAGAAACCACACCAAAAATTCAGCTCGATTCTAACAGGAGTTGCGGATCCGAATATGTACCCTTTTTTCTCTTTAGAATGACGACGGTGACTCGATTTTCATGAAGTTGCAAAATTTATGGCACTATTTATTCCACGTCGCATGTTTTCTTCCCTTGTTTTTCATAATTTTTTTGCAATTTTCACCGACAGCTATTCTGCCTGATGCATTGGCCAACGGTTGCAGCAAGTGCACTGAGAAACAGAAGGCCGCAACGGAGAAGGTGATAAATCATTTGAAGAAAAATCAAGCGACCAACTGGTCACGTCTGATTGCGAAGTACGACCCGAAAGGCGAGTACGAGGCACGATTCGCAGCTTCGCAACAAACGAAAAAGCATTAAACTCTGCGGTTTTGGGGTCCGTCATATTTTTCCCATCCATAACTTCAAGAAAATAAAAATTTTGCTGTTGAGATATAGGAATTTTTGCCGACACTGTTTTTGTATTGTCCTTGAAGTCTTGCCTTGTACAAATTACAAGAAAAACCAGCATTTACGATTCGACGCTAATGAGGAAAAAGAACTTTCTTGAATCGGAGGATTCAATCGTGAAAATGGATGAAAGAATTTTCAGGAGATGCATCACGGTGATTATTCAACTCGTCTCTTTTTCACCAACGATCCAAGCTGCAATACAAAAATAACACAGCGGTTAGATTAATTACTGGATAAGGCTGTTAGAATTTGTATAAATATATAAAAGTCACGAAAGTTGTTGAAGAAATAAAAGACATGAAAAAATATTATCGTGTCGTATTCATTTGGTATCTACAGATGTTTGCTAATGATACGTCTATAACATTCTTTGTAGTTTGTTCTTTAATTAGAAAATAAACCTCATGAATCGCCAGTTATGTTTTTTTGACTCCACGTTGCACTTGGGCGAATAAAAATCGTTGCAAAAATTTTAAATGTGATCTTATCGAAATTTTTTTTTGATACATAGAAAAAGATCAACTATTTATTTGGGTCTCTTCAGTTAGTATCAAATATATGAACCGTGTCGCCCAAATTGGGCGACACAACATTCATAAAAAATTTATGCACTGTTTAGTCCACCACATTAGATTTAAGATTCTAAATTTTTCCGCTTTTAGAAGTTTGGACTTATAATCAGTCACCTTTACGACTTCATAGAACCAAAGTTTATTTAAATGGACGAATTTTTTGCATTCTGGTCCAATGGATTCATCATTTTGAATATCAAAACTTTTAGTTGAGGTTCTTTATTAGCGATTTCAAAAAACGAGTAAGATCCTGAATTTAGATACGTTTTTAATTTTCAAATTCTCCGTTCTAATGCCTGATCAGCGATTTCAAAAACCAACATATGGGTCATTCCATGTCAAATCGACCAAGAGTTGGAATGAACCCTTTTCGATTTCGATGAAACTTGGTCAGAAGTTTTCGTTTTTAATAAAAAGAAGTTGTACCAAAGGAAAAAAATTAAATTTTTTTTTCGAAAGTTATGCAAGATTCAAAAATTCACTATATTTTTAATCTAGTTAAAAATTAAATTAGTTAAAAATTACAAAAATTACATGATTGCTCGCCTTTACTTAACTTGATTGAATTTGCGTTTCTATTTATTTGGTAAAGCGTTTTAAGAGGAGGCTAAATACCGACACTAACACCTCGAAATTGCCATCCAAACTTGCTCTTCTACAAATGGATGGAATTGAATAAAATTTTAACAACATCATCAGACGAATGGCAGGAATAGAGCCTCACTAAAATTTGTTCGAAAAACAAAAAAAAAATGTACAGATTCATTTACCACCAAGAAACTGTAATTGAAAAACTTAAATTATTAAACTTTTACTGCATTTCGGGTAAAACCAAGAGTGAGGCTCCATGAAGAACGCCACGATACAAATATCGAGACGTTTTCGATATTATTTCATCAAAATGACACGCCGTAAGTTTGGATGGCGCATCAAGAGATAAATATCGATAAATTGTAGTTTTATTGAAAAACGAAATGGCGAAATGTAGTTCACAGACGTGCGAGTGAGGGCAGCACCATGGATTCCGACGAGTAATCTATAATATTTAGGGGGCTCGAATGAGTTCGTTGGCATTTGTTGTAACGCTTTTTAGCCTCTCAATTGATAATTAATTGTTGTTTAATTTATCCCCCTCTTAATTGTTAAAATGTAATTAATTTTCATCCACGGTTGTCGGAGAAAGACTGGACGACGATGATACGTCGATAATGTAGGGATTGATTAAAAATGGTATTTAGCCTCCTCTTAAGAAGAGGCTAAACATTTTTCGTGCGAGTGCGAGAGAGAAAGGATGATAGGGGTCGTGTGAGAGCGAGAGAGAGGTCCGAATGTCGCCTTTAGCCTCCTCTTAAGCGTAAATTTAATATACATGTATATTAAGTTTACGTTTAAAACGGCTTTACCAAATAAATAAAAACACAATTTAAAATTATGTTTCTGTTTTTCACATTCTTATGTCATTAATTGAAATTCTTACTGCTCAAAATTACAAAACTACGTGATTGCTCAACTTTACTTAACTGAGAGGTAAAAAAAAGTTTTTTTTTACCAAAATTCAAAAATTTATATTTTTGAAACAAAAAAACATCATCCTGCAAATTCCAGGATCTTTTAAGATCAGTACAAGGAAAAATGTAACCAAAAATTTAATTATGATCGTTGATTTACACGATTTTTTAAAATTCGATAATTCATATTTTTGAAAAAAACAAAAAACACCTTTCTGAAAATTTCAGGATCTTTCAAGATCAGTACAAGGTATCGTATAAAAAAAAATTGAACCGAAAATTTAATGTTGATCATGGATTCGCACGATTTTAAAAAATTCAAAGTTCTCCAAAAATTTTGTTCGGAATATTCTTTTTTTCGTAGCCACAAGTATACTCTTCAAGAGGAATCCAGGATTTTTTCGTAACTACAATAATTTTCGAGATATTACAAAATAAACTTAAAAGATTTTTAAAAATTGTGATATTTTGAACCTTGCATAACGTTCGAAAAAAAAAATTTTTTATCTCATTTCTTTGGTAGAACTTCGTTTTATTAGAAACAAAAACTTCTGGCCAAATTTCATCGAAATTGAAAGTGGTCGATTCCAATTTTTGGTCGATTTGCGCGAAAATTGGTTAACCAAAACCTTAAATGCAACCTTTATTGAAAAAAAAAAATTAGAAATCCTAATATTTGTTGTTTTACTTGGCCATCCAATTTCGCAAGCATAAATATTGGAAGACACGCGTTACGCTTTGAATTTTTTATCACAATGAAGAAAACTCACGAGATCTGAAATCGCCGGCAAATTGTTTGTTTGATCAGCGACCGAAGATTCTTGTTCGCGAATCTCCTTCGCTTGATTCGACTTTTTCATGTTCCTGTGCTGAGGAAACGTGGGCATCAGCTTCGGATCGCAAGCTGTGAGTTAAAAGGCCAAGTTTTTATCATGCAAGCATAAATATTTGACTATTCGAGTGTCATGAAGTGTGAATGAGAAGAAGAGTTGTCTTTCAAACACTTACGCAACGGCGCCTCTTTGAAGTAACTGCTCTGTAAACATTCTTCGGCCGTGGCGCGTTTCTTCGGATCGTACATGAATAGAAAATTTAACAATCTCAGTCCGGCGGCGCTCAACCATGGAAATCTTTGTTTCAAATTGTTGTACGGCTGCTGCTTCAGTGTGAAATTTTGAAGGGCCGGCAACGAGTTGAATTCTGGCCAGATCGCTTCGCTCGGTGTACCGAGAAGATCGACAATAAGCTCGAGCTGAGCGATTTCTGATCTTCCTGGCAATAATGGCCTGTGACCCAACAATTCACCTAATCGATGAAAAACCAATATTTTTTCATTAAAAAAAAAAACAATGCTTCAATCAATAAGGGAATTTCAAGAAAAAAAAAATTTCTGAACAACGATTTTTCCAACGAATATTTGCGAATTAATTAATTAACGAATCAACATTTACGTGAATAAATATTGAACAAACGTAAGTCAGAATATTTTTTCAACGATTTGGAGTATGATTTTTTTTGCATAATTAAGAATAAAGTGAAGTTGTTTTTCATTATGAAAAATATGTAAAAATTCAAATTTATTATTCGTTGTAGTTATTTCAGAATATTCTAATCATTATTTGCATAACGATATCGAATAAATAGAAACATTCAGTGATAATTGTTCTTTCGTAATTAGGAATAACTTTGAAATTATTGATTCGTAACTGTGTCGTTGCAAACTTGAGCGAATATTTTGAATTATAATAAATTCAAATTCACAAAATATTCGAATGTTTTATTTTACAAGAATGTTCATTACTATGATTGTTGAAAAATCGATTTTCATATTTTTGTTACAATGTGATTTTTATTTATTTGAAAAGGTTCAAAAAGCTCATTTCAATGAAACATACATTGTTTTATTGAAAATATTCGTAACTTTTTTCTAAAGCGGTTTTTGCGCAACTACTTCAAAGCTATCTTCAAAGTCTTTTGGGAAAGAGAAATTATACAAATTTAAATTATAAAATTTACACTACCGGCGAAAATTTTCCGGACAATACTTCAAAAAAAAGATCTGGAACGTTTTTTTATGCCATTTCGCCGCCAGTCAACGTAAACTAATTTAACGAATGTTTATGTAATGTTTTTTGTGAAAAAAGAGGAAAGTTGTAAAATCCCGTATAACACGAAAACAAAGAGGATTCATGAAAAACTTGAGAATAGCAAAAAGTTGCGTCTGTTTTTGTTGAGTTCAGAGGAATTTTTTCAGATTTTTTTTCCAACATTTTTATTTCTCATGTTGAGGCTGAAAAAAAAATTTGGGAAAAAAATTTGAAACAAAATTCCAATGTGTTGAAAATGGTAAAATAAAGTATTTTCCTTGTTTGAAATTTTATCAATAATCACATAGTTTTCGAGTTATGGTGCTATGACCCAGAAAATGAGAAAAAAATGTGGGGCAAAAAGATCTGAAAAAATTCCTCTGAACTCAACGGAAACAGACGCAACTTTTTGCTGTCCTGAAGTTTTTCATGAATCGACTTTGTTTTCATGTTATAAGGGATTTTTCAAATTTCTTCTCTTTCACAAAAAACAATAACTTTGGAAAAACTCGCTCAAAGTTAAAAAAAAAGAAGAAATTGAAGCTCCAGCTTTCCCCTTTATGAATCCAATCGTAAAAATGTATTTAAAAAAATTCCTCTAGAAGGTGGGTGCACCTGAATAGAGGGGGAAAAAGGCGAAAAATAGTTGTTTTCAAAATAGAGTCTAAATCTAAAAACAAATTGTAAAAATAATTTTAAAAAAAGGGAACTAAGCTGAATTCTTCTCCTTTAAAATGCCGCTTGTTAAGGATGTTGAGTCCCAAATCGCAAATGATGAGAAAATTCGGAAAAATTGGTATTTTTTTGGATGAATTATTCGAGAGGTCGTGTAAAAATTTCACGACGATTAGGAAGCTCGATATCGAACAATTAACATTAACAAATTAAATTAAATTAAATGTAGTCTTATGGAAACTGATATAACTTTGCGATAAGTTCTTTTTTGACCTCTCAATTTTTTTTATATCTACACTATATTGAAAGCAACGAAAACAAAACGAAGTTTATTGATAAGTATTTTTTTTATTTGTTTAAAAAAACTCAACATCCTTAAATTAGTTTACGTTGACTTGCGGCGAAATGGCATAAAAAAACGTTCCAGACCTTATTTGAAGTTTTGTCCGGAAACTTTTCGCCGGTAGTGTAAATTTTCTAGGATAATTACCCTTAAAGAGGACGTAGCCAATTTTAAATTTGTATAATTTGTCTTTCTCAAAAGACTTTAAAGATAGTTTTGAAGTAATCGCAATGTAGTTGCGCAAAAACCGCTTTAGAAAAAAGTTACGAATATTTTCAATAAAACAATATGTTTTATTGAAATGAGCTTTTTGAACCTTTTCAAACAAATATGTATTTTCGTTTCATATTGAATAAATGTGATAAAATCGTTATCCCCGACATTTTTCAATTTTTCTAAATAGAATGACGTTAATATGATATTCGATTTATCGTTATTTGCACGAAATTTTCATTCAAGTAAAAGACAAGGCTTCAAAATTTGAAATATCTTGTTCAACTATTTGTCAAAACATTACATTAGTCGTTTTTGGGTTCCGTCGAACGTTGAGACATCAAATTTCTCACCCAAAATGCATCCTGCCGCCCACATATCGACTGAGGTAGTTTGAGTTTTGGCTTGGAGCAATAATTCGGGGGCTCTGTACCACAAAGTTACGACTCTCGGTGTCATAGGTTTGAGTGGCAAGCCGAACCATCTTGCGAGACCGAAATCGGCAATTTTCACGCATCCTTTGTCCGTCATTAAAAGATTCGATACTTTTAAGTCTCGATGAACGATAAAATTGTGATGAAGGTATCTGAGACCTTTGAGTACTTGAAGGACGATACATTTGACTTGACTTTCCGAGAACGGAGCTTGCATATTGTCCAACAAACTGGCGAGATCTTGCTCGCAATATTCCATAGCGAGAAATATACTCTCGAGTGATCGGCCAACAACGACTTCCTTCAGATGAACGATATTCTCATGTCGGCACGACAACAAAACGCTTATTTCACGCAAACCGCTGACCGGTAAACCGTCCTTCTCGTGTTCCATTCGCACTTTCTTCAGCGCCACGACTTTGTCAGTTTTCGTGTCTCTCGCACGATAAACGATACCGTAAGTACCCTCGCCAATGCGATTTAGCTTCTCGAACTCCGAAACGAATCGACACTTTCCAAGCTGTAAAAAAAAAAGATGTCAATGCGGAGGTAGAGAAACATTTTTTTGTCACGCTCAGCACACGCAGTACTGATAAAAAATTGAAATGTGCGAATTTAAGTATCTTGAAGTATTAAAAAAATTTCAAAAAAGATTGAACCACAACGAATATATTGAAAAAATTATTTTTTGAAACTTTTATTTGAAAATTAGTCGTATTTTCAAGCAGACGCGCAATTCAAACAGGAAACTCAAATATCTTATCTTCAAATCCATTGTTATCTTTTCGAGAAGTTGCTGTCTTTTGTTTAGTCGGAGTTGATGAAATATTTTTTGTGGATGACGAATAAATTTCAGGAATAGATGTGGCTTTTAATGAATAAAATATGTTATAATTCGTCACGATTTGATCACAATTATAGACTATTCTTAAAAAAAGGACCCTGAAATAAATTTGTTAGGAACTTGCACAAAGCTGCAAATTTTTTTTTTTATTCATTGCTGTATGTAGTTTTTTATATTAAGGACAACCTTGACATTGTCATGTTATGTGAAACTTAGTGTAAATAGGACAGAAAAATGTTAACATTGATTTGAGCAGCGTGGAACAACGCCGATAGCTCAATCCATGTCAAATTAAAGGTGTTTAAGTTTGCATTGCTACGATGCATCAAGAGTAAGTATTTTCAATTTATTTTTAGATAGATTTACGTTTTGCTTGTGCATTTAAAATCTCTAATCCTCTGTAATGGCCCCAAAATACATTTTAACGTTTTTTCAATTTATAAATATCTTGGGAAGAATGAGTTTAATTGGTGAATAAACAATTACCAGTGCATTTAAACGATGCAAACTTCAGTATGGTGTTGCACTGAGAAAAAAGTTCAGTTAAAACAACTAAATCCATTTAAATGAAAAAAATTTAGTTGATTCAATATTAATTTGTTTGAAATAATGAAACTATAATTAATTCAACAAATGGATTTGGTTAACCATAAGATATGAGGTGAACGAAATTATTTGGTCAATTTCCAGATATAGTTTAGTCCAATTTACACGTTACTGAGTTGCTGTACAGATATATCTCGTTGATTTCTAGTAACTCAATAAATTTAGCCGTAACAAAAAAACAATTCGTATTTTCAATCACACATTTTTTTGGTACAAAGATATTTATTTGATTGAACTGAAACTTTGCCCATTCAAGCAACGATTTAACCGATTTAACTAGAACTTCCACTGTATCTTTGTTGATTTACCAGAATGATCTCGTTGAACGTCCAGAAACAAATATTTGGTTGAGTCAAACAAATTTTTGCATTTTCAACAAAAAAATTTTCTCAGTGTGCAAATTACCTCGTTCCAAAAAATGAAAGTACATAAATATAATAAATTCTTTAATTATGATTATTCGAAAATAGTAATGTGAAGTAAGTAGTAAATGTACATACATACTTACAGCGAGTGGATTAGTTAACTTGCTGTCGGAAATAACAAAATTATGATTTTATATAAAGTTTAATGATATTTCGTGACTTTTCTAAGCTTGTACAAAATTCCTCGGTTGAATAATTGAACCAGAGCTAGTTGTAATAGAATATATGCTTGCGAAAGATTTTGGCAAGTTCGTTTTTTTGTAATATGAGATGTAATTGCTAATTTAATGGAATAGATGATGTTGACGTTTCCATCGTTGGAACGAAACGAAAATCAGTTCTCAACTTCGTTTTAAATATTGTTTACATTTATTTTGTATATGAGGCGATCCATGTCACTTCCGCCAGTAAAAAAAAAAAAAATTCCACAAATAATTTTGTGGAATTTTCAGGGCAAAATATGCAAAAATGTTGTTTTTCAAGGAAAGACACTCGTTATTTTATTTTTTTTAATTTCCCCAAATTGTGAATACGAAGAACGAATTTTTGGTATTTTTTATATTATGGAATTCCTAAACACCGTGAAGTAACAGCTATTTTTTTAATTTTTATTAATATATTCATAACAAAAAATAGCAGTAAAAAAATAGTAACAGCTATCTTTTTATATTTTTATTAATATATTAATAAAAACGAAATAAAATAGCTGTTACTTCACGGTGTTTAGGAATCCCATAATATAAAAATTACAAGAAATTCGTTTTTCGTATTCACAATTCAGGGAAATTAAAAAAAATAAAATAACGAGTGTCTTTCCTTGAGAAAAAAAATATTTTTGCACATTTTGCCCTGAAACGGACGTTCGACTTGCTCAATAAAATCTAAATTAATTTTTTTTCTGAAAGGCCATAAAAAGACGCAGATTTTCGTTTTTCACAAATTTAAATACGTTAAATCCTGCCAAAGATACAGCCATTAGAATGGAAAAATGTTAACAAATGGTAATCAACGAGAAAAACAGCAGAAATTTTTTAAAAATTTTTGCACTGAATATTTATCAATAAAGTAACTCGATTTTTCAAAATTATTTGTGGATTTTTTTTTTTTTTACTGGCGGAAGTGACATGGATCGCCTCATATTTAGAATCCTAAATTCATAACAGAGACCCCAAAATACATTTAAATCATTTTTCATTTTGGGAAAAACATCCTTAAGGGTTTTTAATTCAAAATAAAACCTGTTGTCATTGTATTTCAACGTTGCAAAGTTGAACATCATTGGAATAGAAATGAATGAGTTAAAATTCTCTTTTCCTTTAAAATGATTAAACTCGTAAGTCAACGATGTTGAAATTGAAACAAAAATATTCATTATTTTTAATCCGTTTTTCTCAAATTTTACTTTTGGCTTAAATCAATTGTTGGATTAATAGAACTTATAATCCATGAGGCACTCACAACATCTTGTTCAGGTATTTCCATGGGCTTGTTGGTGAGCAATGACATAAGGATTCCGCGACGAGTAATAGGCGCCGACGGATCCGGTCCAGCTTCGCAAATTGGCTTTTTATCAAGATCATTATTGTCCAATGATCTTTTTTCCATTGTATCCTCTATGCGAGAAACATTTAACGAATTTTACATGACTTACAATTGATTCGACAAAAATGAAAATAACAGATAACTTAGATTATGAGTGTATTTAGTCGATGAAATAAAATATGACACCTATTTTGAACTTTTATTTTTGCAAATACAAATAGAAAATTTGCAAATACCTTCTTAACGATAATAAAAACACTTGTTTACGACGTTAAGGTTATGATTTAACCTCAAAGACGAACAACAATAAAGACAAGCGTCGTCATACCTTTTGCCATGGTTTGCAGCGCAATTTTTTGTCCAGCTGCAAATACCTCTGACACTTTCCACTTAAACTTTTTGATAATATGATTTCTTTTAATAAATAAAATGTAAATCTCGTGCGGAAACGCCGTATCTTGGCAATAATTTCGTGATTGTTGTCGCTTGTCGAAAGCAGTCGAAAGATGGAAATCGCTGAAGTCGCCATCTAGCAGAAACGTGCTGTACTAAAAACGATTATCGATCGGCGCTCTACTTTACCGACTGACAATAAGAAAGTTTAGCGCTCGCGCAATCGATGCACTGTTGTTCCACAATGTGAATTTGTAAGCAACTCAATGAAGAATGATCCTGTAGCTAGGATACGAAAAAACAAAACAAAACTTCAATCAAAACTCCACGTTCCTTTGCCCTGTCTATGAGTAGTTATTTCTGCCGTCGATGACGCTGAAAGACGTTGTAATATGAAGTGATATTTGAAAACTATTGACACTAGAAACTCAGTAGGATTTAAAGGTTATATTTTTGTACGTAGAAAAAAGAAAAGTGATTATAAAGTAGTCTTATGTAATTTCATTTATATTTGATAACGATAAACGGATCAACATGTTGGCGACTCAGTCGTTGATCGACGATGATCTATACATGGGATACAATGATTATCCCTCGATCTACAGCACGAAGGATCTCGATCAGGATGAACTTTTTCAACAGGCTCTTCAAACGAGCTACGCCAAGCGATCCATCGTGAGTGATGCCCGGCTTATTGTACCTTTTCAATGTTTTACACTGAAATATATTATGTTTAACACTATATAATGATAATAATATTGCATAAATTATGGCATAAATTCGGGTATCATTTGAACCAACAATTTTATAGAAGTCTAAATTGACAAAAATATGATTACCTTAAAGTTGTTATTCTGATAGCATGTGGATTTTGAAAAAAAAAAAACACTGTCGTCCAAAAGTTTGGAAACACTGATCGCCCCGATTCCGCGTCGCACAAAAAGTCTCACTGCTCTTTTAAAAATGAAGATATTTCATATCAACAAGCGGTGTTTCAAAGGGGACATATTCAGCTTCATTTATCGACTTAGAAAAAAATATTTCGTTTTATTTCTAACCCGGTACGTTTTTTGAAACATGGTCATTTTTCGGCTTTTTTTTTTTGACGTTGCAATTTTGGCGTACGAGCCATGAAATTTTTTTTTGACTACCTATTTGCCGCGTGAAAAACTTGTGCGGGAGAATTTTCATGAAATCACTAAGAAAAGAAACAGTTGCATACAATTATTCTGGATTCAATGAAATTTGTTCAGATTTTTTTTTCAAATTTTTTTTCTGGAAAATTTTTCCTGTCAAGGAGATATTTTTTTATCTTAAACAATCTGGTCTCTTACCTCATCGACACGGTTTTTTTCGATGAAAAAGCCGTGTAGATAAGGTTTTTCGATTTAAAAAACCGTTTAGATGAGGTAAGAGACCCGATTGTTTAAGATAAAAAAATATCTCGTTGGCAGGAAAAATTATCGAAAAAAAAAATGTTGACAAAAAATTCTGAAAAAATTTCATTGAATCTAAAATGATTGTATGCAACTTTTTACCATCTTCGTGATTTCACGAAAACCCAGTAGTTTTAGAGTTACGTTACATTTTATAAATATGGCCGTTTTTTACAAAAACTTGAATATTTTTGCAAAAAAAAATCGTACGAAACTTAAAAAAAAACGAAATTAAAGCTTATACTCCCCTCCCACAAGTTTTTCACCCGAAAAACATTTTGAAAAAATTTCGTGCATTAAAATTTTAGTGCCAAAAAAAAACCAAAAAACGACCATGTTACAAAAAACGTACCGGGTTCAAAAAAGATCGAATTTTTTTTTTGGAAAGAGCGAAATGAAGCGAAATATATCCCCTATAAAACGCCGCTTGTAGAATTGAAATATTTTCATTTTTAAAAGAGCAGTGAAATTTTTTGTGCCGCGCGGAATCGGGGCGAGTGTTTCCAAACTTTTGGACGGCAATGTAGCTATTTTTATTTCGGGCTACTATGATATAAACTATCCTTATTAATTACTATAAATACAGTGTGCCATTCTGTTGGGCGTTTTTAAGGGGTTATTCCTAGTTAGGTGAAAATATGCCTATTTGGTTTCTTTTTAACTTTGCAACTTTATATCCCTACAAAAATTTTATATTTTTTAAAGTAACATCTGAAGAACACTCGGTAATATTTTTGTTTAATAATACTAAGAGATGCGTGGAGTCTCATCGTCAAGTATTTTAAATACATAGTTTTAATGAAGCTCCAAATATGCAGCGCTTTTAACAAGTTTTTTTTTGCATCGAGTAATGCCACTCGAAGCCAGAAAAAAAAAATATAATAATATAATATAATAATATAATATATATGGGTCATTCCATGTCAAATCGACCACTTTTGAACCCCTTTCGATTTGGCTGACATTTTTCTCCTTTTCTACCCCATTAAAAACATTTTTCAAAATATTTTCAAATTTGTTTACTTAACCCAAACAACATTTTTTTTTTTCAAATAGCTATAACCTCTTCAAAAATTGACTAATTTGGATGTTTTTTTCTTCAACATTTTCGTTTCTCAATGTACTTTCCGAAAAAAATACAAAAAATTTTTAGATATTAAAATCTATGAAATTTTTCACTTTTTGGAGAAAAATCATCTTTTTCGAGAAGTTCACCATTTTTAATTTTTTTCTTCACTCAAAAAATACTTTGATCAATTCCGGAAAAAGTGTCGCCCAATAATTGGAGTGGGCTGATTATTCATTCTATTTTTTGTTTATTTTTTTGAAAAAAATCAGATTTTTTTTTCTAGGATTACCATTTTTATTTTGTTTTCTTCTCATTTTTTCGAACTCCGAGGTCTTTTATAAATTCTCAAAAAATTTCAGAGTGGTGTTTTGTGAAGTAAGCCCAGTTGGGAATTTTTTTTTTTCAATCGATAAAAAAAATAGAAGGAAAAATAAAAAACGTCCCAATTAGTCAATTTTTGAAGAAGTTATAGCCGAGGTTATAGCTATTTGAAAAAAAGCCTTTTTTGGGTTGGGTAACAAACTTTGCAAATTTCTTGAAAAATAGTTTTAATGGGGTAGAAACGGAAGAAAAATTTCAGCCAAATCGAAAGGTGTCGGGTTTAGAAGTGGTTGATTTGACATGGAATGCCACATATATATAAATATATATTATATAAATATAATATATAAATTTTGATAGTATATTAGTTTATTATGTAATTAGTTGAATTTTTGAACGCGCATTTAGCATAGTGACGGGTGTTTAAAACAAGTCTTGATTTTCATGAAAATATTGGAATTTTTCATTGAGTGAGCGAATCAAAACTTGAGAATATAAGCCCCTATTATGTCAGAATGATTTGTACAGTAGTTTTTAAGATATCTTGCTCACGAACTTTGGAAAGTAAGTTTCAAAAATGTAAATTTTAAAGTTTCAAAAGTGGAAAAGCATGGAATTAATGAATGTCACCATATCAGTCGATACTTCTGTGAATTTTTATTCTATTGACTCCAAATTTCTAGTGAATTTTTGTTAAACGATATTCCATCACAAAATATTGTTCAATAGTGGTTTTTCGGGTTTTACCCCTTGAAATAACCCTTTCAGTGTTCGAAATCACAGAGGGGAGTTTTTCTGAAACAGAATTATAATGCTAATTTTATAGTTTAATTTTTCATTATTCCTGATGAATAAAGCGATGAAATCTTTTAACGTTAAAGCAAACACCAAAAACTCCTGGAACCGCGATGCGACTTGGAACTTCCACAGGGGTAAGTAAATTGATTTATCGGAGGGCTCTTCATATTGGCTGAAAAATATCCGAATTTTCCCGAATTTTGGATAGGATAGCTGCAACATTTATAAAATAACAACAATCATCAATCACATTTTTTCAGAATTTTTTTCAAATTTTTTTTTTCTGTCCACGAGCTATTTTTTTCTTAAATAATTGAGTCTCTTACCTCATCTACATGGCTTTTTCATCGAAAAATCAGTCGGGTCATGCATAAAAGAGCAAAAAACCATTTCGGGAAGCTTGAAAATTTTAAAAATCAACGGAAAAATAGAAACCTCGTCGTTTTCGTTCCAAACATAATTCAGCATGTATTTTGACGGTATACTTAAGACAATGCAATTTCATTTAGCTCTCTCGGACCTCTCATTTTCTTAGCCTGAACCTCCAAATGCATAAAAACCGTGTTTTCGCCTTTTTCTCATAGGAATGTCTTATTCATGCATATTCGTGATCAGCGGTCGATTTCCCATCGATATAGCCCCTGAGATGTGAATAAGAATCAATCGAACAAAAAAATGATTTTTCAGCGCCATGAAGTCAGTCCATTTGCTCATCTACTTTCGCTGATCCTTGACCCCGGGTGAAGGTCAACATTTTTTTTTGTCATAGAGAGGTTCAAAACCAGTGTTTTGGATCGGAAATTTCCCGGGTAACACGAATATGCTATAAAATCCCTTACGGATCTTGCATCCGACAATAGTACATTATATCACGAGGACGTAAAAACATTTTCTGACGAGTGTGAGTTTGCAGGACGAGCCGAAAGCGAGGCCTGCAATCACACTCGTCAGAAAATGTTTTTACGCCGAGTGATGTACGATATTTTATATCACGAGGTGCAATATGGACGTTTTCACGTCCGCTTGCGGACGTAAAAGCGTCCATTATTGTACTGAGTGATATAATAGTACATTACGATACGAGTGCGATGAAACTTTTTCTCGACGAGTGTGAGTTTGCAGCATGAGCCGAAGGCGAATGCTACAATCACACGAGTTGAGAAAAAGTTTTTCGCACGAGTATCGTATAAAATTTTATCGCACAAGTGCGTAAAGTGCCCGCTTCTCGCACGCGCAGCGAAGCGAAGCGTGCGAGAAGTGGTCACTTTACGCACGGAGTGCAATAAACTATTTTAAATGTCGGTCTGAAACTTTGACAGTATATTCTTAAGATTTTTATCTCGCGGAAATTGTAATAAACCAATCGATTTTTTGAACCAGTCACAGTGGACTACTACCTTAACCCCTTGACCGTGAGTGACACGCATAGGGGAAAAAAAAGTCGTGCCATTTTTGTGTCATGACACGTATAGGGGCATTTGAAAAACAACCTATTTCTACCGCATCGATTCGATTGTAATTTGGTACATTATGGTTTTTGGGGTCACTGAATTTGAATTTGACATCAGATTTCCAAAATTCAAAATGGCGGATCCAATATGGCGGACGCAAATTCGAAAAATGGTTTGATTTCGACGAAAGTGAGTACTTCATGGTTTTCGGAGTCGCTGAATTCGAATTTGAAATCAGATTTCCCAAATTCAAAATGGCGGATCCAATATGGCGGACGCAAATTCGAAAAATGGTTTGATTCCGACGAAAGTATAAGTACTTCATAGTTTTCGGAGTCGCTGAATTCGAATTTGAAATCAGATTTCCAAACTTCAAAATGGCGGATCCAATATGGCGGACGCAAATTCGAAAAATGGTTTGATTTCGACGAAATTATGAGTACTTCATAGTTTTCGGAGTCGCTGAATTCGAATTTGAAATTAGATTTCCAAACTTCAAAATGGCGGATCCAATATGGCGGACGCAAATTCGAAAAATGGTTTCATTTCGATGAAAGTGAGTACCTCATGGTTTTCGGCGTCGCTGAATTCGAATTTGAAATAAGATTGTCAAAATTCGAAATTGCAGATCCAATATCGTGGACGCAAATTCGAAAAGTAGTGGGATTTTGACAACAAATTGTATCTCTACATGTTTATGGTCGCGAATTTCGAATTTGGATCCTGACTTCAAGTATGTGAAGCTCGGATACGATATAATTTATAAAAATTTGGCATATTATGTATGACAAACTATTCATAATAACAAATGTAAGAGAATACTTTTTTGGCGTTATATCCCGCTCTTAGCCGAACCCAGAGTCACGAATCGAGGTCGTGGTGGTTGTCGTGTCAGAGTGGACCTGCCATTTAAAATTATTAGAATCGGATTTCAGCTTCGAATTCAGTGACCTCGGAAATTGCAAGATACTTAGTTTCGTCGGAAACAAATCATTTTTCATATTTGCGTCCGCCATATTGAATCCGCCATTTTGAATTTTCAAAAACCTATTTCAGGTTCGGATTCAGCGACCCCAGAAACCTTTATACTGAGACGTTGAAGCAAATCTATGCAAATTTTTTTCCAACACAAACATGGCACGAAAATCTCATTTTCACCTCACTGCGAAAGGGTTAAGGGTCTCCCAACTTTGTTGACATTGTAGTTTCAACGACGGGGTACAGCAGCTACAGGGCGACCTGGAACAGGTCCAAGACCCATGACCGCAGTTCGCGGAGCCGGTTATACGAGTGGAAATCGTCAACCCTTCGATCCACTTAACATGGCGAGTAATTCAAGGGGTCCAGCACCCCCGTTGACAACAGGCAAGGAAGATACGTGCGTAAAGGACTTAGTAATTTACTTAATTTCATTTTTCCCTTTTTACATCAAAATAATAAACAAAAAAATGGTTAAAATTGAAGTACACTGCGACCTCGATAATCGGAATCCGTCGGGACCGGCTCTTGCAAGAAGTGGGGTTGCGCACATTGCACAGAACCGTCTCTGCGCCGATGGCGGCTGACGGTGGCCTGACGCGATTGGCTTGGCGCTTCTCCCACTACGCTGCAATTGCAACGATCGAGGTACCGATTATCGAGGTCGCAGTGTATGCGCATTTCTTACTCGCATTATATTTGACTATTTATTAATTTCCTTCTGTGAGGAGGTAAACTACACACACACATACACGTAAGTCCCGATTCTTATTTCCGAGTATTATTCCTCAACGTTTTTGACACGTTTGGAGGTGGTGTTGCAGTCCAAAAGCCAAATTTTTATGCTATTCTAGTGAAAAACAGTTTAAGTACATTGAACTGCTTCCAGAGCGCTTTTCTTTTAAGAAATCAAATGTTTTTTTTTCAGGAAACACAAACATATACAATTTTCCAATAATTTCCAAAAAATTTTTGAGTATTTCACCGTTGTTTATTTAGGGAAAATTAGTTGTCAGGAATTATAAAATTAGATTTCACCTGAAATATTGAGAATTTGAGGTGAATCTTGATTAAAGTTCCTACTTAATGTGAAAACATACACAACAATGTCTTTACAGCAAAAAAATTCGGTTGAATTCAATGAAATCAGGTCTTCAATTTTGATGGAGTTTCTATGACGTTAAATTTGTCATTTTATTTCGATTTTGATGTCTAAAAATTCACGTTGCTTGCTCAAATATATATTAGAAGATCATCGATTAATTTGGCTGCTTGAGATTCCCAACCAAATTGAAACTTCAATCAATGAATTTATGGAAATGAATTTCCTAATTAATAAATTATTTTGCGTTATTAACAAGTTATTAACAATTTTGCTTACATTTTGCAGGAATTTTTAATGCATATCACTTAGGGCGTTAAAAAAAATTTTTTTTTTGTTTCTTCTGCCAAACAAGCTCAGAAGTGTCATTTAGGTATAAGAAAAGGCCTGTGAAAATATGAGCTCTTAATATTAATATTAACATCGTCCCGCACTTTTCGATTTTCCATAAGAAAAACATGGGAAAAATTATTTTTACGTCTTCTGATTTTTATAACTAGCAAATGATCCATTGTACGAGAAATCTAGAGACATATCTTTGTGCAGAATTGAACGCTCTACAAAAAAATGTTTAAGTTCAATTTTTCGTAAATTTTGCTGATTTTTTTGTATTACACCGGAACTAGTCAGTTTTATCGACAAAATGTGGATGAAATGGGATGTGAAACATAAATTAAACTTTCGAGAAATGTTAACCAATATTTCTCCCTATAATAATAAAAAAAATAGAACGTTTTAGAAAAATTGTGCAGCCGAAGTTTTCTTAAACATTTATTTTTCTATTAAGAAATTCATTGTAGTATATCAGTACATTTTTATTCGTTTTTATTTTTAAATTAAAAAAAAAAAAAAAAAAGTAAATTTTGAAGCTCATTTCTGCTGCACAATTTTCGTAAAGCGTTCTATTTTTTTTATTATGTTAGTAAGAACAATTGGTTAACATTTCTCGAAAGTTTAGTTTATGTTTCACATGAAATTCCGTCCACATTTTGTCGATAAAACTAACTAGTTCCGGTGTAATATCCAAAAATCGGCAAAGTTTACGAAAAATTGAAACATTGAATAACTTTTGAACGAGTGGACTCATCAAAAAGTTACAACCTTTTTTGTAGCGCATTCAATTCTGTGCAAAGATATGTCTCTAGATTTGCCGTATGATGAATCGTTTGCTAGTTATAAAAATCAGAAGCTGTCAAAATAATTTTTCCCATGTTATTCTTATGGAAAATCTAAAAATGCGATGAGGACAAATATTAATATTAAGAGCTCATATTTTCACAGGCCTTCTCTTATACCTAAATGAAACTTTTGAGCCCGTTTGGGAGAAGAAACAATTTTTTTTTGTTTGAAACGCCCTAATATCCACTTTAGTTCGTACTGATTTCTTGTTTAAAACTCTAGTCAATTTTTTTTAAAGTTTATAGTGCTTGATTAATCTTTCTCTATTGCAAGGTCTACGTTAAGGTAGTAAGACAAATACCTGAACATATATGGGGCATTAATTATTAATTTAAAAAATCTGTTAACAATGTAAAAGTGTCCAAATTAATTCAAGATGATTAAAAAACATACTATACAGTAACAAAAATTGGTATTCATAATAATTTATTAAAAAAAAAATTTTGTTTCAATTTTCAAAAATCGAAAAAAATAGTAGTCATTGAGATCCCACGATCGGACTAGTCTTAAAAATTGTTGAGTAGATGAATGTTTGAAACAAAAAATTAAAAAAAAAATAAAAAATGACATTCACTTTTAAAATCGCCACATTACGTTTGAAACTCAAAAAACTCATTCAAAAACACGTGAAATATTTTTGTTGTATTTTTTTATGAAAAGGCCATAAAAATACAAAAATTTTGAAAAAAAACTTTTAATTTGGACCATTATTAAAGAAGTTATGACCAAAATACCAAAAAAGAGCGGTTTTTTGTTAATTTAAAATCTTTTGAACGGGTAATCGAAAAAATCTCAAAATTTAACAGGAAGGGTCTTTTGATGGGTACTCAAAAATACAAAAAAATTGAGGAAAAAAAAAAGTTTTTCAAACTGTCCGATGGAATGCCCCATAAATAAATTCAGTTTTTTAAATTCAGTTTACAAATTGGTCCCGCAACGGTAGCATCGAATAATGCTATGATAAGTAAATTCTTGTCATTGAAAAAAAAAAAGAAAAAAAAGAATTGCTTTGATGCACAGTCAGGAGGAAAAGATCAAGGTGGCCGAGCGCAAGATAATGGAATTGATAGAGAGTTCAGCAATGGCAGTGACCGAGAATAACATGAAGGTTGCATTGGAACGAGCGCGGGAAGCATCGTCTCGCGAGAGAATTCTCATACGTCTTCAGGAACAAACTGGTCTGAGTGACAGTCACAACGTCGATCTTACATTCGCAGTTCGTTGGCACAAAATATTAATTAATTAAAAATATCAAAAATGATTTTAAATATTTTCATTATAATGCAAAATAATGTCGAATACATTTTACAAAGAGATACTCATCTCAGTAATTAGATGAGGATCATTTGCATTGACTTCATTGCATTCAGTGAAAATTTTTGAAAATCATCTCTACAAACATCTGTTCATTAATCATCAATAATGTAGGGAACTCATTTCTAGGCTGGTCCGTGATACTTGGGGCATAATGGACCAACCTAAAAAATTGGGTCAACATTTTTTTTTGTTCTTCAAATTATGATGAATTTAATCCATTCATCCATTTTTAGGCCGATGCACTACATCTGGGATAAAATGAACCATCGTAAAAAATGTGAAAAAAATGTTTTCGGGTTAAAAAAAATAATAGTTGTTAAATATAGAAATTATTTATTATTTAACGAATTTTGAATTAACCTTTATATTTTTTTGTGTTAAACAAATGAACAATAATATTGTTTATGATTTATGATAATTATTTAAAAACGTAACAAAAATAACAATCTTAAATGAAACATTAAATTACGTGAAGAATGTAAACCTTTCACAATAATCACAAATATATTCGTCTATAATATGTAGATAATTCAGAGAAATCGTCGTAGCGATTAAATTACCGTAGAATTAGTTTTTCTCTTATTTTGGCGAATCTGAGCTCAATTCGATCTTCGAAAGATTCTCTATCGAATCGTAGATTAAATAATCGATTATATGAGATTCCAGAAGAATTTCGTTGAATTCTCAGTGAAACTGTATTTTAATAAACAATCGATTGATAAATTGACGAGGAATTCGATCGATACATTCTCACGATTAACAAAAACAAAAATCTTAATTTCAAGTATTATGACGATTAGAAGTTGCCTGCAGCTAACGAATATACCATCAGATTTAATACGGGATGAAACAATTTTTTTTGCACAATCGTTGAATTTTTCAAAATTCCTTATAGTCAATTTTTTGCGAATTTTGAAAATTATCCAGCGCCGCCAAATATTAAGATATTGCGATAAATCTTGCGTTATTCCTTGATTCATCCCGCGTTCTTATGTTTTCATAAATTCCTTATTTGGATATAAGAAACCCCAGTCATGGGCTCTAAAAATATTGATTTTGCGACGCTTTTTCTTCAAAGGCTAAATATGAGAAAAATGTTAATATAGCAGAGTGCATATTCCTTTCAAAGAATAATATGGGCCTTGAATCACTGAAATCGGACAAGAATTGTGGATTTTTCTTTGAAAAAGCTTAAAGAATGTACACTTTATTTGAATTTTTCATAAAATATATTTTTGTTAATTATTGTTAGAAAGATATTTTTTTTAATCCAGCTAAATAAATATTTCCCGTTATTAAAAATGTATGTTGCGGTGCAAAGCATGATTCGTTATTACAAATTAATTGATGAATATTTATCGATCCGGTTTTTCAAAAGTAAGCACTGGTTTTGAATAATCGAAATTTTTTCCAGAATACAAGAAAAAAAACAGCACATTATTCTTGAAAAAAATTAAACGAATTAACTTTAACGAATGCACTTTTTAATTTTTTATTGAAATTAATAGCGAAACAGACAATATTTTCAAAATTTATCGAAATGGATATTTTTTTTTGTCGAAAAGGCGTTTTGCAGTGGAAAAAATTATTCATCATTGGCGATCATTCATTGATGTTTGTAGAAACAATTTCCAAAATTTCACTATTCTGAGGCGCTTTAACCTCATGACAATTTTGTATGATTATATTATTGATTCATCATCATTTAGATGAAAGATCAAATTTTTCGTGTATGAGAAAAAAAATCTATTGAAATCTTGTTTTAAAAAGAGCTGATTTCATTTTTGTTCAAAGGTATTATTTAATTTGGCGACTCAATACACACACAACGAGATGTATACCGAAGCTATAGCGACTTATCAGGCAATCACGAGGAACCGAGTATTTCGAGACAGTACAAGACTGAAGGTTAACATGGGCAATATATATGTGAAAATTGGTCAATTATCGCAGGCCATAAAAATGTACAGGATGGCCCTTGATCAAGCAACAGCGGCTCACAAGGATTTGAGGTACTTGGTAACTCTTTGATTTTAGATTTATCACCGAAAAGTTGATCCATGAAATTTAAGACTACCGTCTAGAATTTCTGATCTAAAATTTTGAAAAAATCAATTTTTTTTTTCATATTAAAGTTTAGACTTTTAAGAATATATATGTATAATATATGGGGCATTCCATACGAAACCGACCAATCCGTAACCCCGACCATATTTGATTTTGTTTAAAATTTTCTATTTTTTTTTGAATGACCAGAGAACAGTCTTTCAGAATTTTTTTAGATTTTTGTCTCAACTCTTCTTGCCACAATGAAATTTTAAAAATTTCACACAATTCTTTGCAAAATGCTCGTAACTTTTGAAAAAAATACAAAAAAAATTACGAAATTAATTTTCATATGTTTTTTTCAGTTTTAAACCCAAAATATATTTTATTTTTCAACTTGGACCATTTTGATTTTTGTGAAAAAATTCACCGCTTTTTAAGAGACATTTTTACAAGTGCTAGAAAATTCGCAGCTTGTGATATTGGTAACCTATATTTTTTTAAATCTATTTTCGAAGTTATAGGTAACATTTGTCTTACCTTTTTAGTGTTTCGTATAACTTCAAAAATAGACAAAAATAGTTAGTTAGTTATTTATTTCAAGGTATACCCTGTTGAGGGTGTTTACATAGTTCCCCCCTGTACATATATTCCCTTACAATATTCCTTATTTCTGTGCTTATATTCTAATGAAATAGACAAAAAATATAAGTTATGAATATCACAAGCTGCGAATTTTTTAGTACTTGTCAAAATGTCTCTTAAGAAGTGGTGAATAAAAAAAATAATAAAGTTCCCAGTTAGAAATACATATGAGGTATTCCATACCAAGCCGACCAATCCGTGGACCCGACCATTTTTGATTTTGTTGAAAATTGTTCATATTTTTGTACGTACTGAAAGCAGTCTCTCAGAATTTTTTTACATTTTTGTCTCAACCCAACTAACCACAATAAATTTTTCAAAATTTGACACAATTTTTTTTCAAATGCTCATAAATTTTTAACAACCGGAGATATCAAAATAAGACACAGTACCATTTTTTCCGTCTTGAGTTGCAGTTTTATAAAAAAAATACAAGAAAAATATCGATATTCATTTTCATATGTTTTTTGAAGTTTTAAACACAAAATATATTTTTTTTCAACTTGGACCCCTTTAATTTTTTTTGAAAAAATTCACCACTTTTAAAGAGACATATTCACAAGTACTAAAAAATGGGCAGCTTGTGATTCTCATAACTTGTATTTTTTATCTATTTTTTTAGTTATAAAAACATGCAAAAACGGAGATTCCAAAATAAAACAGATAATTTTTTCCATCTTGAGTTGTAGGTATATTAAAAAAATACAAAAAAATGTCGTTGTTTATTTTCATGTTTTTTGAAGTTTTAAACACAAAATATTTTTTTTTTAACTTGGACCCTTTGGATTTTTTTGAAAAATAGCACTATTTTTTAAGAGATATTTTCACAAGTACTAAAAACTTTGCACCTTGTGATTCTCATAACTTGTATTTTTTTTTATCTATTTTTGAAGTTATAAAAAACGGATCAGGCGTGAATTAGCGTCGCAGCGGTCATTTGTTTTACTTTTTTAATGTTTTTTATAACTTAAAAAATGGATAAAAAATACAAGTTATGAGAATCACAAGCTGCAAATTTTTTAGTTCTTGTGAAAATATCTCTTCAAGAATAGTGCATTTTTTCAAAAAAATCCAAAGGGTCCAAGTTAAAAAAAAATAAAAATGTTTTGTGTTTAAAACTTCAAAAAACATATGAAAATGAATATCGATATTTTTTTAATATTTTTTTCATAAAACTGCAACTCAAGACGGAAAAAATGGTCTTGTGTCTTATTTTGATATCTCCGGTTTTTAAAAAGTTATGAGCATTTAAAAAAAAAAAAATGTGTCAAATTTTGAAAAATTTATTGTGGTTAGTTGGGTTGAGACAAAAATCTAAAAAAATTCTGAGAGACTGCTTTCAGTACGTACAAAAAAATGAACAATTTTCAACAAATCAAAAAATGGTCGGGTTCACGGATTGGTCGGCTTGGTATGGAATACCTCATATATTTTGGGTTCAAAACTGAAAAAAAAATGAAAATTAATTTCGATATTTTTTTTGTTTTTTTTTTCCATGAAACTATAACCCAAGATGAACAAAAATGATCTTTTATCTTATTTTGATAGCTCCGTTTTTTAAAAAATTGAGTGCATTTAAAAAAAAGTTGTGTGAAATTTTGAAAAATTTATTGTGGTAAGAAGAGCCATTTTCACTGATTAAGGAGCTTTTTTTTTGTTTTTCACCCCCAACTTTACCAGCTTATAACTTATTTAATTTTCATTTTTTTTCTCGTTATTTTTTTTGTATATGGTCAAAATATTAACAAATATGTTAAAAAAAAAAAAAACAATGGTAAAAATATTTTTTAGCTTTTTCTTATCGAGAAAAGGCTCAAATGTTTGTCTCTAGAACAGAATACCGCCTTAAGCTCGTTTTCAATTTACTCATAATAATCTTCACGAGTGTTTGAATTATTATTCGAGGATAAAAATAATGCACAATATTGGCATGCTGTTCGTTCAAATGGGCCGTTTGGAGGAGGCTGCCAATAGTTTCGAGTGGGTAATGCGCGAGAGGGCTGAATTCAAGGCAGGTTTGCACGCGATATTGTGCCACTTTGCTCTTTCTCATCGTGACAAAATGAAACGTGGCTTCTTGGAGCTGCTCGAGGTTCAGCTCAACATAGACCAGGACGACAAGTACAATATGAGCACGGTTAGTTGACTTGATAACTGCATGGGAGTGGTTGGAGAAATTAGCGTAATCAACAAATTTCGTGCACTTTGAACAATTCGAATAATTGGCAGATTACGAGCACGCAGCAAACTGCAAATGCATGCAGTAACAAAAATAAAAGAGTAGTAAGACTTGTAAAATTTGAAAGATTTAAAAAAATTATATATGGCACGTTCCACGAATTCTGGGGGAACGATTTTGCGCCTACTTTTCTTTTTTCCTATTAATTTGTACATATGTTGGGGACATCAAGCAAAGCTCTGACCTAAATTTTCAGACCCCTATCGCTATTAGGACCTGAGATAATTGATGCCCTATTTTTCATCTCTTCAAAATTTGTCTAATTTTACGCATCATTTACACGTTTAATTTCGTTCCTAAGACATTTTTGATTGAGATATTTTTTTTGTAAAAAACTGTAAATTTTCAACAACAAAAAAATATCAATTTTACTCTATCGATCATCCTTATGACTGAAAATTGAGTTCATTTCTTTAAATCGCGTTTTTTTTGTCTTCCACCCTATGAAATGGTCATTTTTTTCTGAAAAGCTGAGACTTTTTTACATAGATTGAAGTTAAAATGTCCCAATTAGCCATTTTTACGAAATTTTAAATATCGTATGAATGAAAAACTTTCATGTTATTAATCACATCAATCATTCCCCTAGGAATATTAATAAAAATCGCAAAATAAAAGACTCATCAAGCATATGAAATTGGATTATTCAATGAAATATCTTTATTTTTTCTGATTCCTCACAACCACTGTATTTTTTGCATATAATTATATTTTGTACTCATGATAGGGCTATGTTATGGAAATGTTTTGTGCCTATTACCGTTATAGCCTTCTGAAATCGATCATTCAAGAAATTTGCCGTTGTGGAATAATTATAATTTCTGCAGTAAACAGTGTTAGCATTAGGCATTAGTATATTGTGCAACTAGTGCGGCAAGTTGTCGATTGCCCACGAAAGCGAAGTTGAGCGCACGAGCGAAGCGAGTGCGCTGATTGGCTTGAGGGGGCCATCGATAACTTGCCGCACTAGTTGCACAATATACTAATGCCTAATGCTAACACTGTTTACTGCAGAAACTGTTTGGTCTGTGGGGGAGCCCCCCCACAGACAAAAAATAATAACTAAAAAGTTAAGAAATATACAGGAAACTTAGTTAAGGAACAATGAAAATAATTTATTTTGAACAAGAACAAGAACCGCATGAGTAATAAAATAGTATACGATCTGTCACGTCAACCTCAATTCAGCTTTAATATTTCGGTTGCGTTTTTGTTTCCGTTGAATTTCACCAACGTTATTCTTTTATTTAATTTCGGCACTGAATTTGCGTGCGCAAAGAAAAATAATAATAACTTGCGTGCGGAAAGTAAACCTTGCGCATGCAAGTTATTATTATTTTTCTTACTTTGCGCACTCAAATTATAAAATGGGCAAAAAGCTACTTTTCAACCGTAACAGCCGGGCGTAAAGATACCGCTTTTCCCGCATGAGTAATAAAAATGCCTATTTTGCCGTTGTGGAATGATCGATTTCAGGAGGCTATAACGGTAAAAGGAACAAAACAATTCCACAACATAGCCTCATCATCAGTACAAAATATAATTATATGCAAAACATACAGTGATTGTGAGGAGTCAGAAAATATAAAGATATTTCAAATATTCCTGAAATACCTCAAATCTATGTAAAAAAGTCTCAGCTTTTAGAAAAAAAACGACTATTTTATAAGGTGGAAGACCAAAAAAAACGCGATTTAAAGAAAAAAACTCAATTTTTAGTCATAAGGATGATCGATAGAGTAAAATTGATATTTTTTTTTGAAAATTTACAGTTTTGTACAAAAAAAAAATACCTCTATCAAAAATGTCCTAGGAACGAAATTGAACGCGTAAATGACGCGTGAAATTAGACAAATTTTGAAGAGGTGAAAAATAGGACATCAATTATCTCAGGTCCTAATAGCGATAGGGGTCTAAAAATTTAGGTCAGAGCTTTGCTTGAAGTCCCCAACATATGTACAAATTTAGAGGAAAAAAGAAAAATAGGCGCACAATCGTTCCCCCAGAATTCGTGGAACGTGCCATATGACTCGGTAACTTAAAAAAATGTTAGAAAATTGAAAGAGCTTGAAGAATTGAAAAGATGAGGAGAATTACGTGGACTTACAAAATTAAAATGCACTTTATAAGTTGTAAAGATTCGGAAAATTGTCTTTGGTAGTTAGAAATGCTTGGAAATTTACGATGACTTAGAAAATTGGCAGGACTTGGGAAATTGGAATAATTTGGGAAATTCAAGGGGGATAGAAAATTACAAGAACTTGTTAATTTAAAATGACTTCAAAATTAACAAGACGTGGTGCTTAGAAATGTGAAGACTTGGAAATTTAAAAAATCTAAAAATATCATCACTTGAAAATTTCAAAGGACTTGGAATCTCTTTGTTACCTTAATAACTAAAAAGACTTAAGGGAAATTAAAGGGACTTTGAAAATTGAAATAACGTGGTTGACTAAAAAAATGACAATTTAAAAAACTTCTAAAACTTTAAGGACTTCAAATATAAGAAGTCATCAGAAAACTATAAGTTGTTGAAGATTAAAACAACTAAAGAAATTAGAGAACGAAATGAGAGGGTCAAAGTCGATTTTGCCTACTTCGAATATTAGAAATACTTGCAAAAACCCATGTCATTGATATTTTTCAAATACTTAATAAATTGATAGCACAAAAAGAATAGAAAGTGTTTAGCGATAGTGACGGATAAATGAAAACAACAACAACCGTTGAAGGCATGGAATAACGAATTTTGCAGGATGACGTCGCGACAAATATATTGAACGAGGTCATTAAAGCCGATGACTTGTCGAAATTGGAAAAAGAAATGAGGCTTGAGGCTGAAAAGACGATTCTCAATGCGGCAAAGCTCATAGCCCCGGTTATCGAGGATACATTAACAGCTGGTTTTGCGTGGTAATTATCTTTTCCAATGAAATTTATGCAATAATTTTTTCGTACGAAATAAATGAGTAAATACACATTTTTGTTAAATTTTTGTAAAACATTTATTCACGGAAATAATTAGTCGGATGGCTCGAAAATTGCTTGAATTGCGCTCTAAATGAGTTTACTTATAAAATGAGTTTTCTTAATGAGTTTACTTATAAAACATTGGATAATTATCGATAATTATAAGTAACAATTTAAAAAAAAACTTATTAGTGCCCATTCATTGAATATCGATAAATTATAATAAAAAATATTTTATCATAACATTTGATCAATTGAAATTTTTCTGTTATCACTAAAAGGTGTGTCGAGGCGATAAGATCTTCGGCCTACGGTCCTCTAGCCGCAGATTTGGAGATCAATAAAGCCATGGTTTTTCTTCACAACAGAGAAACGGTGATGGCGATCGATACGCTGAAAGTTTTCGAGAACAGAGAGACGAAAGCCAATAGCGCTGCATCGACGATGCTCTCCTTCGTTTATTTCCTCGTAGGTCTTTAATTAATAAACAATAATAATAATAATTAATAATAGATGATTAAAATTACTAGAAAAAAAATAAAAAATAATTATGGATGAATCAGAGGGATATTTAACGTCTTTAAAAATGGTTTTTACACATCCTCGTTAAGTCAATCAATCAAGATTCAATTATTTATCGAGTTTTTTTTTTTTTTGAAATTTTATATTTTTTAGCGTGGTGATTACGAACAATCGGAACGTTGCGGGGAAGCAGCTAGGAAAGCAGATAGTTATAATGCCGCGGCTTATGTTAATCTTTCGGCCTGCGCCATTAAGAAAGGTGATCTGGAAAATGCGCGTGAATTATTGCTGTGCGCTCTTGACAGTGATGCCAGTCACATACAGGCCCTCTATAATTTAGGTACGCAACTTTTTTTTTCTCTGATTTGTTGAAAAATATTCAACTCCAAGAATGGCGAGGACTTGAAATGAGATTTTTTTTTTTCATAAAATAATAAACTTTCATATTATCAAGTAAGAAGTTGAATTTTTCTATTTGAACACATTTTTCTTTCTTGTATTGTTGCTGGGTTTTTGGTGTCTTCACAGCGAAAGCTAAAAACGTAATGAGCTTACTTATAATACATTCATGCACGAAAATAATTAGTGGAATAGCTCGAAAATTGCTTCAATTTTGCTCTACATGAGTTTACTTAATGAGTTTACTTGATGAGTTTACTTGATGAGTTCACTTGATGAGTTTACTTGATGAGTTTACTTGATGAGTTTACTTGATGAGTTTACTTGATGAGTTTACTTGATGAGTTTACTTGATGAGTTTCCTTGATGAGTTTACTTGATGAGTTTACTTGATGAGTTTACTTGATGAGTTTACTTGATGAGTTTACTTAATGAGTTTACTTATAAAACATTTATGTACGAAAATAATTAGTAGGATGGCTCGAAAATAGATTGAATTAGACTCTTAGCTGACATTCTTGAAAATTTCAAAATTTCATGCAATTTGCAATGCTTTGATCCATTTTTACCAAATTCGAAAACAAACATTCTTTAGCCAAAGTCCAACTAAATAAAAAAAATCTGTGCGCTATCACGAAAAGTGCTCGAGTTACATTTTTAGGTGACTTGAATACTTTGATCGATTTTCATCAAGTTCATTTAATTACCGTGTAAGTAAGAATCAGCGGGATATCTCAAAAATTCCTCGCGTTAAACTCGAGCACACATTTCAGAAAAAATTCAAAACGGAATATAAATGAAACAAGTGGTTGAAATTTCACAAAAATGATCCCAAATAAAGGAGGCTTGCATCTCCAAGTGTTCGTAAAATTTTATCGTCCGTGATTGAACAATTTTCGAAGTATAACTGTTTATCCATCAAAGAAAAAATTTTCGAACACCATTTTTAGACTTTTTAAACATTTGAAGAAGTTTGCCTCGAAAAATTCGTTCTTTTATCCTCACAAAGCCTTTTTTCTATGAGGAACGAGAAGTTGGAGATAATGTTTTTTTTCTTCATAATTACAGGATTAGTTTACAAGAGGCAAAGTATGTACGAGGAAGCTCTGGAATGTTTCTGGAAGTTACGAAATATCGTTCGCCACGATCCACAAACGCTTTATCAGATTGGACATCTTTATCAATTGATCAACGACGTCGATCAGGCTGCCGAGTGGTACGAATATTGTTTTTTTCTTATATCTTCAAAAATACTCTTTATTGCACTCCGTGCGTAAAATGGCACTCTCCGCACTCGTGCGAGAAACATTTTTCTGACTCGTGTGATTGCAGCATTCGCCTTCGGCTCATGCTGCAAACTCACACTCGTCAGAAAAAGTTTCAACGCACTCGTATCTTAATGTACTATTTCAATATTTTCTAAGCTTATGTGAACAATTTGTGAGACAGAATCGATTTGGGAATTTTTTTTTCTTATGGGAAATTTGTTTTCAGCTCTGAAGAGACTTTCATTGATGTTTCGTTTTAATTCTAGTGATTTATTTCTTAACGTCAAGTTTTTTCTGCGTTTGATTAATTATGCAATAAGATTGTGCATACCCAATGTAATTTTTTTGTACAGGTACAATCAATTGCTAGGAATTGTACCGTCCGATCCTGGTGTACTGCAAAAACTGGGTGAAATGTACGATAATCTTGGCGATAAGCAGCAAGCCTATCAGTACTACAGTGATGTAAGAATAATCGAAAATCAATTACGAATTCATTCAAAATAAAATGTTTCTTTATTTGCTTCCTCATAAAGGAAGCTTTGTTTTCGCGAAAAATTTGTTTTTCGCAATTTTCACGTCAGTATGTTCAAAATGTCCCAAAACGTCGAGAAATCACATTTAGAAAAAATGTCCGGACGTGTGTGTGTGTGTGTGTGTGTACGTGTGCGTGCGCGCGCGCGCGCGTGCGTCCGTGTGTGCGTGCGTATGTGCGTGTGTGTGTGTGTGTGTGTGTGTGTGTGTGTGTGTGTGTGTGCGCGCTTTGTGCTTTTCTTAAAATGAATATGTCTGGAGAACGCTTTGGGCGATCGACTTGAAATTTGGTATACAAGTAGACTACGTATGTCCCTGTTCTAGGTGCAATTTTTTTTGATATTGCAAAATAATTGTCTGTTTGGCTGGATTTTGTATTTTCTGTAAATTGTTTGTTAGTCGTCTAACTTTCGTAATTTTGCAGTTACCACCCTGAAATTTTATGTGCAGATACACTTTATAATAAGGGCGGTTGGGATTGAATTTGGGAAAAATCGCTCAAGAGGTTCGGTTTGAAATTTTTTTTAAATTTTTCGCAAAAAATTTGTAAGTTGTCTAACTTTCGTAATTTTGCATCTATCGAGCTGAATTTTTTTGTGACAATACACTCAATGACAATGAAAAATAATACCAATTTTCATAAAAATCGCGTTAGGGGTTCGGTTAAAAAAATGTATTGAAATTTCCTTAAAAATTTTGTTAACGCTCCAACATCCGCATTTTTAGAAGTATCGAGCAAAATTTTTTTGCACAAATACACTAGATGATAAGAATGGTTAGGGTTGAATTTGGTGAAAAACGCTCAAGATGTTCGTTCGCAAAAAAATTTTGAAATTTTCGGAAAATACTTCTTAACACTAAGTTTTCTAATTTAGCAGCTATCGAGTTCACTTCTCTAGCACCAATACACTGGACGACAAAAACAATTAATAATGTAATTGAACGGAATTGCTAAAAAATCATGCAAATTAGAAATTTGCCCGTGGCTTCTTCATTTGTTTCCGTCGTTTTTAAATTCCCATTGCCTCATAGGGAAACTTTTGTTTGCATGATTTTTTTTTCAGCATTCTTAATTCCCTTCTTCGAAGTCTCTCAGAACATTGAGAAAACGTATTCAGAAAAAAAAATCACGAAAATTCTATCAACAAAATCTTATCTCCATGAAAATGTGGCTAAATAACGAAATATAGAATTTTCTGACGTTTTAGAATTTTTCCAGCTGCAAATCTCTAATATTTTGGGAAATGAATGTGTCTTTCGTATTTGCTTCTTAATTCTTGATCCTGCTGAAAAAAATATTGCCCTTTCATCGGATTAGAAATTGTAATTTTTCTAACCTCTAAATTAGAATTCTTAATTTAACTTCTAAAAGAATTCTTAATTTAATTTCTAAAGAATTCTTAATTGAACTTCTAAATCAGAATTCTTGTGCTAACTTCTAATTCAGAATTTAAAACAATTTTCTCCTAAATTAAAAGGCCACGGATAAACTTCACATTGTTCTTCTAATATCGTACTGTTCCCACGGGGTTGCTTTGATAATTTATCAGTAAAATTTCCACGAGTATTCCAATTTCTGCTGTCGGTTAGAACTCTACCAAAAAACACTTCTGTCGATACATCTTCATGAATTTGTTATTGTACCAAATACAAAAAACATTTCTCACAGAACTTCGGTGCTTACAAAATGTAATAATTATAAAAATCAAATTTTGAATTCCCTGAAAGGGAAATTTTACTATGAGGAAGCCGATAGAATTGAAAATCTTCTGTATAGATGAAGCTTTGAACATAGTCAAATGATGATATCCTATGTGCAGATTTCAATAAAAATAATTTTTTTTTTAACAGTCTTACAGATTTTATCCAGCCAATTTTGACGTTATCGATTGGCTTGGATCTTACTTCATATCGATGCAGGTACGTCATTCCTCATTTTTCAGAACAATTCTGTTGGATGAATCCCAAGATAAAAAAAATTTCACCTTTCACATAAATCTCGACCATGAAGGTGAAAAAAGTTATTTAAGCTTGTCCAAAAAATTATGACAATCGAGGCGAAAATACTCGATTTAGCTCTTTAAATATCAAATAACAATCAACAATCTTGGAAAAAATCTTCATTTTTTGAATAATTGATATAACAATTGAAAATTGAAAATTAAAAATGAAAAATTGACAATTGAAAAATGAGTCAAGATGAAAATATTTGATCAAGCTGTTTAAATATCGCATGGTAATCGATAAAAATCAAATCAAATCAAATCAATCTTGGAAAAAATCCTTGCTTTTTGGAGTAATTGAAGCATATGGGGCGTTCCATCCCAAATTGGACAGTTTGAAAGACGTTTTTTTTTTATTTCCTCAATTTTTTTATATTTTGTAGTACCTATCAAAAGACCCTTCCGGTTAAATTTTGAGATTTTTTTTATTATCCGTGGGAAAGATATTAAATTAACAAAAAAACCGCTCTTTTTTTGGTATTTTGGTCATAACTTCTTTATTAATGGTCCGAATTAAAAGTTTTTTTTTCAAAACTTTGTTTTTTATGATCTTTTCAGAAAAAAATACAACAAAAATATTCGACGTGTTTTTGAATGAGTTTTTTGAGTTTTAAACTTTAAATCGCGTTTTTAAAAGTGAGTGTCCTTTTTGATTTAAAAAAGAAAATTTTGTTTTATACATCTATCTATTCAACCATTTTTAAGACTCATCCGATCGTGGGATTTCCATAACTACTATTTTTTTTCGATTTTTGAAAATAAATTTTATTTTTTTTAAATAAATTATCATGAATACCAATTTTTCTTACAGTATAGTGTTTTTTTTCAATATTTAGAATTTATTTTGACACTTTTTTTTATTGTTAACAGGTTCTTAAAATTAATGATTAATCATTAAGTCTGTTCATGAACAATAATAACAGCAGTTTTTATTTATTCACGTATTTTTTTGAAAACCTTACATATACGATTATTTCCTGAATTAGAATATTCCTTTGCCAATACGTTTCCGTTGCTCATTGGAATAATTGAATGAAATTTTTGTGTCCCCCCTGTGATTGACTTCGCAGTATTGTATCGCAAATAAAATCTTTCTTTTACATCTAAACAATGTTTCTCAGGTGAAAGTTTGATAACAATATTCGGTAGACTATTTAGGTTAAATGCTCCCTCATACAATTCTTGAACTGTTGTTATTTGCTCATCGATTAATTATTAATTTTAAAAATCTGTTAACAATGAAAAAGTGTCAAAATGAATTCAAAATTATTCAAAAAATACTATACGGTAACAAAAATTGGCATTCATAATAATTTATGAATAAAACAAATTTTAATTTTCAAAAATCGAAAAAAAGTAGTTATTGAAATCTCACGATTGGACTAGTCTTAAAAATTGTTGAAAAGATAGATGTTTAAAAGAAAAAAATAAAAAAAAAATTAAAAATGACACTCACTTTTAAAAACGCGATTTAAAGTTTATAACTCAAAAAACTCATTCAAAAACACGTCAAATATTTTTGTTGTATTTTTTTCTGAAAAGGCCGTAAAAAAACAAAAATTTTGAAAAAAAACTTAATTTGGACCATTATTAAAGAAGTTATGACCAAAATACCAAAAAAAGAGCGGTTTTTTCGTTAATTCAATATCTTTTGAACGGGTAATCAAAAAAATCTCAAAATTTAACAGGAAGGGTCTTTTGATGGGTACTACAAAATATAAAAAATTGAGGAAATGAAAAAAAAAAGTTTTTCAAACTGTCCGATTTGGGATGGAGCGCCCCATATATAGGCCCAATTTTTTTCGACGACGAAATTATGTAAAAATCGTCTCATTGAATAAAATACTGAAATACAGGTTGCTGAAAAAGCTTTGGGATATTTTGAGAGGGCAGTCGAGCTTGCGCCAGATCAACCCCGCTGGCGTTTGCTTGTAGCTGCTTGTCTCAGACGAACCGGACAATTTCACAAAGCTCTTCAAGAGTATCAGGACATACACAAACGTTTTCCCGAGAATATCGAGTGCCTCAAGTTTCTCGTACGATTGTGCAGCGATCTTGGTCTGAAGGAGGCACAGACCTACGCAAACCAGTTGAAAAAAGCCGAGAGGTCGAAAGAGTTGAAGGAACGTCAAGGTTCGGCTAGACCAGGAACAACAGGTATTTTTTCTGAATCTAGGAAAAAAGAGCCCAGGAAAAAACAGCTTGAAAAAAGAGTCCAAGAAAAAAAAAAGCCCGCGGAAAAAAGAGCCCAGGAAAAAAGAGCCCACGGAAAAAAGAGCCCACGGAAAAAAGAGCCCAGGAAAAAAGAGCCCCGGAAAAAACAACCTACAATAAAACATTTCCGATGAATAAAATTAACGAAAGAAAATACAATTAAAAATTCAATAGAATTTTCATAATTTTCATAATTTCGATCAATTCATTACGTTTAAAATGCTTTTTAAAAATGCTTTTTTTTAACTTTATGGATCATTTGTGATAATTGTGGATGAACTTTTCATGAGCGAAATAAAATAATGAGACAGCAATGTGCAAGTTTCTAATACGATCATGGCAATTTTTCTATTTGTAATGGAATATTCTTCACTGCAAATTACTTTTTTAAAAAATTGTAATTTGTAATGGAATGTGCATACATTACACATTCCTTCTTTATTCGTAATGGAACACGCATCCATTACACATTACTTTTTTATTTGTAATGGCACATGCATCCATTACACATTACTTTTTTATTTGTAATGGGACATGCATCCATTACACATTACTTTTTTTTATTTGTAATGGAACATGCATACATTACACATTACTTTTGTAATTTGTAATGGAAAAATTGTCCAATACACATTGTTTAAGGTAATGGGTAATGCATTACTTTTACATTGATATTTTCACAACTCTGATTCTAAATGATCTATTAAATTAAAATTAGGATCGAGAAGAAGCAGCAGCGGTAATTCATCGAGAGGCGGCTCGGGCATAAGTGGACAGTCGGAAAATCATGCAAGTCCAGTGCCCGTACGAAAGGACAATTTTGGAATAATGAGCGGTGGAGATGGAAATCGTCTGAGCCGTATGTCAGCATTCGACAGTCCGGTTGAATTTACTTCTGAATCCGATGGACAATTGGGTAAGTGAGAATTCGTAGTAAAAATTCTGAGTATTGTCATTCGAACATTTCAATTAATTCATAATTCATTTCAATTACATACACTGAGAAAAAAAAATGTTGATTGAACTAAATCTTTAGTCGCATACGCACGACTAAATATTTATTTGGTATAACTAAATAATTAGTTTCATGAATAATTCTGCGCTTCGGTGGACCAAAATATGATTCAAGCAAAAAAATTTGGGTTTGCACAACTAAATGTTTAGTCGTGCATATGCGACTAAAGATTTAGTTCATGCAACAATTTTTTTTTCTCAGTGTAACAATCGATTTTAATTATAATTCGTAACAATAATTACAATGGATTTCAATTATGATACAATTATTATATTTGTTATAATCAGACAATATTACCACAAATTTCCTTTCTCATAGTGAATGTTGAATGAAAAAATATTTTGATACTTTTGCTTCAAAGTATTCAGAAATGTCGAAAAAGTAATGAAAAAGAGCCACAAATCAAACCAACAATAGTAAAATAGTTTGCTCGATCAGGCTTAATTTTTCTAGTCAAGTAGTTACCCCTCGTTGTTTAAAATTAGTATTTTGTTAATTATAATCACCCATTCAAATTTTATGATATTCTGCTTTTTTTAAAAGTGTATTTAAAGTATAATTCCAACAATTCTTGAGATATCGTGCGAATTTTGCCACGCTATTGAATTCGGTGAAGATCGAATAAAAGATTTGAATTTCAAATTTTTGAAGAAAGTCTGTTGAGCGCAATTTTTCTCGTGCAAATTTCGAACAATAGTGAAAGAATCATGCAAATTAGCATTTGTAAATTTCTTTTCATTTTTATTTTGCTGTTTAAACAATTTCCGTGTTAAGAAAGCTAAAATAGAGAAATTTCAGAATACCAAAGAAATAACGAGCCAATCTCAAGCTGTAAAATTGTTTTTATTGCAAATTTTTATACTTTTCCCTCTTGAAAGAAAAACAATAACTAATCTAGTTATCGCTTAAAAACTTTAATAGTTTAGCAGGTCTCTATATGTCATTTATTTTTTAATGTCCTCAAATTTTTTATATTTTTTAGTACCCATCAAAAAGACTTCGGTAAATTTTGAGATTTTTTTCATTACTCGTTCAAAAGACCAAAAAACCGCGCTTTCTTCGGTGTTTTGGTCATAACTTCTTCAATAACGGTCCAAATTAAAAGTTTTTTTTTTAATTTTGGGTTTTCTATGGTCTTTCCAGAAAAAAATTAAACAAAAATATTTGACGTATTTTTGAATGAGTTTTTTGAGTCTTAAACTTTAAATCGCGTTTTTTAAAGTTATTTTGATTTGTTATAAAAAAAATTTTTTACGAATTTTGAAAATAATTTTTTTTTTTCTATAAATTATTATGAATACCAATTTTCGTTACTGTATAGTATTTTTTCCATTATTTAGAGTTAATTTTGACACTTTTTTGTAAAATTTATCGAATAAAAAGAAAAATTAGTTTTCAAAAATCGAAAAAAAATAGTAGTTATGGAAGGCCCACGATCGGACTAGTTTTAAAAGTTGTTGAATAGATAGATGTCTAAAACAAAAAATTGAAAAAAAAATCAAAATATACACTCAGTTTAAAAAACGCGATTTAAAGGTTAAAATTCAAAAACCTCATTTAGAAACACGTCGAATATTTTCTTTTTTTTTCTGAAAAGGCCATAAGAAACAAAAATAAAAAAAAAAACTTTTAATTCGGACCATTATTAAAGGAGTTATGACCAAAATACCGAAAAAAGATTTTAATATCTTTTGAACGGGTAATAAAAAAAATCTCAAAATTTAATTTACTTTACTTTGATGGGTGCTCAAAAATATAAAAAATTTGAGAAAATAATAAAAAAAAGTTTTTCAAACTGTCCGATTTGGGATGGAAACCCCATATGTATAAAATAGTAGAAATTGAAAAAAAAAATCTGCTCAAATGTGGCTTTTAAAAAAAATTGAATTGTAAAATTTTACGTATTCTGGCGTTAGTTTAACGTTCACGCTAGGCTTCGTTAAATACATCTGTGTGCCCTTGACAACTGGAATGATTGGATCAATTCAGATTATCACAGCATTCAACGCTGCTGCAATGAACTTTGCCATTATCGCATGATTCTTCTGTGAGCTATATATACAGTGCTTATATACATTTCTCAGGCATATTACACAATTGTCTTGTAACTGTGGACTAATCGCTCGACGATGGATATATGACGCTTCACTATCTATATTTTATGATGGTTTTGCGACTGAAGAATCGCGACTTCATGAAATCCACAATTTTTTTCGATAACCGATAAAAGGAAGCGCCCTTAAGCCCCTTAGTCTATAAATCAACGTGGTAAATGTATCAAACTGATAAGACGGAATTCCTTGACGAAAAAAATTGTTATGGAAAAAAATTTATATTTCAGAATTGT
Organism: Alloplasta piceator; assembly: GCA_946863875.1. Taxonomy (NCBI): domain Eukaryota; kingdom Metazoa; phylum Arthropoda; class Insecta; order Hymenoptera; family Ichneumonidae; genus Alloplasta; species Alloplasta piceator. Next base: position 42,149,491 of record OX333074.1, read on the forward strand.
TTTTCAAGTACATTCAAGTGGCTTTTACATTATCGAGCTTTTTCTTCGAAAGAATTAGTGATTTTAGTGCAGTTACATCGTAATCATTGTCTCATCCCCATAATTTTCATTTTTCCAAGATATGATTGTAAAAAAATTATTTTTCCAACAATTATTGAGAGTATTATTGAAAAAAACAGTTATTGAAAAAATAGATTTTTCGTGTGTTAAAATTTTCAAAAACGACACGAAATCATGTTAAAAAAAATTCTAAGTGTATGTTTCAACATCTTTATGTAGCTCTAACTTTTATTTTTGCAGCTGTCGAGCTTTGATTTTTTGTCCAAATGTACCAGATGGAGGCTATTATTAATATTAGTTTTGAAAAGAATCCTTTGAAGGCTTCCAGATTTTATAAAATTCTGAAATTTTTCAAAAAGTTAGAAAATGCTTCGTAATTTTGCATCTTACGAATTGATAAAAAACAACCAAATTTGGAATTGTTAAGGGGTTGAGTAGGTTTCGAAAGTTAAAAGAAGCATATTTTCTCTATTTTTTAAGTATAATAAATAAATGATTTTGTTTAAAGGTTTAAGCAGATGAAAAAGCAACGATTAAACAATATTTTATAAAATTTTCATTGAAAAATTTAGAAAATTCAGTTTCCGGTGATCCCTAAAAAAAAAGTTCTCCTAGTGATCAGGACAACTCATGATAACTTTATCTGAAAACTAAAAAAAACCAAATTTTATCTGTTAGTAGATAAGTATAGCTCGTTATCGAACGAAGGATTTAGAAAAAATTAAAATTCGAATTTTTAGCAGAATTGTATGCGTTATAGTACAATTTTTGACACAATTTACACAAACCGTTGTAAAATTAGTTGTAATCGAAAAAAAAAATGGTTTAATTACTAGTCAATCCTATTTTGAAGAAGTGAAAAATAGTGTTTTGAGAAAAAAGCTGAAAATGAGGGAAATTTCCAAAGGTTCTTTCTCTCTTACACTTTTACTTCGATTGACTTGAAACTTCGGGAAATATTCCAGACATATTATACTATTAGATAGGAGAATTTAAAAAAATGTGTGGTGTTTTTAGATTTTCACACCCATGTACCCCTTAAGGGAGTATTCTGGTCTAGAATTTTGTGTGCATATTTTTAAAGTGTAGACTTTTAAGAATGTATCCTCGAAAGGAAATTTTTTAATACTAATAATAGTTGTTCCATATCAAATCGACCAATAGTTGGAATCGCCCCGTTTCAGTTTTGATAAAATTTGATCAGAAGTTTTCTTTTATCATAAAACTAAGTTCTACCAAAGGAAGAAAATTGCACATTTTTTTTCGAAAGTTATGCAAAATTCAAAATTTCATTTTTTCAATGTTTCAAGTTTATTTTTTAAATATCTCAAAAACTATTATAGTTACGAAAATCGTTCTGGGTTCGTCTTGAAGAGTATACTTAGGGCTACGAAAAAAAATCTCGAAAAATGATGAATTTGGAGAATTTGGAATTTTTTAAATCGTGAAAATCCACGATCAACATTAAATTTTTTGTTCAATTTTGTTTACATAATATCTTGTACTGATCTCATAAGATCCTGAAATTTTCAGAATTGCGTTTTTTTTTTCAAAAATATGAATTTTTGCATTTTGGTAACAAAAAGAAAAATTCTTTTTAACCTCTAAGTTAAGTAAAGTTGAGCAATCATGTAGTTTTGTAATTTTGAGCAGTAAATTTTTTTATTAATGACATAAGAATGTAAAAACAGAAACATAATTGACATTTTTTGGTATTGGTTCGAAAATAAAATCAGTTGAGAAGTGTCACACTTGTTCAGAATTACAAAATTACATGATTACAACTTGACTTAATTTAGAGGTAAAAAAAAAATTATTTTCACAAAAATTCGAACATTCGAGTAACGAAAGAGAGAAACAAAAATCGCGCAAATAAAAATTTGCACAATTTTTATGCACAATTGTTATAAATGATAGATTCATATTTCTATGCTCGATCAATTGACACGCTTGTGCAGTTGGTGTAAAATTTATGTGTAATAAATCATCGGGACAGCCGCGGAATTCTACCCAACTTAGGAAAGCTAAGGGAATTTTCTGTTACGCAGTTACGTCGGCCAACGTGAATCATATACAGGGTGTCCCAGGAATGAAGTGCAATACCGTGAGAGTCGATTCGTGACGTAATATCGAGTAGAAAAGTCCTTTGGCATTTTTTGATATTTTGAACCCCTGAATTGTTATGAATTGATTAAATGAATAACAATTCAGGAGTTAAAAATATCAAAAAATGGCAAAGGACTTTTCTGCTCAATATTGCGTTAATAATTTATTAAATTAATAACAATTTCCGGGGTTCAAAATATCAAAAAAAGGCAAAGGACTTTTCTACTCGATATTACGTCACGAATCTACCTTCACGGTATTGTCTTTTTTTTCTGGGACACCCTGTATATTGGAACATCGATAAACTCGAAACTGGCATCGTGAACAATGATCTACAACGCCGATAAACTCGTATATATAAGTTTATCGCGTATTACAACCCTTAATGGATTGAACAGATGATAAATGCGTTCGTAAGATTTGAAAATCTATTCGCGGCGTCGATGTATCAATTCGTCAATATGTTTCATTGGTTAGTTGGGAAAAGAGTCGAATGAATTTTCAACGATCCGAAATATATCACAATGTAAACGAGGAGCGGACAATTTCCTCGTAATAGGAAAACAAATAAATCATTTTTCAACTTTTGTTTTTTCACAAATAAACTTTTGGTTTTGTGACATTTTTTTTTTATTTTACGCAAATTTCACGAATTTAATGGAAAAAGGGAAAAATCCAACTCACCATATTTTCCTCAAAAATCATTTTCGTTATTAAAACTTTTGTCAATTGTGCAAAACGTTTATGGCATTTATTTACTGTTTATCTGGACTGTTCCTCATATGAATTATTTAACAATTTTCCATAACAAAATAGGAATATTAAGAGGGCAAGTCTCTGTAAAGAATGGAAGAATTTTCAATGTTTGAGAATTTTCTTTTCACAGACAAAACTAATTATTAAAGGATCAGGTTATTGTTATTTTATTAAATATATATTCAACTTTTTTCGTAGCATTTTATATAGAAAAATATTAACAATTAACCGAGATATAGAAATTATTTTAACGATAAAAAAATTTCTCCCTCATTGTCGAAGTGATATTCTTTTTTTTCTTTGATTATTTACAACATGCCAAGAACTTCATTTTTTTTTTCATTTTTCAAGACTCTTTTGTCTGTAAGCACGTTTAAAAAATAGTGCTCATCAAAATTATAGAAATTGGCTACGTACAGACTTAGCCACTCTGTGAGGAGTAAAAAAAATAAAAAATGAATCCATAAGTTTTTGAGTATTTGCTGGGACAAAATCGAAAAAAGGCATTTTGAAAAAAAAGCGTTTTAATTGTTTGAGTTTCTTAATTGGTCACGTAATTTGCTTTGCGAAAAGTGAGTGTAACTCAGTCAAATTTTAGAATTGGGATTCAAAATTGTATCTATAGGTTTTTGAAAATAATATTTTCAAAATATACACTACCTCTCAAAAGTTTGGAAGCACTCGCCTCGATTCCGCGCCGCATAAAAAGTTTCACTGCTCTTCTAAAAATGAAGATATTTCAATTCAACAAGCGAAATTTCAAAGGAGACATATTCAGCTTCATTTCGCTTTTTCCAAAAACATTTGTCGATTTTTTTTTAACCCGTTACGTCTTTTGAAGCATGGTCGTTTTTCGTTTTTTTTTGGTTTTGAAATTTTGGAGCACCGCCCATGAAAATTTTGTTCAACTGTTTGACGCATGAAAAACTTGTGGAGGGGAACATAAGCTGCAATTTCGTTTTTTAAAACGTTTCGTACGATTTTTTTTCGCAAAAACATTCAATTTTTCCCAAAAAACGACCGAATTTATAAAATGTAGCGTAACTCTAAAACTACTGAGTTTTCGTGAAATCACCAAGAGGGTAAAAAGTTTCATACAATCATTCTGAATTCAATGCAATTTTTTCAGAATTTTTTTTTGAAATTTTTACTCACACTTCGATAAAATGCAAAAAAAATATTTTATATCACTCAGTACAATAATAAACGCTTTTACGTCCGCAAGCGGACGTGAAAACGTCCATATTGCACCTCGTGATATAAAATATCGTACATCACTTGGCGTAAAAAAATAATAATAAAAATATTTTAAAGAAAGGCAAACGATTTTTCGACGAAATTTTTTTTTTATGACAGAAATTGGAATTGTGAAAATTTATTGTTGCAGAAATAAACTATTCGGATCCTGTGGGCCCTTTGCCAGTACGACCGATGACTTCTGCTGGCAAAAGAGACGATGATTTTGGAGACGAGGAGCTCGGCGATGACCTCCTGCCCGTTTAATCATTCGTAAGACAAATCCACGAATTTGGCAATATGTCTGATAATGAATTTTACGATTTTATCATTGTGAGATGTTTTCTCATTCGAAAGGAGAGTCGTTGAAAACGGTGTTAAGCACTTTCAGAGTTTGATAACCAATTTTATAACAATATTTCTGTTTTTTAACTCTGGTTTATGTAATACTCGAATAAAATTCGATTTCTCACCCTCGAAGTCTATGATTTAGTTTCATCTTCGTGAACCACGAAGACTATAATTAAATTCAGTCCAATTGAAAGGAACATGTGACTGTTATTGTGCTGATTTGAGGGAATTTCTCGTGATGGCGTCATCATAGATTTATAAATCTTCTCATCTAACTTATTTTGTTGTTTCCATCGTAACTAAAAAAGGTTGAAAAAAAAAAAGTCAATCACCCTCCAGACAATTATTCTAAACATTTAAGGTACGATACTTTAGAGGGCCAAAAAAGCAAATTTTTAAGATTTTTTTTTTCATCCCCTTTATCAAATATCGCAATAAAACTAATTTTAAAACATTATTTCATCCTTCGCAAATACAAAAAACAAATTTATTTGTTATTTTGATTCTTTGAATAATTCATAGAAGGCGCCAAAGTCGAAAAAGTTTTGTCCCATGGCCGACAGTCAATCTCAGGATTGGCAAGTCTGAAACAAAAAAATGAAAAAGCATTTTAAAGAGGAACGTTTCTTATACAAGAATTTACCACCGTTTATGAAAAATCGATAAAAAAATGGCGGATGTTTGAAATGAAAATGGAAAATTGAATATTTCACTATTTTTTTCAAACATCCGCTATTTTTTTTTTTAAATCGATTTTTCATTAACAGTGATAAATTGTTGTGTAAGAAACCTTTCTCTTTAAAATGCTTTTTTATTTTTTTGTTTCAGACTTGCCAATCCTGAGATTGACTGTCGACCATGGGACAAGACATTTTCGACTTTTGTGCCTTCTATAAATTATTCAAAGAATCAAAATAAGAAATACATTTTTTTTTCTTTTTTCGAAGGATGAAACAATGTTGTAAAAACCGTTTTCTAGTCATATCTAATAATGGAGCTGAGAAAAAAATCTTGAAAATTTGCTTACCTAATAGTAAGTTCCTCGATTCTCTCATTCCTTACATAATTGAATAGCATTGAATAATTTGTTTAACGAAGAAAATTCATGCAAATTGGATTTTTTTTTAAATCATTCAATAAATTAGATTTCTTTGAAGAATCGAGTATGAACCCAGTGGACCCAGTAATGTTGCAGCAATGTAACGGCAATGTTACCATTTGTAGAATGTAACATTACATGGATATTACATGTAAGTTTCATGTAAGTTACAATTTCCTACTCAGCAGCATAACATTGTTATATAACAGTTATTTGACAGTTATGGAACAGTTATGTAACTGTTACGTTACGTTACCATAACTGGAATTAATTGTTGTTAAACATATGTTATAAAGAATATATTGCTCTTGCAAAATAATTTAATGTGCATAGTTTCCCGGCCCCAAAAAGAGATTCATAGGGAACAAAAATTACATGAATTGACCAATCTAAATTTTCTCAGAGACCGGAAATCGAACCCTTGACCCTACCTACCATCCTACCTATCTACCTAACACGCTACCTATTACGCTATCGACTACTTATGAATTCCCTCTACTTGTATAATATATAAATGCAGGAGTGCCGAAAAAATAATAGTAGTATAATAATAATAGTAAAATAATAATAATAATAATAATAATAATAATAATAATAATAATAATAATAATAATATGCATTTGAATGAACAATAAACCATGAAAGTTTGTTTTTTTTATTTTCAAATTCGAATCCCCTGACCCCTCATAAGTTATGTAAACTTTATTCCACAATACCTGAATCCTCATAACTTAAGTGACCCCTCATAACTTAATTTCAGAGCCCCTAACCCCTCACAAGTTATGTAAATCGTAAAGACATGTTTGAAAAAACCGTGACCTCTTATAAGTTAAGTGACCTCTCTTAACTTAATTTCGGGGCCCCTGACCCTTCATAAATGATGTGAACTTTCAAAACTTTATTCCAAAATCCCTGTCCCCTCATAACTTAAGTGACCCCTCATAACTTAATTTCGTGACCCCTGACCCCTTGTAGGTTTTGTAAAGCCGCGAAACTCAATTCCAGGATTCCTGACCCCCCCATAAGTTAAGTGCACCCTCATAATTTAATTTCAGAGCCTCCCATTACTCCTCATAAGTTATGTGAACTCTCAAAACTGTATTCCAGAATACCTGACTTCTCATAACTTAAGTTATCCTTCATAACTTAATTTCGCGACCCCTGGATCCTCGTAGTAAAAATGTTGGAAATTTCAAATCTTTTTTTGCAGTGTGTAACTTCCATGCTATATTACTGTAATGTAACAAAGTTATACAGCAGTTATGTAACCTACATGTAACAAATGTTACATAACATTGTTACTTGCACGTTATATAACAGCAACGTTACATAGGGATAATATTGTAACATTACATGTAACTTCCATGTTACATTGCGGCAACATAACGTGTTCACTGGGAATTATTTTTTAAATCCTCAAATCATCGTTGAAATACATTTGCACTTTATCGTCTGATTGAACATAAAATTTTGTCGCTGTATTTCGAAACTTATCGTTAAAGTTTACAGATACGAAAAATGGGATAATGATTATTTAAAAAAAAAAAAAAAATTCAAGCCCTCTGGGATTCTTTGCACTCGTTCCTTCGCCCGATTATCGCTACTCAATATTGATGATTGACCCTCTTAGGTCATAGTCCGAAGTTTACAGAATCCTCGACACTCCGTTTATCATCATCAGTGTTTGATAATTTAGAAAAAGAGAGAGAGATGAGAGAGTCGTGACTTTTCTTCTGGGTATAAATTTTCTTGGCACATGATTATTGAGAAAAATTTGATTTTTTATTCTTCCCATTTTGCCTCATTAAATAAGCTCCATTTCCATGAAAAAAATTGTCGATATCCCTACACACATAAATTTGATATTCCTACGAAAAGTCGTAAAATCATATCGAGAAAATAAATGTCGTGATATATACTGAGGCATACAAACAAACAAATGTTGTAAACAAATTGTAGTGGTTTTGTTTAAGTTTGAACAAATGACTCCAAATTTAGCAACTAGCCAGACCGGCTGTCTGTCTTCGATATTTATAATTTTTTTTTTGATTGCACAAATATTTAAATTTAATGGACTTTCAAATTTTTTCATAATTTGTTTCAAGGTTGAAATTTAAGTAATTCATCGGTTATCGAGCTGAAATATTTTATCCAAATAAGCAAGAAAGATTCTTGATTCGAAATTCCAAAAAAGATAACGAATTTTGATATTTTCAATTTTTCTAAAAATTATTGAGATTAAAAATTTGCGCAGTCATTGCTGCGTAAGGCTAAATAAAAGCTTTGCCTTTCTTAGAGTAACGTTAAAGATTAATTAGTAATAAATCTCATGAGAATTGATTAATTAAATTTTATCGAATATTGGAATTCTTATAAATTTTGTTGTGACTTTTTTTTCATTTTCTATACAACACGATTTATCTAAAAAAATATTACAAATTACTCTATAAAAAAACATCATATTATATTTAAATGTTTTTCGAATCACGTAAAGATTCATATTTCCCAATTGCTATTTTTTTTTTGTATAAAAATCTGGCAAAAATACAACTCGAAAAATTCAGTTTTTTTATTATCATGCTAAAATTAATTTTAATCAACGGCATATTCTTGGTCGAAAAACTTTATTTTCAAATGCTTCACTTAGCTTCGGATATTTGCAGATTTTTTCGTAAATATAAAAAAATAAAAAAAATGAAAAATATAAATAATAAATTATAAAAATGTAAAAAAAGCCTTTTCGCTAAAGCAGCAAATTTTTACAATAATAGTGAAAATGATAAACTAATTGTTCGTCAAGGATGCTAAAAAAAGAATAACTGCTCATAAATTTTTTTCATACAGTCCAAAAATTTGAAGAAAGCAATTTTCATGATTTAATAAAAATAATTTTTTGAAAATCGGATGCAATCCGGAGTTGTAGCCGATTTTCCAGATTTTCGCTTTTCCAAACATTACTCATCATCGCGACGCGCTTACTTCATCAAAATGTTTAAAAAAATAATTTTTATTAGACCAATTACAATCGAGCATATGTCATATGCAAAAATTGTAGTTGCCAGAGTAGATTTTCTCTCCGGACAGATGTGCCTAATTGTCGAGATTATACATGGAGAGTTCCACGCCAAATCGGACACCATTAAGCTTTTGCATCTTTGATTTTTTTGAAAATTTTTTATGTTTTAGTATTGGTCGAAAGAGGCCGCCATGATTTTTTTCAATTTTTTTCTCAAACCGTTTTCAAGTATCGATTTTTTTAAAATTACGTTACTATAATGGGCTATATGGGATTTTTTTTTTCAAATTTTTTGTTTTCAAACGTACTTTTGATAAAAAATATCGAAACAAAAATTTCAAACCGTATTTTTATAAGATTTTTAAGTTTTAAATATAAAGTGTTGATTTACAAAAACCCGTAGGGGGAAGTACCCTAACGCCGGACGACACCTAGTACCGGACACTGTTGATATAAGTCAAACCGGAGAGCAATGACAATAGTTCTCGTGCGTAGTTCGAACAGTGGCCACAGTGGTAGCGGTGGCGCTAGAGAGCTAGCCGCAGTGCGCATGCGCGCGTTGTCGAGAGTTGATTTTCGTTGGAGCCGATTAATACTTCGTGTCAGCCGTAATTTTCACACATTCATTGTTTAAAAAATAGGGGTTTTGCGGCTCCGTTTTTTAGCTTGGGATGCTTTTTGGTAAGTATTCTTTCAAATAATGAAGGTTAAATTTCAAAATGCTTGCGAAATGGCAACGCATTTTGTTATTTAATCTTGCATGTTGAGTCCCTAGTACCGGACACTCGATTTTTCTCCAGTACCGGACGCCATTTTTTTTTTCGTTATTGGAATATTTATGTAAAACATGTTGTTTTTGTTGTAGTGGTATTTCACTATGACAGATCAGTTAAAAATAATGACGAAAGGAAAATGCCCCGAGGAAAATATGAAAAAAAGCCTCGATGACAATAATGACTGGATCCAGTGCGGCAATTGTAAGCAATGGGCTCATGAGGCGTGCGCAGATATTCCGGAGTATTCCGATGAATATATTTGCGATCATTGCAAAATTTAATCATTTTTAATCCATTTTTTTAAATAATATTCATAGTGTCCGGTACTAGGTGCCGCTCTTCGGACTCGAACATTTTAACTATTAAATTCAAAAGTATATTTTTCTTAGTTTTACTTTTTTTTTAAATCTGTACTATCATTAACACACCAAAGAATACTTCAAGGTTTGTGAAAAAAATATAAAAAATCGAAGTTCTTACATATATAATAGTTTTATTAATGAATAACCTTAAGTGTCCGGTACTGAGGGACTTCCCCCTACTGATTGATTTTCTGAAAAAATATTTGTAAAAAACTGTCATTCGTTTCACAACTTTTAAGCCTAAGCAGATAATGGGATAACAATAGGATCTATTTTTCTTCGATTTTTCAATTTCCACATCTTATTTATCCGTGTTGGAAGTAAATATTAATCTTTTTTTCAGGCTCACCGGTAACGGTCATTGCTATTTTATTTCCTAAATAAGTACGTATTTTTTGTAAATCAACAATTTATGTTGAAAATTTCAAAATATTATAGAAATACGGTTTGGAAATCTTTTCCAATACTTCTTATCCAAAGTACATTGAAAAAAAAGAAAATTTCAAAAAAAATGTCCCATTTGGCCCATTTTTCGCAAAGTTATGGACGTTTAAGAAAAAAGTAAGGTAATTTTTGAAAAATCGGTGCCTTGAAAACGATCCCACAAAAGAAATTGAAAAAAATCATGGAGGCCTCTTCCAATAGATATTAAAACATGAAAAATTTTCAAAAAAATCGGAGATGCAAAAGCTGAATGATGTTCGATTTCCCGTGAAACGCCCCGTATACTCGTGACACGCCTTCAAGCATGAGGGAGAAAAATTTGTATGTGGACCACAAATCGATCCAATCGACATGAAACAATTGTCCGATCTAAATTTAAACATCGTTGTCGTAGCCGTTAAACATTTAATCAAGCTCCAATTTGAATTGGCACAAGTGTTCGATTTACAGTCTCCGGCGTGTTCGTCCCATGAAAGTGAGTGTGTAGATTATAGACATCCAGTTTGTCATATAGTTTTGACGTTTTGCTCTCGTAACGTATCTCGTCGATTCTGATATTTTTTTTTCTCACCAACCGGTTTTTCGCGACGAGCTGACCGCATTCAAGGCCTCTAGTATCGGCAAAAACAGTAAATTTCTCTATTCGCATCCTACTTGCAATCTTTGCAAGGTAGCATCGGAGTTCAATTTTCCATCAATTACCCACAAATTAACAAAAAATGAAATAAAATTACAGGAAAGTATTTTTTTAATCTAATGAACATTTCATTATTTCTGCTTATATTTCGAAATCATTCACAATTCATTGTTTAATTATTTAAGCTTCAGTTAGTCAGTTCAATTAGTCAGCTTTTAAAAATTAATTTCTTTTTGATTCTTGGCAATTTCACTCTCAAGTTGCCAAATGCGGAGTTTTTATTTAAAACATATAGACGTGGTTTCTTTTATTTTATGTTTCAGAAGACCACGCGTGTGGTGTCGTTTCGTTCACCACGGTATAATAATTTATCGTCTGATTTTACGCTCATTTAGTCGAGCCCCTCGACAACAGCGTCGAATAAAAATATCTACCAGCACACAGATTTACGATCTCACATGTAAAATCGTTTTTCCTGTACGTATTCTTGTAATTGAAGTGAAAAATCTTGTTGTAAATTATTTACACTGTTATTCAACAAGAACAACAACAATAATAATAATAATAATAATAATAATAATAATAACAATAATAATAATAATGGTGATGATGATGATGATGATGCAATTTCATTATTGTTATTCAAAGATACACATTGGGTGTCCATCCGAAATTAGAGAGTTTGAAAAACTTTTTTTTTATTTCCTCAAATTTTTTATAGTTTTTAGTACCCATCAAAAGACCTTTCCTGTAAGATTTTGAGATTTGTTTCATTACCCGTACACAAGATATTGAATTTGAAAAAAACCGCTTTTTTCGGTTTTTAGGTCATAACTTCTTTAATAATGGTCCAAATTAAGTGTTTTTTTTTCAAAATTTTTGTTCTTTTATGGCCTTTTCGGAAAAAAAAATAATTGACATGTTTTTGAATAAGTTTTTTGCGTTTAAAATTTTGAATCGTGTTTTCAAAAGTGAATGCATATTTTGATTTTTTTGAAATTTCTTTATTTTCAACTTCTATCTATTCAACAACTTTTAAGACCAGTCAGGTCGTGGGCCCTCCATAATAATTTTTTTTTTCGATTTTCGGAAATAAAAAAAAAATCTATAAATTATTATAATACCAATTTTTGTTACTGTATAGTATTTTTTTAAATAATTTTGATTTAATTTGGACACTTTTTTATTGTTGACAGATTTTTAAATTAATAATTAATAATTAATCGGTGAGCAAATAACAACAGTTCAAGAATTGTATGATTGGGCATCGAAACCAAATAGTCTGTCGAATATTGCTGTCAAATTTTCACCTGGGAAACACAATTTGGATGCAAAAGAAAGATTTTATTTGCGATAAAATACTGCTAAGTCGATCACAGGGACACAAAAATTTGAGTCTGAAAAAATAGCCCAGGAAAAAACAGCTGGAAAAAAGAGCCCAAAAAAAATAGCCCGCGGAAAAAAGAGCCCAGGAAAAAAGAGCCCAGGAAAAAACACACCCCGGAAAAAATAGCCCATGGAAAAAATAGCCCACGGAAAAAATAGCCCACGGAAAAAATAGCCCACGGAAAAAATAGCCCACGGAAAAAATAGCCCAGGAAAAACTCAAAAAATGACAGAAACTCTGCAACGGGGATATCTATTCTAGTAGCCAAAATCATTTTTTTTAATCACAACAAAGCAACAAAAACTCTGCAACGGGGCTGTTTTTTCTGGGCTGTTTTTTCCGCGGACTATTTTTTCTTGGGCTCTTTTTTCCAGCTGTTTTTTCCTGGACTATTTTTTCAGACACCCCAAAAATTTCATTCAATTATTCCAATGTTCAACGGAAACGTATTGGCAAAGGCATATTCTCATTCAGGAAATAATCGTATATGCAAGATTTTCACAAGAATACTCGAATAAATGAAAACTGTTGCTATTATTGTTCATAAACAGACCTAACGATTAATTATTAATTTTAAGAACCTGTTAACAATAAAAAAGTGTCAAAATAAATTCTAAATAATGAAAAAAAACTACACACTGTATACAGTAACAACCATTGATATTCATAATGATCGATAGAAATTTTAATTTTTTTAATTTTCGCAAATCGAAAAAAACTAGTAATTATGAAGGGCCCACGACCGGACTGGTCTTAAAAGTTGTTGAATAGATAGATGTTTAAAATAAGACAATTTCAAAAAAATCAAAACATGCACACACTTTTAAAAACACGATTCAAAGTTTAAAACTCAAAAAACTTATCCAAAAACACGTCGAATATTTTTCTTCATTTTTTTTTCTGAAAAGGCCATGCAAAAACAAATTTTTTAAATAAAAACACTTAATTTGGACCATTATTAAAGAAGTTATGACCAAAAAACCGAAAAAACAGCGGTTTTTTTTTAAATTTAATATCTTGCGAACGGGTAATCAAAAAAATCTAAAAATTTAACAGGAAGAGTGTTTTAATGAGTACTAAAAAATATTAAAAATGTGAGGAAATAAAAATAAAAGTTTTTCAAACTGTCCGATTTTGGATGGAACGCCCCAAATATATTACATATATGTATATTATATATTATATTTACATAATAATACAATGTACGATGTAATGTATAATATAGTATGAAATATAATATAATATATTTATACCTATATATAATAAATTTATTATAGCAAAATGTGTCAGTCTAACTGCCATTTTTCACGGCCAATATTCCTCTATATTGTCGTAAGAATACATGAACTTTATTTACTCACATTACGAAACATTTGCGCGTCAGTATTGGTCATCCATTTTATTTCATCGTGTTTTTCTTCCTCATTTTCTTCATTCTAATGTAACTTGTTTCTCGTGCTGTCGACGAGGATAGTTTTATCTTGAATGAGAATCGTCAACTGTATGGATTCAGACGTTTTCGTATGTATGAGCAGTTGCTCGTACGTTACGCAACTTAAATTAATTTATCAGAGTTCCGAGTTCGGCATTTGGGGGGGGGGGGGTAATAATGGTCAGTCCATTGTGTGACGTTCAGAAAGAGTTACAAACTTTAAATACACACTAATACGCTTTTAAGGAGGTTCATCTGGTACACGATTTACAATACAGATGTTGATAAGAAAATCAGAATATAGTTATTAATATCTAAAAAGTTATCTGTTAAAATTTCAAGACCCGAGGGTACGTTGTTCGTGAGAAATAAATAAAAATGAAAATCCTAAATAACATGGGCTCTTATGGGATACCGTCTATAAATATTAAATGCACAATCATTACAATACAGATTTTGACGAAAATTTAGGAATTAATGAAAAAGTATCCAAGGAACATTTTTAGAGTTTCATAAAATCGATAAGGTACTTGTGAGATTCACAATAAATTAATTAGTCTCGAAAATGCTAATTATTTTGAGGTTAAGCGTTGTCAATGACTACGCTAGTCACCGCTTATTTTGAGGTTAAGCATTGACATTTTTCTTTTGACTCACTCGGTACCAGATGAACCTCCTTAATATCGAATACAAATTTTTGCTGCCTCATGAAAGAAACGGTATTTTGGTGAAATTTTGTGTGAATCTTATGCCAGTATAAAAATGTCCCAGAATCGTATGTAGAAAAAATGTCGAAAAATTTAAATGGTCGTATTTAGGAAGTGCCTTGAGTCTGAGAGAGAAAGCTTGGTATGCAAGAGATCTTTCGTTCACTCAGTGCAATTTTTTTCGAATTTACGAGGCATTTGTCGATTTGGCGAGATTTTTTATTTTGCACAGAATATTTGCAAATATTAAATTTAATTTTTAAGCATCAAATTTGAAAAATATCATTGTAACATTTGTAACATTTGTAATCTTGTAGTTATAGAGCCAACAAAAATTCCATAGATGCATTAAATAACAGATTTTTTTCTCAAACCGTTACCGACAGTCGGTATTAAACTTTGGAAGAATCGCCGAAGGAATTCAGGTAAAATTTTTTTTTTTATTCGAAAAACTTTTTCGATCGCTTAACTTTCGTTATTTTGCAGCTGTCGAGCAAATTTTTTCTGCTCAAATATCCTACAGAACTGGGATATGTGGTATTGAATTTGGAAAGAAAAACTTGTGAAGTTTGGAGCTCATAACATTTTGAAATTTTTTAAAAGTGGTTAAAGAATCGTGGAAATGAAAAATTGGCTCGTAGCTTCCTGATTTCTTTTTGTAATTCGTTATGTTTCCTCTATGAGAAAGCCATGATTAGACTGCTTATCATTGAGAAACGCAAGAAATTGTTTATTAAAAAAGCTTAGTGAGCAATGAAAAAAAATGAGGAAGTCATGAGCAAATTTCTAATTTGAACAATGTTTTACTCTAGCCTCAGTTAAATCTTCACCTGAATTAGATTTCTAGGGTTCTGCATTTTTCAAATTTATTGTATTTTAATCCAGTTGCAATATTAGATGAGTCTAATTAATTTCAATCACAATTAATTCAAGAAAATTTCAGTATTGACAAATTGTTTAAAAGTATTATAAACACAGTAATGGATATTTTACAGTGACTTTTTTTTCAATCGATTCCTTTTTTTTCGGAAATGTGTTCGATTACGATTATTTAAAAATTACGATATTCAATAAATTGCCGAATAATTCATTAATAATTCACTATGAAAATTATTCATTACCAAGGGTTGAAAATTATTGTAGCCTACAGTGAATATTTTTCATAACTATATACTAAATGTCTAAAAACTCTTAAATATTTATAAAGTTTCAATTCAGTTATTTTTTTAAATTAAAATATTTTAAATAATTTTTGTTTTTAATTAAACTTAAGTAATAGAACTTTGATTTTTGGAGCCTTACAAAATATTCACTTTACAACCTGGAAACTTCGCAAAAATGTATCTTCTCAACGTTTTGGGGTATTTTGAACACACCGTCATAAAAAAACTGGAAAAAGTAATAAAAACAAATGAAATGCGAGGTAGGAAAAATTAGCATTTCCAGTTAAAAATTGCATGCATAATGATCGTTACCTCATTGCTTTTATTCTCGACCGTCCATTCATTTTCGCATTCCACACTACTCAGGCACGTAAAACGCAAAAAAACATTGTAACGTTGCTTGTATAGGTTTTTCGTCAGTTTCCTGAGCACATTTACAACTCTACCGATTATGTCTTCACTGATAATACAATTTGAAAAAAAAAAAATCCTATTGTAAGATTTTTACGAATTGCAACTCTACAATAAAACGCTACAAAATACGAAAACATGGACATCTCTTCCGGATAACAGAAATCACTCAATCAGCTGTTCGGAAAGCTGTTCTGGATATTTATCATAACGTTAAAATTTGTCAAAAGACTCCGACGTTTCTTTTTAAAATGGAGCAACGTCAAGTATGGCTTTTTGATGTCTCACAGGTGAAACGGAACGAAATTTGTTATCGCGACGACTATAAAAAATTATCATTTGATAGGCTTGCAAAGTAAACTGAACTGTAACATAGTAGTATTGAAAAGTTGGTAAAGACGCTGCTGAACAGCTGATATAATAAGAATATATGCACGAAGAAAAGCGGCAGTGTCTCGACACCAAGTATCGAAGAAATTGTATTTTATAGTGCGTCACAGAAAATTTTTGATAGTGTTTACCGGTACAGTTTTATCATCGTTAGAAACGTCACTTGGAAAATTGGTACGCTTTAGGGATGCGCATTCTTAAACACTTGATACAGAGGCAAAGATATATAATAGAATTTTAATCGAGTAGAAATTTTGTGATAGATTTTTTCTGGTAGAGTTGGATAGAATTGTATTATCACAGAAATGTCGCGGTAAACTTTTTTTCTGGTAGAGTTGTGTCATTTTATAAGTGAAGTTGACATGCTGTCAAGTTGTGCATCCCCTCATACAGTGGAACTTTAATGTCGTAGAGACGTTGCAGCGGAGTCTTTTCAGGTAGAGTTGATCATCCGTCGATATGTCGTTGGCATATCATAAATATGCCAATGCCAGTGCATACCCTAAATTCTATAGAGATATTACTTGGTACATAAAATTGTATTATCATAGAAATTTCGCGGTACACTCTTTTCTGGTAGAGTTCTGCCATTTTATAAGTGGAGTTGACATGCTGTCAAGTTTTCGATCCTCTCAAATTCAATGGAGAAATTATATTAAAAAATAAAAATGGAGACATTGCGGTAGAGCTTTTTCTGGTAGAGTTGAATGATTATTGAAGACACGACAGAAATTCGAATGTGCAGCCGGTTTAGTACAGTGATTGCAGTGTCTCGCAGCTTTAATAGCTTTCTATTCTATCATGAAAGTGCTGGGAAATTAATATTTTTTAAAGTTGTAAAGCAATCCGGGGTGATTTATCCGGTAGAGTTGTCACGCAATTTGGACGTGCTTGTGTTCAAACTGTGCAGAACTTATACTCTGTACGGTTGTGCGAAGATGTGCATCCCCTCAAATTCAACGAAGAAATGTTATAGAAAAATAATAATATAATATAGAGACATTGCGGTAGAGCTTTTTCGGGTAGAGTTGAATGATCATTGAAGACACTACAGGCAGAAATTCAAATGTGCAGCCGGCTTAGTACAGTGATTGCAGTGTCTCGCAGCTTTAATAGTTTTCTATTCTATCATGAAAGTGCTGGGAAATTAGTATTTTCTAAAGTTGTAAAGCAATCCGGGGTGATTTATCCGGTAGAGTTGTCTCGCAATTTGGACGTGCTTGTGTTCAAACTGTGCAGGACTTATACTCTGTACAGTTGTGCGAAGATGTGCACCCCCTCAAATTCAATGAAGAAATTATATAGAGAAACAATAATATAATATAGAGACATTGCGTTAGAGCTTTTTCTGGTAGAGTTGAATGTTCATTGAAGACACTACAGGCAGAAATTCAAATGTGCAGCCGGTTTAGTACATGCGATTGCAGTGTCTCGCAGCTTTAATAGTTTTCTATTCTATCATGAAAGTGCTGGGAAATTAGTATTTTCTAAAGTTGTAAAGCAATCCGGGGTCATTTATCCGGTAGAGTTGTCTCGCAATTTGGACGTGCTTGTGTTCAAACTGTGCAGAACTTATACTCTGTACAGTTGTGCGAAGATGTGCACCCCCTCAAATTCAATGAAGAAATTATATAGAGAAACAATAATATAATATAGAGACATGGCGTTAGAGCTTTTTCTGGTAGAGTTGAATGTTCATTGAAGACACTACAGGCAGAAATTCAAATGTGCAGCCGGTTTAGTACAGCGATTGCAGTGTCTCGCGGCTTTAATAGTTTTCTATTCTATCATGAAAGTGCTGGGAAATTAGTATTTTCTAAAGTTGTAAAGCAATCCGGGGTGATTCATCCGGTAGAGTTGTCTCGCGATTTGGACGTGCTTGTGTTCAAACTATGCAGGACTTATACTCTGTACAGTTGTGCGAAGATGTGCACCCCCTCAAATTCAATGATGAAATTATATAGAGAAACAATAATATAATATAGAGACATTGCGTTAGAGCTTTTTCTGGTAGAGTTGAATGTTCATTGAAGACACTACAGGCAGAAATTCAAATGTGCAGCCGGTTTAGTACAGTGATTGTAGTGTCTCGCAGCTTTAATAGTTTTCCATTCTATCATGAAAGTGCTGGGAAATTAGTATTTTCTAAAGTTGTAAAGCAATCCGGGGTGATTTATCCGGTAGAGTTGTCACGCAATTTGGACGTGCTTGTGTTCAAACTGTGCAGAACTTATGCTCTGTACAGTTGTGCGAAGATGTGCACCCCCTCAAATTCAATGAAGAAATTATATAGAGAAACAATAATATAATATAGAGACATTGCGTTAGAGCTTTTTCTGGTAGAGTTGAATGTTCATTGAAGACACTACAGGCAGAAATCCAAATGTGCAGCCGGTTTAGTACAGTGATTGCAGTGTCTCGCAGCTTTAATAGTTTTCTATTCTATCATGAAAGTGCTGGGAAATTAGTATTTTCTAAAGTTGTAAAGCAATCCGGGGTGATTTATCCGGTAGAGTTGTCACGCAATTTGGACGTGTTTGTGTTCAAACTGTGCAGAACTTATACTCTGTACAGTTGTGTGAAGATGTGCACCCCCTCAAATTCAATGAAGAAATTATATAGAGAAACAATAATATAATATAGAGACATAGCGGTAGAGCTTTTTCGGGTAGAGTTGAATGATCATTGAAGACACTACAGGCAGAAATTCAAATGTGCAGCCGGTTTAGTACAGTGATTGCAGTGTCTCGCAGCTTTAATAGTTTTCTATTCTATCATGAAAGTGCTGGGAAATTAGTATTTTCTAAAGTTGTAAAGCAATCCGGAGTGATTTATCCGGTAGAGTTGTCATGCAATTTGGACGTACTTGTGTTCAAACTGTGCAGAACTTATACTCTGTACAGTTTTGCGAAGATGTGCACCCCCTCAAATTCAATGATGAAATTATATAGAGAAACAATAATATAATATAGAGACATTGCGTTAGAGCTTTTTCTGGTAGAGTTGAATGTTCATTGAAGACACTACAGGCAGAAATTCAAATGTGCAGCCGGTTTAGTACAGTGATTGCAGTGTCTCGCAGCTTTAATAGTTTTCTATTCTATCATGAAAGTGCTGGGAAATTAGTATTTTCTAAAGTTGTAAAGCAATCCGGAGTGATTTATCCGGTAGAGTTGTCACGCAATTTGGACGTACTTGTGTTCAAACTGTGCAGAACTTATACTCTGCACAGTTTTGCGAAGATGTGCATCCCCTAAAATTCAATGAAGAAATTATATAGAGAAATAATAATATAATATAGAGACATTGCGGTAGAGCTTTTTCTGGTAGAGTTGAATGATCATTGAAGACACTACAGGCAGAAATTCAAATGTGCAGCCGGTTTAGTACAGTGATTGCAGTGTCTCGCAGCTTTAATAGTTTTTTATTCCATCAGTAAAGTGCTGGGAAATTAATATTTTCTAAAGTTGTAAAGCAATCCGGGGTGATTTATCCGGTAGAGTTGTCACGTAATTCGGATGTGCTTGTGTTCAAACTGTGCAGAACTTGTGTATCCCCTCAAATTCAATGAAGAAATGATATAGAAAAATAATAATATAATATAGAGACATTGCGGTTGAGATTTTTCTGGTAGAGTTGAATGATCATTGAAGACACCAAATTTAGTTTTCTATTTCTATTTCTATTTTCGTTCGACCAAGACGAGACATTTTAATAGTTTTCTATTTTATCACGAAAGTGCTGGGCAATTAATATTTTCTAAAGTTGTAAAGCAATCCGGGGTTATTTATCCGGTAGAGTTGTCGCGCGATGAGTTTGCGCTTAAATTGTGCGGAAGGGGCGCTCGATAGAGTTTTATCAGTTCCTGAGTTTCAACGATAGTATAGAATAGTTTTATAATTTCGTTGCAAGCTGAGTTGCACTTTTGGTTGAGAAATAATCGGTAGAGTTGGAGATACGCGCGCTACGCGCGAGTCAATGTCTCTGTGGTAGGAGGAGGCAAACGAGAAATTCCTCGATGACGACGACGGCGCCGATGGAACGGAGGGGGGATTTTGAGCTCGTGGAGGCTCGGCTTGGGGACTTCACTTTACGAAGAAAATAACGTATGATTATACGCTGCGAGCGAGTTTATATCATTCGGTGATCGCGCTCCCACGCGAACAGTAGTACGTACGTCACTCGTGAACAAAACCAAAGATCTTCGGTCCGCGTAAAATCGTTTTGAATTTCGACCGAGAGAAAAATCAAAATTCGCGATAAAATTTAAAATACTGAGGAGGAAAATTACTTCAAATAAGATCCAAAAAAAGTACAAAATTGGAGTGTCAACCGGCGGATGATTTACCTGAGTTATCATTTTCGAAAAGCCCGGCAAATCGTGCGTAATTTTTTATCCAAAAAATAGTGAAAAAGAGGAAAAAAATTATATTACCTTTTTTTTCCATTATTGGCATTATTGTTTATTTTTTTCGGCTTACAAAGTGCGTGATATATATGATATACGCTCAATTCTGTCCACGGTGAGTTGAAAATATATTTTATTTTCATATAATTTTATATTTAATTATATTTTAATATTAATTATTAGTTTAATATATATTTTATTTGACCAACAAATAGAAAAATATAATATTCATAGAAAATTGTCTTCTTTCGTTGTTAATTTTAATTAATAATACTATAAATATTTTTAATCAACATTTCCACGAATATTTTTAATCTGTATTGACGTTAATTTTTCTTTTCAATGTTTCGATGGTTAAGTTTACCGATGTCACGTGGTAGAGCTCTTTCTATCGTTTTGATAATACCAACAGATGTTTCACTGAGAAAAAAGTTCAGTTAAAACAACTAAATCCATTTAGTTAAAAAAAATTTAGTTGATTCAATATTAATTTGTTTGAAATAATGAAACTATAATTAATTCAACAAATGGATTTGGTTAACCATAAGATATGAGGTGAACGAAATTATTTGGTCAATTTCCAAATACAGTTTAGTCCAATTTACACGTTACTGAGTTGCTGTACAAAAATATTTCGTTGATTTCTAGTATATTTTAACTAAATAAATTTAGCTGTAACACAAAAACAATTCGTATTTCCAATCACACAATTTATTTGGTACAAAGATATTTATTCGATTGAACTGAAACTTTGCCCATTCAAGCAACGATTCAACCGATTTAACTAAAATTCCACCGTATCTTTGTTGAATTACCAAAATGATCTTGTTGAACGTTCGGAAACAAATATTTGGTTGAGTCAAACAAATTTTTGCATTTTCAACAAAGTTTTTTTCTCAGTGTTGATTTATAATAATCAGAAATACTGTGCACTGAAAAAACAATGTACCAGGATTTGTTAACTGTTAACAAATGTAAAATTGAATATGGTGAAATCAATTATTTTTTAACAGTTAATAAATTAACTAAATATTTTTTAACAGTTAATTATTTTGACACGAATAAAATATTTCTTAATGACTAACAAATTTTGTAAAATTACTATTTAATTTACTATTACATTATTAAAACCACTATTAAATTAAATTTTGTAAAATTACTAATTAATATTTAAGTAAAAGTGCCAATTAAATATATTTCTTTGCTACAAATAAACTTTTTTCTCAGTGTGGGCTTGCCGAAAAGAGTTAAAATGTGGCGCTTCATTATTTTAAATTACGTATCTATATCTTTTGGTCGTTCGTTATCCGAGAGATAATATATTTTATTAAAAGACCCACATGCGGTTAAACACACACGCATACACAGTTATATTCTGAGAATCTGATCAAATACGGATCTCCGTATTATAATAGTCCATACTCTTTCGAGGTGAAACTATTATTCGCGTGGTAATATAATTTCGGATTTTATAATAAATATAACATGGAGCACAATAAAGGCAGATCGGAATATAAATCGGACTCGCATTCTGTACGCAAGAATCTCCGGATTTTCAGTTCAGCCAAACTTGATTCGTTGGTAGACTGAATTCACATAATCGACGCTTTTATTAACTAAACAATTAAGGGGGAATATACGAGTCTATGAAAAAATAGCCCAGGAAAAAACAGCTGGAAAAAAGAGCCCAAAAAAAAATAGCCCGCGGAAAAAACAGCCCCCGGAAAAAATAGCCCACGGAAAAAATAGCCCACGGAAAAAATAGCCCACGGAAAAAATAGCCCACGGAAAAAATAGCCCACGGAAAAAATAGCCCACGGAAAAAATAGCCCAGGAAAAACCCAAAAAATGACAGAAACTCTGCAACGGGGATATCTATTCTAGTAGCCAAAATCATTTTTTTAAATCACAACAAAGCAACAAAAACTCTGCAACGGGGCTGTTTTTTCTGGGCTGTTTTTTCCGTGGGCTGTTTTTACCGTGGGCTATTTTTTCCGTGGGCTGTTTTTTTCTGGGCTCTTTTTTCCGCGGACTATTTTTTCTTGGGCTCTTTATTCCAGCTGTTTTCTCCTGGACTATTTTTTCAGACACCCGAATACACACCTGGCAGGGTCTGAAAAATCGATTTTTTGATTTTCACATTTTCTTAAGGCTTAGGTTCTTAAAATTTAAAGTAAAAATTCAAAAAAATGACAAAGTTATAGCCCAAAAAGTATATATGCGTTCGTTGCGCACATGCACGTGAAGATGACCACCGTTATTCGTTTTGATAAAAACAACGTTTTTCTAACTGGTATCCAAAATATCTCGAAAATGAACCGATTAACTTTAATTTTTTTGTGGTTATTGTATACATAATTATCTAGTCTTTGTTATAGGATTTTTTCCCCCGATTTTTAGGTTTTTTTGGTCAAAATACGAACGAGTTTTTTCTTGAAAATAGCAACGTTGAGTTCAAGCGTCCGCCATTTTGTCAAAAACCGATATTTTTTAAATCGTCTATGACAAAGACAATATAATAGTATCTATTTTAATATCCTGTTTTGGCTTTTTCATTCGCATGATTTTTGACGAAATGCCGCTATGGCGGATGTTGTTACGACACTCCGTAGACGACTTAAGTACTCCGTGAATTTGCATTTTCTTAAATAGAAAAAAATTCAAAACATTCTTGACAGTGTATATTTTTAACTAGGAAAAACCCCGTTCTGATAATTCCAATAGTTTCCTTGGAAAAAATTCTCGAAAATTACCTTTTTTTCCGTTTCCAAGTGTAAATTCCCCCTTAACAATTTAATTTGATTATTTGTTCGAGATACACAGTAAAAAATGTTTTTATAGTGAAACTTCTTTTTTTTGTATATTAAATTTCAATAACAAGTATACGAAATTGAAATTAATAGACATCGATTGGAAAATTAATAATTTCAACTTAAATCTAATATTCGTTTATTGAAATTAAAACGGTAAATGTTGAAAATTAAAATTTATATTGCAATATTACTGCACACATGTATATGAAATTTAATATACTGCATATGCATAAAAACTTCATACATATTTTTTATGAAGTGTCGAACAGAATTTTTTTACAGTGTACATTTTGAGCGTTTTTTCGAGATCGATAATAGAAAAAACCGACAATATTTTTACCATTCTTTTTTTTTTTACAACATATTGATTAATATTTTGACAATAAACAAAAAAAAAATTTCGAGAAAAAAACATGAAAATTAAATACACACTGTGAAAAATGTTGTAACGTCCGGAGACGTTAAGATAATCGAGCCTAAGCGTCGAGCGGCTAACGCTTTACTCTGTTGACTATTTATCGCGACAAAAGTAACAACAAATAATCGGTAGTGGGAACGTACACTGAAAGATCTCCGGAGACCTTGTTTTATCAACTGGTTATTAAATTTAGATTCACTTGTTCGTTTCGGAGTTCCTTTTCACACCCAGGATTATGCCTTTTGAATTGGGTTGTCGTTGATTGAAGTTAACACTTGATTTGTATTAACACTTGATTATTTATTTCAACGTCGATGCGTTAAACTATTATTCCAAATTACACACGGTTTACAATTTCGAGAATACGATTTTGAATAATGAGTCGACGCGGTAACACTCTTCGCGGACAATTTCAAACACAAACTTTTAATATTAAATAATGATAATAAAAGATTCGCTCACGACGACATCAATTCCGAGGCTAGATACGCGATCGCGGACACACTAGGATAGTCCTACTCCTCACCCTCTCGCGAAGGTTCGGAGCGTGACGACTCAACGCCATCGAAGACTAAACGAAGACTAAACTTGAATTTGTCGCTGCGCAAGAGTTTTTAAAGGGTCTGTTTGCTCAGCGGGAGATGATTTTACAAATTTGGGTATACGGATTTTCCTACGTTTCTATTGGTGAATACAGTTGTTTTCCGCGTTGGTCTAGTTTCGAGACCCACGGGATGAAAAATCTTAATCGAGTATATTCTTTTCTAGTACAGCTGACTATTTATAAACATATTTTTAGTTTTCTCTCTTACTGAGGTAACACGTGCATTCCCCTGCTGAGTTTCTATTTTCATGTGGGAATTGGGAAAAACAAGGTTTCTTCGTGAAGGAAGGGCATATGAGGAATAGGAGGTTTCGGGAGTGTCGTTGTTTTGGAACTAAAGGTTTGGAAAAACGCTGTTCTCTGTAGTACTTGTTTCCCAGAACATCCGGGAGAGGCAATAAACTGTGATTTTTACAACCTGTCATCCAAACAAGATCAGTCCACTTGGCGGTTTCTTTTAATATTTGGAGCTCTTTTCGGAAAGTGCCTATACTAGTACACAGAGACAAGCGCGAGGGTATATGTGTACGTGGAGTGGATGCGTGTGTTGTAGCGGGACGCTGTGTCTATACTCGCCTATATAATTGCGAGTAGGCCGTTAGGGATGCTCTGGTCTCGGTGACACTTGTGTGCGCACCGGTTTGATGATTTTACGACTTTTCTCCATGCTGAGATATTTGAGCAGCTTGGGGTCTGATATGCACGTGTTTCCGTGAGATATTTTGGATATTCTAAGTTAATCGCACTACGTGTGGGAAAGCGACTAGAATTGTTAGCTATTTTGCTTTTACGAAATGCGTCATCGTGAACTGGTTTTTCCTTAACTATATTAAGACGGTGGCGGAGGGTCTGAATTATACAAGAAAACAAGAAAAATTGAAAATACGTCATACGTGACAATGTTATTAAATTTAATATACTTGTTATTGAAATTTCATATTTTTTTCTATATTAAATTTCAATAACAGGTATACGAAATCGAAATTAATAGAAATCGATTGGAAAATTAACAATTTCGACTTAAATCTACTATTTGTATATTGAAACTAAAAGAGTAAACGTTGAAAATTAAAATTTATATTGGAATATCACTGCACACTATATGAAATTTAATGTACTGTATATGCATAATAACTTCATATTTTCAAAATTTATAGATTTCTATCCGATACAAAATTTAAAAAAGATTCTTATTTATAAAACAAAACAAAAAAATTTCGCAAAATGGCGGCTGTCTGAACAAAAAAACGTATTTTTCGACTCTTTTTTCATAGTTATTAATTTTTTTACCTTAGTAAAAAAAATAATTTCGGTACAAAAGTGGTGGGAGCGATAGAGAGTTATACATTGAAGATTGGTGAAAAATTTGAAGTAAATCCGTTGAGTAGAACTTGAAATGTAATGTCAGCTGTGTTGAGAAAAGTAGTTTTGAGTAGTTCTAAGATATATTCTTTTAGGTCCAAATTTTAAAAATATGAAAAAAATTAATTTTTTCAAAATTCTAGACCGGAATACCGCCTTGATGAATCTAAATCCAAATCCATGAAAAATGTCCAGTAAATCGAGTGCATTAGTTGGATTTTAGTTTCTTTGCAAAAATAAAATCGAGTGATTAGCTAACAGAAATGATCGATTTCTATTTCATTCTCGAACACGATCATATTTATTGAGGTAAGAATGAAGATAATAATGTTGGAGGCTCGACATGAAAAGATTTCTCAATTTTCGAATTCCAATCGAGCAAACAGATAACTTGTTTTCAAGATTGTGATCGTCGATGGAGAAAAAAAAAAGAATCAAAATAACTGTCGGCCTGATAGGAAGTAAGAACTTTAATTTTGAATACTTATGCAAATAAGAACTGCCTTAAAAAATACTGCGTATAAATTAATCCAACTGCAGAGAAGTGAGAGGGGGACTGTATTATGAAATTTAGCAGCAGCTAGAAAAGGTTAAAAAAAAAATCGTCCACCGAACAAACTCTTTGAAAGTAATTTTTTCGTGAGCTCAGAATGTAAAAATTTCATGAATAATTAATTGGGAATTCGTTTTACATATGAGTTTTCGAAGGAAAAACAAGTTTTCGAAATTGCGCAATGACTGGAGATTAAAATGCATTGATAAACAAATAATCCGTTTTTTTGCTTCCTCAGAAAAAAACATTCTATTTACGAAAAATAAAATAAAATTTGTCTCGCTTGAGGGTTCAAAACGTTCCGGAACAATTCATTTTTGAATATCGAGATCACTTTCAGCTTGAAAAAAGTATT
Source organism: Alloplasta piceator (assembly GCA_946863875.1). Classification (NCBI taxonomy): domain Eukaryota; kingdom Metazoa; phylum Arthropoda; class Insecta; order Hymenoptera; family Ichneumonidae; genus Alloplasta; species Alloplasta piceator. The sequence goes on from OX333074.1 coordinate 42,176,337, forward strand.
TTCATTAATTAAATTGTTGAACATAATTTAAAAATGGCTTTGTTTCAAATATCACGTTGTACACATTCACAGCTACAATGACAAATTTTTTATTGAATTTCCGATAAAAAAACATAATTCATAAAGTTATGATAATTAACAATTTTTTATAATAAAAAAAAAAATGCCAAAAGTTATCCCATAAAATCATCGTCGTTGCAAAATGCCAAATTTGACATGCATGGTAGGCAAGAAAGATGGAAGAGAAATGCAAAAAAAAATGGAAACGTCCATTGAAAATAAATTCTTAAAAAAATAATGATTTTGAATATTTTATAATTTTGAAAATCTTGTGTTTGTGGCGTGGAATCAATTTTTTTTTTAGCTATCAGGCTAAAACTTTATTGATAAACAATGTTAAAAGGAGGCTAAATACCGACACTAACACCTCGAAATCGCCATCCAAACTTGCTCTTATACAAATGGATGGAATTGAATAAAATTTTAACAACATCATCAGAAGAATGGCAGGAATGGAGCCTCACTAAAAAAATTTCGAAAAACAAAAAAAAAATTTACAGATTCATTTACCACCAAGAAACTGTAATTGAAAAACTTAAATTATTAAACTTTTACTGCATTTCGGGTAAAACCAAGAGTGAGGCTGCTAGTGAGGGCAGCACCATGGATTCTGACGAGTAACCTATAATATTTAGGGGGCTCGAATGAGTTCGTTGCCATTTGTTGTAACACTTTTTAGCCTCTCAATTGATAATTAATTGTTGATTAATTTATCCCCCTCTTAATTGTCAAAATGTAATAAATTTTCATCCACGGTTGTCGGAGAAAGACTGGACGACGATGATACGTCGATAATGTAGGGATTGAATAAAAATGGTATTTAGCCTCCTCTTAAGAGGAGGCGAAATACCGACATTTTTCGTGCGAGTGCGAGAGAGAAAGGATGATAGGGGTCGTGTGAGAGCGAGAGAGTTCCGAATGTCGCCTTTAGCCTCCTCTTAAGTACAGAGTTTGATGAGCATAGATGGAAGTGATGAGATTTGATGAAATATTGAATACTTCAAAAAATAGACGGTCGCTCTTTTTGCGGCGAAGCATTTTTGAATTTTTAATATTAAATTCCTTGCGCAAGTAAAGTGACGTTTGGCGATATTTCCAAATCGAAGTCAAAAATCGAAGTAACAAATCGAAATAAAAAATCTAAGTCAAAAATTGAAGTTGAAAAATGAAGTCAAAAATTGAAGTTAAAAATCTAAGTCAAAAATTGAAGTAAGAAATCAAAGAAGTCGGAGCAGTGAAAAATTCATCTTTGAATGTAATACCGATTGTAACTCGTTACATGGATTCGTTGCAACAAAAGCATTTTCTCAATAGCACGATCATCGATTCTACAATACTCGACCACTAATGACGCATGAATGGGGGATCAAAGGGTCACCTTCTTTTTTTTCAAAACGATGACGCTTTTGCTCGAAAATATCGTGCACAACAAACAAATTTCTGTAGATAATTTTTTCATTTGTAACGACATAAATTGAAGATTTTTTTTAGTAAAAATCAAGGGGTTATACGCAGTCAGGAGATCGAAAAAGGTGATTTTTCAAGATTTTTTCTGAAAGACATTTTAATTTATTAACGTAAAAATTTATATACATGTGACATTCCACGGTATTTCGATCAAAATCTTACCTTGATGATTTCGATTTTCCTCTACATTTTTTATATAAATAAAGACGTTGAAAAAAAAAATCCCACATTTTTTCAGAATTTTTCGGTCACGCGTTTTTTGGATTTATGTTTATTTTTTGAAAAAAAACGGGACAACTTTGTAAAATCTGAAAAAATTCAGAAAAATCTAATAAAATATAACAAATTTTTTGGGCTTCGTTTCAAAATGGAGATTTTAATACTCTATGAGTAAAATTCAAAAAATTGAAAGAAAAAAAACGTATTCATAGAGTATTAAAATCTCCATTTTGGAACCAAGCCCAAAAATTTTGTTATATTTTATTAGATTATTTCGCATTTTTTCTGATTTTACAAAAGGGTCACTTAAAAAAAAAAAAAAACTAAACGCGTGACCAAAAAATTCTGAAAAAATTTAGGAATTTTTTTTTAATGTGTTCTTTTATATAAAAAATTAAGAGAAAAATCGAAATCATCAAAACAAGATTTTGTCGTGTCATTCCACGACATTCCGATCAAAATCTTGCCTCGATGATTTCGATTTTTCTCTAAATTTTTTATATAAAAAAACACATTGAAACACATTTTTCTAAATTATTTCAGAATTTTTTAGTCACGCGTTCTTTGGATTTTTTTTTAAGGGACCTCTTTGTAAATCTGAAAAAATTCAGAATAATCTAATAAAATATAACAAAATTTTTGAGCTTTATCAAAAATGGAGATTTTAATACTGTGTGAGTTAAATTTTTTTTTAATTTTTTGAATTTGACTCGTAGAGTATTGAAATCTCCGTTATGGAACAAAGCCTAAAAAATGTGTTATATTTTATTAGATTTTTCTGAATTTTTTCAGATTTTACAAAATTGTCCCGTTTTTTTTCAAAAAAATAAAAAATAAATCCAAAAAACGCGTGACCGAAAAATTCTGAAAAAATTTGGGATTTTTTTTTCAATGTCCTTATTTATATAAAAAATTTAGAGGAAAATCAAAATCATCAAGGTAAGATTTTGATCGAAATACCGTGGAATGCCACACATATTTTTGTAACTTTCATTTTTATTTCGAAAATTTTCTTTTTAAAAAATAATGATTCTTGAAACTGCTATAGCCGATCTCCGAGAGGTTCTCTAAAAAAACGCGTTTTGCGGTGCAGACCACAATATCTCTGGATTGGATCATCCAAAATACAAAAATGAAAAAGATTCCGTTAATATAACGTATAATCTAGTATTTAAACAAAAGTATAAGCAAAATATTTATTTTTAACGAAAATGAGGCTTCTAAAAAAAAAATCGATTTTTTATGAAAATTTTGGCCTCAAATTGTTTATAAAGTGGAAAATATTTATCGGTCAAAAAAATCTTCAATTAATTACTAAAAATATATTTATGTAACTTATGTAAAAATTTGAGACTGATCGGTTATGCCGTTTTTTTTAAATCTTGCTCACCGACTTTAAGAACACAACTTTGAGACACACCCGTTCAAATTTTCAAGAGCACTTTACGCATAGTAATTATTGGTTTACAAAAATGCATGTAACTTTGAAAATATTTGTCGGTTTGACATGAAATTTTCGGTGTATATACATGAATATGTGTGGGACATTCCATACGAAATCGACCAATCCGTGATGCCGACCATTTTTAATTTGGTTGAAAATTTTCTATTTTTTTTTGCACGTACTGAAAGCAGTCAGATTTTTTTTAGATTTTTGTCTCAACTCTTCTTACCACAATAAATTTTTCATAATTTCACACAATTTTTTTTAAATGCTCGTAACTTTTTAAAAAACGGAGATATCAGAATAAGATTTTTTAGTACTTGTAAAATTGTCTCTTGAAGAGTGGTGAATTATTTCAAGAAAATCAAAATGGTCCGAGTTAGAAAAAATAATATATATTTTGCGTTTAAAACTGATAAAAACAGATGAAAATTAATTTCGATACTTTTTTTTGTATTTTTTTCATGAAACTACAACTCAAGACGAAAAAAATGATTTTTTGTCTTATTTTCATATCTCCGTTTTTTAAAAGCAATTTAAACACAAATTGTGAGAAATTTTGAAAATTTTATTGTGGTGAGAAGAGTTGAGACAGAAATCTAAACAAATTCTGTAAGCCTGATTTCAGTATGTAAAAAAAAAAAATAGGAAATTTTCTACGAAATTAAAAATGGTCGGATCTCGGAATGGTCGTTTTGATATGGAATGTCCCATGTACATTACGAAAATGAAACAAGAAAAATCGATTTTTTGAAAATTCTGACTGCGTATAACTCCTTAATATAAAGTCGCGAATGTTCTCGATGGTTTTATTAATAGATGAGGAAGTTTGTGTACTCTGTACACAATTGAATTCGAATCGTTTCTGAACCAATGCGTATAATATAATGCTTCGAGAGTGACGAGAACGCGCGTGTAAATGATATATAAACTGCTTCCAATGGGGCGTTCCATCCCAAATCGGACAGTTTGAAAAACTTTTTTTAAATATTTTTTAGTACCCATCAAAAGACCCTTCCTGTTAAATTTTGAGATTTTTTTGATTACCCGTTCAAAAGATATTAAATTAACAAAAAAACCGCTCTTTTTTGGTATTTTGGTCATAATTTCTTTGATAATGATCCAAATAAAAAGTTTTTTTTCAAAATTTTTGTTTTTCTATGGCCTTTTCAGAAAAAAATACGACAAAAATATTCGACGATTTTTTGAATGAGTTTTTTGAGTTTTAAACTTTAAATTGTGTTTTTAAAAGTGAGTGTCATTTTTGATTTTTTAAAAATTTTTTTGCTTTAAACATCTATCTATGCAACAATTTTTAAGACTAGTCCGATCGTGGGATTCCCATAACTACTATTTTTTTTATTTTTGAAAATAATTTTTTTTTTTTTTAATAAATTATTATGAATACCAATTTTTGTTACTGCATAGTATTTTTTTCAATATTTAGAATTTATTTTGACACTTTTTTATTGTTAACAGGTTCTTAAAATTAATAACAACGAAAAAATGTCAAAATTAATTCATAATGATTAAAAAAATACTATACAGTAACAAAAATTGGTATTCATCATAATTTTGAAATTTTTTTTTTCTAATTTTCAGAAATCGAAAAAAATAGTAGTTATTGAAATCCCACGATTGGACTAGTCTTAAAAATTGTTGAATAGATAGATATTTAAAAAAAAAATTCTTAAATAAAAAATGACACTCATTTTTAAAAACGCGATTTGAAGTTTAAAACTAAAAAAACTCATCGAATATTTTTGTTGTATTTTTTTCTGAAAAGGCCATGAAATGACAAAAATTTGGGGAAAAAAATCTTTTAATTTGGATTATTATCAAAGAAGTTATGACCAAAATACCAAGAAAAGAGCGGTTTTTTTGTTAATTTAATATCTTTTGATCGGGTAATCAAAAAAATATCAAAATTTACAGGAAGGGTCTTCTGATGGGTACTAAAAAATATTTAAAAAATTGAGGAATTAAAAAAAAAATTTTTTCAAACTGTCCGATTTTTGATGGAACGCCCCATATATATTTTTATACATGTAGGTATATATAGCGTTTCTGGGGTCAACTCGTTAAATGATCGTATTTGACGCTTACACCTTCCAATTGATTTTAATGAATGCCTCGTATACGTTCTTTCGTTTCATATAAGATCTAGCCTTTCTCACGCGTGCCTCCTTCTTCCTCTCGATCTTTTTTTTTCTTTCTCTCTTTTTTTAATCTAAAATTCACGTGTGTTTGTCATAGACTGTCTGTGTTTGCATGACCATGAAAAATAGGATACGAAATCGTGTCACTCAACTCCCGATAGAACTATACGAAGTAGATGGATTAGATGTCTCGAGATTGCGTAGAAAAACCGTTTTTTTTTAATTCGAAAAAATGGCGCGAAATATCCTCCAAGCATTCGCAGTCTGGTTCTAAAAATTGTTGCAAAGTGATCTTCGCACATTGATTCTTCATTTTTTTCGAAAATATTTTTTTATCGTTGCAGGCTAAAATGTTGAATGGAAAGAACGTATATGGAAGATACACAAAAGATAAATTTTAAAAATTTGGGATACATTTTTGAAAAAAAATCAAATGTTGAAGATTAATTTTTGGATAGAGGGACGTGAATGAATGAATGAAGATATATTCCTGACGAATAGGGGATATAAATTTCAGTAATTGAAAGCTTTGTCAAGGATGTATCGCCTATACAGTCCCAGTCAAAAATTTTATCTGATTGAAATTTCCGTGCTTCGTGATACAAGAAAAAATCTGATAAAATTGAGCAATATTTGGCATGCCATAAACAACAATTATCAATAATAATATTGCTCAAAAGTTGTTAACAAATTGTTTAAACAAATAATTATTAAACAAACAATTTTTCGGTCAGTTGTTTTTTTTCCTTAAACAAATCAAATGCGATAATTTTCCTCAACTCATATGAATTTTCTCAGAATTTTCTCTCTATTTTGAAATTCCCATTTTGAAATTTTTAGAATGGCTGTATTTATGTATTTTTAGACTTTGAAACCTTTCAAAGTTGATGATAAACCTGTGTGCAAAAATATATACAAAATTGGCCATTTTTTGTTTGTATTTGAGAATGTTTTTTATAAAATTTCAAAATAGAGAGAAAATACAGAAAAAATTCATATGCATTCCGAAAAATTAACTCATTCGATTTGTTTAAGAAAAAAAAGAACTTGCGGAAGAATTGTTGAACAATTATTTGTTTTAGCAAGATATTAATAACTTTTGGGCAATATTATTATTGATAATTGTTGTTTATGGCATGCCAAATGTTGCTGAATTTGTTGAGATTTTTATTGTATCACGATATGCATTGATTTTCATAAAAATGCGTAAAAGTATCTCGATAATTAGAATTGGTCAGAATATGCAAATTTTGAAGCTTTCCAGGCTTTATTTTTGACATGTTTTTGCTATCGACAGAATTTTGTCTTATGATTTTACTCTGTGTAAAAAGTATCAAAGATTCAAATTTCTATGAGTAAAAGCGATTTGCGAGTAGCAAAAAATCTTAAATTATGCATTAGTTTCCATAAAGATGACGTCAACCGAAATTTTTTCTTTGTAAAAGAGTCGGGGACAAAAGTTGGTAAGCTGAAACTGATTTTCCAGAATATTTTAATTTTCAAGCTGTCTAAGCTTCATTTTTTACATTTGTCTACTATGTAGAGAATTTTAGGATTCATTTTAGTACATCTTAATTTTGAAAGTTTTATTCTTTATTATAGCAAAAAAACCTCTAATTATGCATACATTTTTATAAAAATTACATCAGCCGAAATTTTTTACTTGTAAAAGAGTGCGGGAAATTAGAACTGGTTTGGGTTTCATTTTTGATATTTTTCAACCATTCAAAGAATTTTGGCACTAATTTTAGTCCATATTGATTATCGAACTGATAAAAATCAACGTACGTATTATAATTACGGTGTAAGAGAGATAAGAGATAAAATTTTGACACCTTTAATTTTAATCGAAGAGCGGGATCTCATGACCAGATACACCACATATTATATCATATGTTCACGGAAATTTCCTTTCCATTCTAGATTGGAATTATTTTTCGATCTCGGATGATATTTTACACGAAATTTTTTTTAACTAGTTGAATCTTTTTTTTTACCTTCAATGTAACGTCAATCGTAATTGAGCAACAAAAACACGACCCTTGACAAATCCAGATTTGTCTACAATTTTTGAAAAATCTTGAACGAACATTTTGTTAATTAATTTTTTTTTTAAACCCATGAACTCAAATCAATTGTAAACTAAAAATAATGAAAAATTTAATAAAATTAATAAAATTAATAAAATTAATAAAATTAATAAAATTAATAAAATTAATAAAATTAATAAAATTAATAAAATTATTTTTTTTTTGGGTTAATAAAATTAATAAAATGAATAAAATATTGTTTCATTTTTTTTCTTAAATTATAAATTACAATCGTTGCTGTTCGGTCGTTGAAAAACCACATTTTGTCGGATAAAGCACGAAATTTGTTTTTTTTGTAACATTACCTACCGACTGCCAAAATAAGTGTATCTCGTATATCGACTGCCGAGCTTTGGCGAATGAAAATGTACACGTGTACTTATTTCGCAGTACGGCAAGCAAGGGTTGCTTTGAAGGGGATGAAATTTCGGCGCATGCGAGTCCCTCTTGGAGTCTCTCGGCAGGGCGCTGTCCGGTAATGATTCCTTTCCCTGGGTTACTGCAGCGTGCAACATCGCCTCATCAGTATAAAGTCGCGTAACACACGAGCATAATGTTTTCTCGCAGAAAAAATTGATATTTTGTCTCTCTTTAAAAAAGTAAAAGTGAAAAATAAAAAATGAAAAAATTGACTAATCAAAACTTTGTCAAACGGTGACGAATAAACTGAAATATTTTGTCAACAAGATTTTTTTTTTTTTTTTTTTTGGCACACGTGAATTTCGTCGGGGGTGTACTCGGTTCATCGGGAATTGGTCATAGATGTGCGACACATTTTTTTTCGTAGCCTATCGCACAGATGTGAAAATTTTTGACTGAACAAAAGGGATCATTTCCGGTTACGAGATGTACGGTGTGTTCAATGATATGAATGATTGAAAACATATCTTGATCATTTTTAAAAATAAAAATGAAAATTATTGTGACATATCTGGATAATTTTCAAAAACATTTTAATTTTTGAAACTTATGTTAATTATATTAATTATGTTAATTATTTTGGTAATTATTGCGAACTACTCATCGGAAAGGCGCATCCCAAATTAAAAAAAAAAATTATATTCTGTTAGATAATGGTTTTAAAAAAATATTTGCTCGGGGGAGGCAACCTTTCATTTTTTTTTAAGGATTAGTAATTTCTCTAAGGAAAAAAGGAATTTAGCTACTAGAATAGATATCCCCGTTGCAGAGTTTCTGTCGTTTTTTTGGGTTTGATAAAAAAAAAAGACAGAACCTCTGCAACGGAGATATCTATTCTAGTAGCTAAATTCAATTTTTTTGTTGTAATCAAACCCAAAAAAACGACAGAAACTCTGCAATGGGGACATCTATTCTAGTAGCTATAAATTCCTTTGTTCCTTAAAAAGATTATTAATCCTTAAAAAAAAGTTGGCCTCCCCCGAGCTAATATTTATTTTTTTATCATTATCCAACCAAAGAAAAAAATGTTGGGATGCGCCATTCCGGTAAGTCCCACTACGCAATAATTACCATTATTTTAATTATTAAAAACATATCTTCATAATTATCAAGAATTGAATTGGAAGTTAATGTAACAATTCGAGATAATTTGAAATAATTGAAATGAAAATTAATGTAAAAAATCCTTATAGTTTTCCATAATAAACATAGAAATTAGGTAACAAATCTTGAAAATTTCCAATAATAACAATTAAAATTATTATATAATTAGAGATTTAACTATTCCTACTTATCGTATCAATTCAGGCAGTTCTTGAAATTAATCTTTTGAAATCATATATTTTTTCAAAATTTTTTTAAAAAGGATTTTTTCACACCCTCTCGTGTTTTCGTGTTGTTCAAATTCTGCTTCCACTAAAATTTTTATAAATCGAAATGGAAAAAAATTACAAGGTGGATAAAAAACATTTTCAGTGGCTGTAAATCAAATAATATTTTATTAAATCTTGAAAGAGAAAAATTGTCAAAGAATATTCAATACATGAAATCTGTAGATAGTACGAAAATTTAACAATTTTTTTTGTGATAAGTTCCAACAAAGATAATGAATTAAATTTGATATATGTCATAACATTTTGAAGCAATAGAGAACTTGCATGCATCTGAAATCTGTATTTTAATCTATGGGACTCGAAAGTAGGATAAAAAATAATGTATTTCCCAAGACAGTTTTTTTTAAAAAGTAATATTAACGCTGCAAAAAAATATTCTTCGACTCTAATTTTTCTCGAAAAATTTGAATTGGCAACCATATTGTTGTACCCAACTATCAGCGCCGCCAGTGTCGCGTCCGGGAACTACGTCCCATTGTAAACAGTTTTGGCCCCGGCGCGAGCGGGTAGAGAGAGAGAGAGAGAGAGAGAGAGAGAGAGAGAGAGAGAGAGAGAGAGAGAGAGAGAGAGAGAGAGAGAGAGAGAGAGAGAGAGAGAGAGAGAGAGAAGCGCGCACCAAACCTTTCTTTTCACTGGATTATTTGGCACATGGACAAATATCTTTTCTGGTGTAGTACTTGTTGTGTTTTTGCACGATGGTACAAAACAAGACATGAACCAATCCAAGTTTGGTTGCGGGGTGAATGAATCCATAATTGCTTTGTCAATTTGTATTTTTTCTGTGATACATTTGACGTAAATAATAATATTGAAGAATATTATACTGTAGGTTATACGTAAGTTATAGGTTAGATTTTTGCGTCACCTAGAGCAGAAACTGTTTACAATGAGACGTGGTTCCCGGACACGACACTGGCGGCGCTGATAGTTGGGTACAACAATATGGTTGCCAATTCAAATTTTTCGAGAAAAATTAGAGTCAAAGAATATTTTTTTACAGCGTCAATATTCCTTTAAAAAAAAACTGTCTTGGGAAATACATTATTTTTTATCCTACTTTCGAATAAAAAAATTTAAAAAAAACATGCAAGTTCTCTATTCTGGCAAAATTGATCAAATTTCATGCGTTTTGCAATAGTTATAAATTATAGACTCTCGAAGAGTGCTTTGAAAATGTTTGCAATAGTATCTTTTATCATGTTTTTTATGCCAGTGTGTTCAGAATGATGTTTTCAATTTTTTTATAATGTAATTTAAGAATAATTTTTTTGATAGTATTTTTTTAAATAATGTTGTCGAGCTCAAATTTTCCATGCTCACACACTCGATGACAAGGATGCAAGCATCGAATTTAAAACTCATCTCTTCAGGACTTCAGTTTTGAAGAAACTTAAAAATTTTCAAAAAATTCGTGCGCACGCTCTAACTTCCGTAATTTTGTAACTATTCATCTAAATTGTTTTGCCAAAATCCACTGAGTGACAAGAACATTAATTTGAAATGAATTAATTTAAATATTGATTTGAATTAATTAATTTGAATTTTCTATTGAATTTCGAAAACTTTTCGAGGGGGTTCGATTGAAAAAAAAATTGACATTAAAAAAAATGCTTGCATTTAGCATTTATAATTTCGCAACTAGCAAGTTTTTTTTGCTAGTTGCAAAATTTTGTTTTTTTAACTTTTAGTTTTATCTTTTTGCACAAAAGTACCACAGGATTGTGTAAGTTGGTATCGAATTTGAAACTCACTTCTTGAGTTCAGACTGTTTTGGAAATTTCTCGATTTTTTCGAAAATTTGTTGAACTGACTTTAAAAAGAGATCACGAGCACATTTTTCAATTTCCGCGGTTTATCATCCGTTAATTGAAATGAAAATTAATAGGTCAGAATTGAATGGTTTTACAGAACCCATGTAAGCACGTTTGGGATATTTTAATCATTACGACACATATGAAACATGTATATAATATATAGGACATATATAGAACAGTCAAAGATCGCGGGGGAAATTCGCCGTGAATGAAATTGCCGGTTCTCGTCGAACGAGACAAGGCAGACGAGAAGCCAGCATGTGTTCTCGCTGCTGGAGGTTATCGCGTTACAGCTGCCATAAGGGCGTATCACCTCTTTTACGCCCTTATGGCATCCGGGAGCCATAAGGGCGTATCGAAATTTTTTTTTTTCAGGAATGGACGTAATTAAGGTAAACGTCCCAATACCCCAATACCCCCGACCATCTAAGAGGCGACGAAAAAGTTAACTTGTTTTTCGTGTTCAAAAATAAACTATTTTCTATAACAACTATGACTATTGGAAAGCTTGAAGTCTCTAGTTTCCAAAACACAGGGGGGTGGGGGTCGAAGAGTCGACTAACCAATATTTCGAACGGCCGAGATCCCGAATTTCACGATTACGAGCGTTCGAATAACGAAGCGCCGAAATCCCGAACGCCAGAAAAGTGAAAGCGGAGAGAGCCGCCCCATGCGTAAGAGAGAGAGAGATGCGCGTCCTCTCTCTCTTACGCATGGGGCGGCTCTCTCGACTCTCTCTTTTCTGGCGATCGGGATTTCGGCGCTTCGTTATTCTAATGCTCGTAATCGTAAAATTCGGGATTTCGGCCGTTCGAAATATTGGTTAGTCGACTCTTCGACCCCCACCTCTGGTGGGGGGAAGGAAGGGTGTGAATTGAGAAAAATGCGTCGCTGCTCAGAGAATGTGTCACCAAAATTTTGAGGTTATGCACGAATAATATACATGTCAGCGGATGTTCGGTTACTGAGACTGAACATAGTCGCGAGTAAGTACCGATATCCGGACACATGGTCGGTTATCGGTACAAGATACATTTCGTATGTACCAATAACCGGTCATGAAAATTAAGTACTTAAAACGCATTTCTGGACTAAAAAGTATAGAGCCGATGAAAAAAAAAAATTCCGATTTTTTTTCATACGCCCTTATGGCTTGCCAGACCCACAGCGAAAGCCATAAGGGCGTATAAAAACAAAACAAAAATTGGGAAATTTTTTTTTTCATCGGTTCTATACTTTTCGGTCATAATTACGGCGATTGCTGAAAAAAAAATTTCGATACGCCCTCATGGCTTTCCAACCCCACCTTTTGCTGGCATACACCGTTATGGAAGCTGGAACGCGTTATATTTTTGTGCTGCAACAGGTTTTCATCATCAGCACACAATGTACAGTGTCTGAGGCATCTTTATATTTGCAATTCATTTTAAAACGTGCAGGAAGCATTATTTTTCGATATCAATTGTAGAAATTTTGTAGTCAAAATTAAGGGGTGCGTAAAACCCCTTAATTTTTCCCTAAGGAGATCGAAAATAGGCGATTTTTCACGAATTTTTTTCTGGAACGACATTTTAATTTATCAACGTAAAAATGCATTTACATATTTTTGTAACTTATAACTTTATTTTGTAGTTTTTCTTTTTTAAAAATAATGATTTTTGAAGCCGGTGTAGCCAATTTCGTTAATATAAGGTATAATCTAGTATTTAATCAAAGGAATAAGCACAATATTAATTTTTAACAAAATGACGGCTTCTCAAAAAAAAAAATTGATTTTTAATGAAATTTTTTGCTTTAAATTGATTATAAAACAGAAAATATTTATGGGTAAAAAAAAAACCTCCGATTTATTACTAAAAAATATATTGATAAAGCTTGTGTAATATTTGAGACTGAACGGTTCTGTCGCTTCCGAGAAATCTTGCTCACAGACTTTAAAAACACAGTTTTAAGAACAGTTCAAAGTTTCAAAAGCACTTTATTTGTCGGATTGACATGAAATTTTCTTACTTGCTTACTTAAATATATGTACCATTCAAAAATGAAATAAAAAAATCCTTTTTTTGAAAATTCGTACTGCGAATAACCCCTTAAAGAGAATTAAAAGGTATAATTTAAATATAATTTAAAATGCTTGATTTTTTATTCAAATTTGATTCAATCTTTTACGCAATACATGCTCAAACTTTGCTAATAAAATTCGCACGAAACTGAGTTGTATAAAAAAGTAAATTCTATCATCGACGATAATCAAGCTACTCTGAGAGATTGGTTCGATTTTGTTGACACGTTAGTTCAATTCTAGTTCGAAGATCGTTGATAAGAGAGAGAGAGAGAGAGAGAGAGAGAGAGAGAGAGAGAAAATGTCGAATTATGCATTCGAATATAAAACAAATGAAATCGACCCGCCCATAACATTTTAATCATTAAGTTATGCCAAACGGAACTCTGATATTTTTTTTTATCGTTAACCCAGTTTTGTATAGTTCGAAAACGAAATAATCAATGTAATTATAATTTGGTTTGTAAAAACAACATTTACATTTCAATGGCGAATAATTTTTTTAATTATTTCTGCGGTACACTTGTATAGAATTTTTAATTTCATGAAATCGGAAGAATAATTAATTTTCAAAATATTAATTATGTTATGAAATTAGTCCAAATGATTTTTTTTAGAACAATTTTACACAGTTCTCGATAGTGAATTGTTAAAGCTCGTAGATTTTGTCTCATTCTGTCGGTGAAAAAAAAACGTTCTTTGAAATTTGGAAAAGTTACGTGTTATAAAAATTTGACAATGGTAGTGAATTGATAACGCGCTTGATTCCACTCGTCAGTGTCACCAATGTTAAAGACATTCCTGACGAAAAAGTGAACAATGTTCGACCCTGATCCTTATTGATTTAATCACTTTTTTTTTAATATTTTGATCATACCTCTCTAAATCACTCTGATTTTTTTTTTAATTTTTTGATAATACAAATTTTTTGGATATTTTTTACAATATTTTAGTCCCAATCTAAAAATCCGTGAAAATTCCAGTAAATAGTGATAGATTACGAAATATTTGACAATATTTGAAAAATGGGTAGAGATTTAGTTATTTTTTTTTCAAGGTACCAATTTTGTTTCGTTGTCTGTAAATCCTTTAAGAGGAGGCTAAATACCGACATTTTTCGTGCGAGTGCGAGAGAGAAAGGATGATAGGGGTCGTATGAGAGCGAGAGAGGGGTCCGAATGTCGCCTTTAGCCTCCTCTTAAGAGGAGGCTAAATACCGACATTTTTCGTGCGAGTGCGAGAGAGAAAGGATGATAGGGGTCGTATGAGAGCGAGAGAGGGGTCCGAATGTCGCCTTTAGCCTCCTCTTAAGAGGAGGCTAAATACCGACATTTTTCGTGCGAGTGCGAGAGAGAAAGGATGATAGGGGTCGTATGAGAGCGAGAGAGGGGTCCGAATGTCGCCTTTAGCCTCCTCTTAAGAGGAGGCTAAATACCGACATTTTTCGTGCGAGTGCGAGAGAGAAAGGATGATAGGGGTCGTATGAGAGCGAGAGAGGGGTCCGAATGTCGCCTTTAGCCTCCTCTTAAGAGGAGGCTAAATACCGACATTTTTCGTGCGAGTGCGAGAGAGAAAGGATGATAGGGGTCGTATGAGAGCGAGAGAGGGGTCCGAATGTCGCCTTTAGCCTCCTCTTAAGAGGAGGCTAAATACCGACATTTTTCGTGCGAGTGCGAGAGAGAAAGGATGATAGGGGTCGTGTGAGAGCGAGAGAGAGGTCCGAATGTCGCCTTTAGCCTCCTCTTAAGAGGAGGCTAAAGGCGAAATACCGACACTAACACCTCGAAATTGCCATCCAAACTTGCTCTTATACAAATGGATGGAATTGAATAAAATTTTAACATCATCAGAACAATGGCAGGAATGGAGCCTCACTAAAATTTTTTCGAAAAACAAAAAAAAATTTACAGATTCATTTACCACCAAGAAACTGTAATTGAAAAACTTAAATTATTAAACTTTTACTGCATTTCGGGTAAAATCAAGAGTGAGGCTTCATGAAGAACGCCGCGATACAAATTTCGAGACGTTTTCGACATTATTTTATCAAAATGACACGCCATAAGTTTCGATGGCGCATCAAGAGATAAATATCGATAAATTGTAGTTTTATTGAAAAACGAAATGGCGAAATGTAGTTCACAGACGTGCGAGTGAGGGCAGCACCATGGATTCTGACGAGTAACCTATAATATTTAGGGGGCTCGAATGAGTTCGTTGGTATTAGCTGTAACGCATTTTAGCCTCTCAATTGACAATTAATTGTTAATTAATTTATCCCCCTCTTAATTGCCAAAATGTAATTAATTTTCATTCACGATTGTCGGAGAATTACTGGACGACGATGATATGTCGATAATGTAGGGATTGAATAATAATGGTATTTAGCCTCCTCTTAATCTAAGCAATCGAGCAAAAACTATTAACCACGGTTCAATAGATGGGCAATTTATCTTTATTTGCAAGTCGAATGTATTCGCTTTTTCTCAGTCAAGGGTTCAAAACTACATGCAAATGAACTATAACCTTGTTAAAAAAATGCATTTTATTATCGCAGATTATGATTGATTAATTCTGTCTGATTCAAAAAAATGCCCAATTATTCGCATCTGTCAAGCACGATACGATATAAATTATGAAGAATTCTTAAAACGAGGTTATGTTAATTGTTTGTTAAACGATAATTGCTCGACGTTCTCTCATGTTTGAGTATTTAAAAAAATATTTTAAAAAATTTTTAACCTTCGAAAGAAACGAGAAAAAAATCTTCGCTCACTTTTTAAATATTCACAAGTATTTTGTCATTCAAATCCTAATTTTTAAACAATTGTTCGATGGGGATTGTTAATGGGTGCAAACTTTTTTGTCAAACAAATAATTTTTTTAATTTCGGCTCATCAGAAAAATCATCCAAAAGGTTCATTCGCGTACATAATATACATTATATATATATACCACAAGGATGGCTAAATAATAATAATATATATTATTGTTATTTAGCCATCCTTGTGGTAGTGGATATTACAATAAAATCTTTGTTTCGTAATGAAAAATTGTGTTCGTTTCTTTCGGGTTAATATATAATATATAATATAAGATATATATGAGGTATTCCATGCCAATCCGTGGACCCGACCGATTATGTTTTTGTTGAAAATGTTCTATTTGTTTGTACGTACTAAGAGCAGGCTCTCAGATTTTTTTTAGATTTTTGTCTTAACCCAGCTGACCACAATAAATTGTTCGAAATTTGACACATTTTTTTTCAAATGCTCATAACGTTTAAAAAACCGGAGATATCAAAATAAAACAAAAGATCATTTTTTTCCGTCTTGAGTTGCAGTTTTATAAAAGAAATACAAAAAAAATATCGATATTTATTTCCATACGTTTTTTGAAGTTTTAAACACAAAATTTTTTTTTTTCAACTTGGTCCCTATTTATTTTTTTGAAAAAATTCACCACTTTTTAAGAGACATTTTTACAGATACTAAAAAATTGGTAGTTTGTGCTTTTCATAACTTGTATTTTTTTTTCTATTATTTACCGCGTATGAACTAAAGATTCGTGTTTCCTCCTTGAATTAAAAAATAGAAAAAAAATACAAATTATGAATATCACAAACTGCTAATTTTTTTATATCTGTAAAAATGTCTTTTAAAACTTGATGAATTTTTTCAAAAAAATAAAAACGGTCCAAGTTTCGGTACATTGACTTGAAGCCGAGGCATAAAATTTCAAAGTTTGAAAATTTGTTTGTTATTTAAATGGAAAATAGAAATTCGCGATGAGAGACCTCTAAATATTAATATTAAGGGGTCCGATTTTTATCTTTTTTCACATCCCCAAAAATATTTAATACGAGATTACGAAAAAAAAAATAGTCGCTATTTTTAATCAGTCCAATATATATGCTTATAAAATATTCACTAGGCAATTGAATAATAATTAAATTTTCTTTGCAGGATCAAGGGATAACGAAAATTATATTATAATGGCGCCTTCCGAGAGAGTACTTCATGAAACCATTCAGGTTGCTCCCCTCGACATTTCGGACGATGTGAAACGACAGAAGGTGAGTAAAGTATTTGTCGTTCGTGAACAATCGAATTTCCGGTTGGTGCACTCAATAGTCAATAACCTTGATGAATTAACGAATTGAGGATAAAAAAAATGTGTGTCTGAAAAAAAAACGATTTGTAATCAAATATATGAGTAGATAAATCGAATGAATGAAAAATTGATTATCGATTTTGGAAGTTCATTTATTGAACAGACTTGGTGAGATCTAGGCCCTGTTCCACAACCATCATTTAAACCTGGTTGTGGAACTGGGCCCTAGTCGTGATTTCACGAGGGCTTTTCGTTATTACAGAATAGCACATGCATATATAATGTATTATTACGAGGATCGCCCTTCGGTATTACGGAACTAATAATAGTCCGTTCTCTATGGTCATCACGCGAATTAAGCCTAAGTATCTGAAGTGGCAAAGACGAGGGCGGCATTAAATGCATGCTGGTCTCTTCATGCTATTTATAGATATGTACATGTCACAAAATTATTGAAAACGGTTTTTAGAATATACCAAAAAAAAGGCTGAATAATTAGAAATAATTTTTATAACATTAATTGCGAATTATTTATCGAAGAGAATAATTTGAATTAGCTGCAGAATAAAATAATGTATTTTATTGCACTCCGTGCGCAAAGTGCCACTTAATAAAATTTCGTACGATACTAGTGCGAGAAACTTTTTCTTAACTCGTGCGATTGCAACATTCGCCTTCGGCTCATGCTGCAAACTCACACTCGTCAGAAAAAGTTTCATCACACTAGTATCGTAATATACTATTATTGCACTCCGTGCGCAAAGTGCCACTTTGCGCACGCTGCGCGTGCTCAAACTGGCACTTTGCGCACTCGCACAATAAAATTTCCCACGATACTCGTGCGAGAAACTTTTTCTCAACTTGTGTGATTGCAACATTCGCCTTCGGCTCATGCTGCAAACTCACACTCGTCAGAAAAAGTTTCATCGCACTAGTATCGTAATATACTATTTTTTTCTCAATCAATTTCTTTTATTGTTCACATTAATTTATATACATATTTTGAGATCATTGCCCCTAGGGTCTCTATACACTTATGGGATAGAATTATTTTGTTTGCTTATTTTTCATGTCAATGTTAATTATCATTTTTGCCTTTCAGCTACACTAGATTTGTTTTGTTTTTAGCATCTTTTTTTTTCAAATAATGTATATTTTGTAGAATTTGGATGGCTCGATCCAAATTTAAAAATAAAAATTCCAGACTCGAAAATTCTGTGATTGAGTAAAGATTGATTACGGGTTTAAAAATAGAGGATTAATTTAATACCCGCTAAAAAATGATTCTAAAGCCATTGCCTACAAAAATGTAATTTTATATCACTCAGTACAATAATGGACGCTTTTACGTCCGCAAGCGGACGTGAAAACGTCCATATTGCACCTCGTGATATAAAATATCGTACATCACTCGGCGTAAAAACATTTTCTCTACAATTCGACCGAAATGTTAAAGGCATATTTGATCAGAAAATCCCGTCAATATATTTTAACATTTTATACACATGGTCTTGGTTACAAAAAATATCTTCACCATTGATAAAAATAAAAAAGTAAACCGGTCGATTTTTATTTCGCTGTGAATGAAAATATCGTAATTTAACCTTATTTGATAAGAGGGAACGAGATTTTTGCTTTATTATCGTATACATTAACGTTATCATCTCTTCAACTTTGCACTCGCGGCTTGGTAAAAAAATTAAGAATTATTTGTTAACTCTGGCGGACTTAGAAGACACGAGGGTCAAAACGTTGATGTACATATCTCATCTTCGTAATGGTGTTAAGGGGTTATCAAAAATATCATTTTCCCATAAAGTACGTGCGATTTATAAGCGGTTTCTTCCAAGACGATTACTATTTATCATTCATTCGAATTTTTGTTTTCTTTCATTTATCTGTTTGTTTCGATTTAATGTGATTTGATTGGTAAAAATGCTTGGGCTTTTGCATATATCCCTTCATAAAATAGAACCCGTACACTGAGAAAATAATGTACCAGGATTTGTTAACTGTTAACAAATGTAAAATTGAATATGGCAAAATCAATTATTTGTTAACAGTTTATAAATCAAATAAATATTTGTTAATAGTTAATAACTTATTTTTACCCAAATAATATATTTCTTAACGACTAACAGATTTTGTATCAGTTAAGGAATATTTAAGTAAAAGTGCCAACCAGGGTTGCGAAATTTTTAATGACAAAGTAATGCATTAACCATTACTTTTTTAATGGCTAATGAAAATAATTTCCATTAACCATTAAATTTTAATGGTTAATGGAAATTATTTTCATTAAACGTTAAATTTCAATGGTTAATGAAAATTATTTTCATTAACCATGAAATTTTCATTAACCATTAAAATTTAATGGTTAATGAAAATGCAAATGCATTAAAAAAAGTAATGCATTATTTGCAACCCTGGTGCTAATTAAATATATTTCTTTACTACAAATAAACTGTTTTCTCAGCGTAGAATAGGAAGTAAAATATGTGGCATGAAATTAAAAAAAACTAGTCGTCAAAACTCAAATGACGCTCGAATACCACAAATGGAAAAAATAAATAAAAACAAAGAAGTTAAAGTAAATTAGAAAAAAAAATCGATTTTTCGTGAAATTAATTTTTCGATGATAACATCTTCAATTGAACATTTAATTTTTTTTAATGAGAAGAAGTAGAAATTTCAAAATAGTAGATTTATATCAAATGGTCGTTGGGTAGAAATATAAATATTTTAAATCGATGCAGAGCACTTCCGTATCCATTTCGATGACATTGGGCAAATCTCGTTATATCTTGAGATAAGATGCTATTTTACAGTTTTAGAGCGCTTAGGGTTTCATGGAGTTTTAGAGTTTAGAGACTTTTTCAAAATGCTCGGATCTTACTCATAGATTGTTTCGTTTAAGCAATAATATTCAACAAAGTTATTTTTTTGCAGCATAATTTTTTTCATTTTTGGTTAATTTCAGGTAGAAATAGTCCTCATACTGTTACTTCTAAAGTTACAACTCTCTTAGTGTGAATTTGAAAAAACATGAAATAATAGAATCAACAACATGTGCAATTAGAATCTAAACGGCTCAACGGCAAATTAAGGTCATCTTTTTCAGATTTGCCAAACATCAACAGAAAATAAAATTCTCTGACGTAAAAAATTTTCAACTTGAGTTTAAACTTGTTGTTTAAACAAATGGATGTATAAATGATACCTTCGTATTGAAGGAGGCCTAATTTAGTTTTTCATGCCTCAGACAGTGTGAATACCAAATCAGTTTGCTCTGATTGAAAAAATTTATTTTTCAATTGCCCACTGAATGAATATGTATTTTTTTTTATTTTGCCTACTCCCATCGATTTAATACTTAAGAAAGACGTCAAAGTTCCATTACGAGGATTTTTTTCTTATCAATAAAATATGTCTCGAAATATCTCAAAATTAAAAAAAGGGATCATATTATTTTCACACAATAAAAACAAAAATATATTATTTTCATCATTCATAAAATCTTTACAAATTATTTTTTCCTCCAACGATTCAATTTGAAAACTTCATTGAGTCAAATGTAATATGGTTGTAAATCACGATGTTGCAATTGAAATGTACTGGACAGCGAAGGGTAAATTCTTCATTCACAAAGTCGTTGGTTGGAAAATTGGACGATTACATTTTTATTGGATGGTGTTCCCCGCGAATTGCACGTATTTACGAGACAAGTGATGAATAATTTACGAGGTTTAATGTGGAACAATGAGTTCCTATATATATTGGTCTGGAACTGATAAGAGAAGAGCGTTGATAGTTGACAACTCGTGGAATGCCTCTCATTAATAAATTTTTATCGTATTTTCATAATGAGAAAAGTCATCGTTGCAATTATATTTGAACCCTAACTTAGCTCAACGATTTTATTAAATCAATCAAAGTGCAGGAATGAGCATTTTTATTTTATTTTAATGGATATACCATTTTTTTCCTTTTTCTTTCAATACGTATAATTAAAAATAAATTGCAGCTGAAAATCAAAGATATGATCAGCCTCTATAAATTTCAATTCCGATGTTAAACAATATTTTCAATAAGATAGTTTGGGGCATTTATTTAAAAAACACATACATTTTTGCTTAAGAATTTTTTTTAATCGTATTTTCAAAATGTGAAAATTTATCTTTGGTTGGTTGCAATTATATTGGAATAATAAGTTTAAATATTCAAATATCTATTATTAAGCTTTAAATATTTAAATGTCCGCTCTGCGCGCAAGAATTACAAATTATTTTCCTAAATTGAAGTGTATACTTTATTACGAATAAGTTTTTTGAAATTAGAATCGTATTATGAATTTAGACTTGCCCATTTTCAATTAAGTGTAACGAATGGCCCTTCAGTTTCTATGAGGAGTCTTTAATTTTTTTTCTATTTTTTCTAGTTTATTATTTTTTTTCTATCTTTTTACGCCCTTAGCTTGGATTGCAGATCGTTTTGTGAAAAATCACCAGCAACTCTGAGTCTTATTTTTTACCTGAACATTTTTTCCATCCACTATATAATAAGATTTGAAGATTTCTTTATTTTATTGTATTTTTTATCACTTCTATAATCACGCAATTTAATTATCTGGCAACCCAGGAAAAACAATCATATATGACTATATATAATCATATATGACTTGATCATGCATGATCCTGAACGAAATTTGTCTTTATATGATCATATGTAATCATATATGATTCATAAGGCTTATACATTATTATTATTATTATTATTATTATTCGCAACCAAAGTAACATATATCAGTCTTGACAGAAATATTTAGAAATATAAAAATACTTATAATGTGGTTCAGATTAAAATCTCTGATGATAGTTTTACGTACGGAACTATTTGGATTTTCTTTGTGACTCAGGGAAATTTATGGATTCCCTACCAAACCAAGCGACCGCTCGGTTGCGGTCGCTTTCTGGTCAAGTTCTCAATTTCAGCGGGGATAAGCGACCCTTAGAGTCACCGCTTAGTCGCCGCCTGGTCGCTCTCGATGGTGGCGCCATCTAGAAAAGCGACCGTGGTGCGACCACAAAACCGTGGTGCGACCACGAAGCGACCGTGGTGCGACCACAAAGCGACCGGTCAAAGTCTCAATTTCAGCGGCGTAAAGCGACCGCAGATAGACCCGTTCTTTCATGGCCGCTTTTAAGAGGAGGCTAAATACCGGCACTAACACCTCGAAATTGCCATCCAAACTTGCTCTTATACAAATGGATGGAATTGAATAAAATTTTAACAACATCATCAGAAGATTGGCAGGAATGGAGCCTCACTAAAAAAATTTCGAAAAACAAAAAAAAATTTACAGATTCATTTACCACCAAGAAACTGTAATTGAAAAACTTAAATTATTAAACTTTTACTGCATTTCGGGTAAAATCAAGAGTGAGGCTCCATGAAGAACGCCACGATACAAATTTCGAGACGTTTTCGACATTATTTTATCAAAATGACACGCCGTAAGTTTGGATGGCGCATCAAGAGATAAATATTGATAAATTGTAGTTTTATTGAAAAACGAAATGGCGAAATGTAGTTCACAGACGTGCGAGTGAGGGCAGCACCATGGATTCTGACGAGTAACCTATAATATTTAGGGGGCTCGAATGAGTTCGTTGGCATTAGCTGTAACGCATTTTAGCCTCTCAATTGACAATTAATTGTTAATTAATTTATCCCCCTCTTAATTGTCAAAATGTAATTAATTTTCATCCACGGTTGTCGGAGAATGATTGGACGACGATGATACGTCGATAATGTAGGGATTGAATAAAAATGGTATTTAGCCTCCTCTTAAGTGGCTTGGTTTGTTAGGGTTATTCTTAAATCCTTCACAATCGAACACATGACGATATTCTTTCATAGTACCATAAGGGAAAAAATAGAACACATATTACCAGTAAATCAAACAAACAATTACGTTTTAATAAAATTAGATGAAATCAAATCGATTCTTCAACTTATAAAAGTTGGCGATTATGTCTGCGAGCGACCAAATACTCTTGGAAAGGTTTTCTGAGTATGTGGCGTACACGTCGCGACTTTTGTTTGTATATTTGTATATATATATTGCACACAAGCGTGGATATATATATATATACAGACGATGCAAATGTACAAATACTTCGTTTATAATATAATACAAGTGTAAAATATTATTATTATAATTATACGTAGAAGTACAATATATGCTGGTAAATAAATATAATATTCAAAAATATATATATGATGGTTATTTTGAGAATAATAACGATTACATATATGATTATATATGATTATATATGATCATTCATGATGTCATGTTAAGGCATATATAATTACAGATGATTATATATGATCATATATGATTTTTTTCCCCGGGAATAGAATTTTTTAAGCAAAAATAGTACGGGCAATAGAATATATTAATTTTCTGCGTTATCTAAAATATTCAGATACAATCGATAAATTGATTCCATCAATGATTAATTACATTTTCTATGATTTTCACTTAAGTAATATTCATAATGACCCGTATTTAATGTAATTATCCTCTTGATGGGAGATCTACGTTCACTGTCACTCAAAGTCACTCATGAGAGTTCACGTAGACAGTAACAGGATCATCAGGAGATTCTAGTGGATAAACATATCAAAACCATTAAAATCTCATCAGATCGATAGTACGATAGGTTGTCATGTAAACAGTATAATAATTTCAACGTTGCGAATGTAGATTATCTCGTGGGTAAAAACGACATTCTGTTCGTCAACCTGTCAGCATCGAAAAAAAGTGTTTCCACGTCGCAAAAAATTTTTTCCCCACTCACTCAAGCTGCAGGCAGCTATACTTGTATTTGTATTCAATTTGAAAAGTGAAATATATAATTCTTGGATAATTATAAGTATTTGTCAATTTGAAAATGTGGATAAACAGATAAGAACGATTTTTAAAAATTGTAATTAATTTTACGAAATGAATCTTTAATATTGCCGCAGGAATCCAATTACATTTTTTTTATCAACATTTTTTTAATCATTTTCATTTTCATTTAGTTACGAATAAATTCTCAGTGAATCGCAATTATTTCTTGATTACAAAATGACGACAAACGGATAAGAATAATAATTTTGATAGTTTAATTGATTTTATAAATTAAATCTTACGCTTTCGCGAAAATCCGTAATTGCAGTAATTTATTTCTGTTCTATTTAAAGTTTAGTTAAATTAAAATTCATTTATTAATTAAATTAAAAATAATTTTTTTATTCAATTTGAACTAGTTGAGAATTTATTTTTAGCTAATATTATAATTATGTATCGATTGAAAAATATCGATCAATTGATACGAATAATAAATTTTTATATTTTAATTGACTGTATAAGCTAAATCTTGCATGGTCGCGAAAATCTTTAATTGCAATAATTTATTTTTATGTCATTTAACAATTAATTACATAAGAATTAATTTATTAATGTAATTTAATTGAACGTTTACTTTTATTCATTATGAATAGAGAAAACTTGCATGTTTTTTTAATTTTTTTTATTCGAAAGTAGGATAAAAAATAATGTATTTCCCAAGACAGTTTTTTTTTTAAAGGAATATTGACGCTGCAAAAAAATATTCTTTGACTCTAATTTTTCTCGAAAAATTTGAATTGGCAACCATATTGTTGTACCCAACTATCGGCGCCGCCAGTGTCGTGTCCGGGAACCACGTCTCATTGTAAACAGTTTCTGCTCTCGGTGACGCAAAAATCTAACCTATAACTTACGTATAACCTACAGTATAATTTTCTTCAATATTATTATTTATGTCAAAAGTATCACAGAAAAAATATAAATTGACAAAGCAATTATGGATTCATTCACCCCGCAACCAAACTTGGATTGGTTCATGTCTTGTTTTGTACCATCGTGCAAAAACACAACAAGTACTACACCAGAAAAGATATTTGTCTATGTGCCAAATAATCCAGTGAAAAGAAAGGTTTGGTGCGCGGCTGTTGGTTCTGAGAAAAATAAAAAAAAATAGTTATTGTTGTGAAGATCATCTTGAGGTAAGTCCTTTCTTATACATTTAAAGAGAAAATAATATCAGAGGAGCGTTTCAAAAATATTCTTTACAGCTCGAAACTGATTTGAAAAACTACGATGAATATAAACGGTTTCGAGCAGTAAAGAATAATATTTTTGCAACGCTGCTCTGATATTATTTTCTCTTTAAATGTATAAGAAAGGACTTACCTCAAGATGATCTTCGCAACAATAACTATTTATTTTTATTTTTTTATTTTTCTCAAAACCAACAGCCGCGCACCAAACCTTTCTTTTCACTGGATTATTTGGCACATGGACAAATATCTTTTCTGGTGTAGTACTTGTTGTGTTTTTGCACGATGGTACAAAACAAGACATGAACCAATCCAAGTTTGGTTGCGGGGTGAATGAATCCATAATTGCTTTGTGAATTTATATTTTTTCTGTGATACTTTTGACGTAAATAATAATATTGAAGAATATTATACTGTAGGTTATACGTAAGTTATAGGTTAGATTTTTGCGTCACCGAGAGCAGAAACTGTTTACAATGAGACGTGGTTCCCGGACACGACACTGGCGGCGCTGATAGTTGGGTACAACAATATGGTTGCCAATTCAAATTTTTCGAGAAAAATTAGAGTCAAAGAATATTTTTTTGCAGCGTCAATATTCCTTTCAAAAAAAAACTGTCTTGGGAAATACATTATTTTTTATCCTACTTTCGAGTCCCATAGATTAAAATACAGATTTCAGATGCATGCAAGTTTTCTATTAGTCGAGAATTAATTCTTAAATAATATTATGATAAATATTTATTGACTCACAAATATTTATAAGTTAAT
Organism: Alloplasta piceator; assembly: GCA_946863875.1. Classification (NCBI taxonomy): domain Eukaryota; kingdom Metazoa; phylum Arthropoda; class Insecta; order Hymenoptera; family Ichneumonidae; genus Alloplasta; species Alloplasta piceator. Next base: position 42,202,501 of record OX333074.1, read on the forward strand.
GGGAATAATGAATTTTGATATTTAAATGGATTTTATAAATCAAATCAAAACTCGTTGTAATAATCTTTGATGAGAAAAAAAAGAAAAGGTTAATGAATATCTTAATGAATTTGTATTCAATTTTGAAAGTTTTCCTGAATAACACGTTGGTAAACTTTTATTTTGACAGATCGAAAATCAGCTCGCACGAATGAAATTCTCAGCAGCAACTGTGAGAAAAATTCAGGACGTTTTCGTTTCGGAAATGAACAAAGGTATTCATCAGCAACCGTCGTCACTTCAGATGGAAAATACTTACATACCTGAACTTCCAAATGGCACAGGTATAAATAACGAAGTTATTATCTATAAATTATTAATGCATGCAAAAATAACAAAGAAACGATTTCCGAAAAAATCCGGATTTATAATTTCAAAAAACTCAAAAATACGTTTTTAAAAATCAAAATTGCTGATAAACAAAAAATAATAATTTTATGTGGTGAAAAACATTCGCATATTGCGATAGAAAAAAAAATTATGCGATTGTGAATTACTCATTGCGATTGCATTTGTTTGCGTTTCGAGGAAGCCGGAAATATACTGCGCCATTTGAGTTATGCAATTTAAAAAAAAGCGAGTCGAAAAAATATTGTCCGTGAAAAAAAAGAATGATGAATCCGCATGAATTCCGTGGTTTTAATTCTCTAAGAGACACGCGATCGCTTTTACGATGACAAAATGAGCAACGCTTGTTTATCGACATTTATGCGCGTTGAAAAAAGGCAATAACAATTAAGATCGAATTTAATTGCGGTGAAATTAGAGTTTACGTATGTCAATAGCTTTGAATGATTTGCCAATTAAAATGTTCTATTTTGTTAATTTTGTGTGTGTTTCCATCTTACTTCATAACATCTAAATTCGGTGACAAATATGTAAAAATTGTTCCTTCATTCGTGCCTTTTTTAATGATAATCTTTTACTTTTTTTTTAAATTTAATTGTTGGCTTAAATTTTTTTTTTTTAATGCTTTGTCATTCGTTTCGATGATGTATACGCTAAATGAAAATCTTTGCTTTTCATTTTTATCTGTATTATTCATCTTTGTTGTCTTTCTAAATTGTTTCATTACATTTTAGTTATTTGTACATTTCGAAAATATTTGTGACCCCTTTAACTTTTGCTACTTTTCAGCTATTGTCCACCATTTTTTTAATACAAGTGCACTAAAAGAAGTAACGAGAACAATTTGGATGGAATTTGGAAAGAATCGCTTAAGGATTTCTTCCCTGTACAGTCCCAGCCAAAAATTGTACCTGTGAAATTTCCGTACTTCGTCATATAATAAAAATCTTTATTGCACTCCGTGCGCAAAGTGCCAGTTTGAGCACGCACAAACAACACTCGTACAATAAAATTTCGTACGATACTAGTGCGAGAAACTTTTTCTCAACTAGTGTGATTGCAACATTCGCCTTTGTCTCATGCTGCAAACTCACACTCGTCAGAAAAAGTTTCATCGCACTAGTATCGTAATATACTATTATATCACTCAGTACAATAATGGACGCTTTTACGTCCGCAAGCGGACGAGAAAACGTCCGTATTGCACCTCGTAATATAAAAATCGTACATCACGAGGACGTAATGTGCTATTAAATTTTCTGCAACATTTGGCATGCCACAAACAATAATTATCAATAATAATAGTACCCAAAAGTTATTAATAAATTGTTTAAACAAATAATTATTCAACAATTTTTCGGTAACCTCTTTTTTTTTCTTAAACAAATCGAATGCGTCAATTTTTTTGAACGCATATGAATTTTTTCATAATTTTCTCTCTATTTTGAATATTATAAAAAACATTCTCAAATACAAGCAAAAAATTGCCACTTTTGTATATGTTTTTGAACATAGGTTTATCGTTAGCTTTGAAAAGTTTCAAAGACACTGAGCCAAAAAATACACAAATACAGTCATTCTAAACATTTCAAAACGGGAATTTCAAAATAGAGAGAAAATTTTGAAAAAATTCATGTGCGTTCAGAAAAATTAACAAATTCGATTTGTTTAATAAAAAAAAGAACTTACCGAAAAATTGTTGCAAAATGATTTGTTTAAACAATTTTCTTAATAACTGTTGGGCAATATTATTATTGACAATTATTGTTTATGGCATGCAAAATGTTGCTAAGTTTGTTCAGATTTTTATTTTATCACGAAGTACGGAAATTTCAATTAGATAACATTTTTGGCTGCGACTTTTTTCAGTCTGAAAAAAATCGAAATTTTTAAAAATTCTTGAAAGCGCTCCAACTCTCATAATTTCGCCGCTTTGGCACTCAATTTTTTATTGGTATTGAATTTGAAAGGAAACACTTGCAAGATTCAAAGGTCAAGCAATTACAATTTTTTTTTAAGTTGTACTATCAAATCGTGCAAATATGAAACTTGGACATCTTTATTCTTTATGCACTGAGAGAAAAAATTACTGGATTTGAGAACATGAATTTATTTATTAAATTAAAGTATTAATTTGATTATTTATTTGTTGAACCAAGAAAATCACTCTTCATTTGAAAAAATATTTTCATGAATCTATTACTCCATTATATGAAACTCTTATTTAATAGTAACAATTAAATGCATGATAGATTTGATTAAATTTGTATTCATTGTATTAATTACATTGATCGCATCATAAACATGAGATTATTTGAAACTAAAAAACGAATTCAATACAAAATTATTTTTTTCGAAAAAATTATTTTCTTGCAATAAAGTCATTATTATTTTATTTCAACAAATATTTTTATTTAAATAGATTTGATCGAATTTGTATTCATTAGATTAATTACATTTATCGCATCATAAACATTAGATTATTTGGATCTAAAATGATGATTATTTGAATCTAAAAAACGACTCCAATACGAAGCTATTTTTTTTGAAGAAAATTATTTATGGCATCATAAACATGAGATCATTTGGATCTAAAAAATGACTTCAATACGAAATTATTTTTTTCGAACAAAATTATTGCTTTGCAATAAATTCATCATTATTTTACTTCTAAAAATATTTCTGTAGTATTTTCAATATTTATTAGATATAAAATTGATTGTGATTATTTGAAAAGAAGCCGTAGTTGAATAAATAACACATTATTTTATTCCAATAGAATATTTGTTTGGAATGATGAAATTTGTATTTCCTTCAAGCAAAGAACTATCATTTCTATAGTATACTTTAAGGTTGTTTAGAAGCTATGAAACCTTTGAATGTTAATTGTTCAATAAATAGCTTCCCAATCTTAGTGAAATTTTTACACGACCTCCTGAATACTTCATGTAGGAACATACCAAATTTTCAGAATTCTATCATCATTACTTCAACCTCCTTAAGGGTTAAAATAACGAACAATGAGAAAATTCTAAAAATTTGGTATGTTTTTGTATAAGGTATTTAAGAGGTCATGTAAAAACTTCACGACGATTTGGAAGCTCGTTATTAAGATATTAACGTTTTGTTAAAAACAATTTTTTAAACAAATAAAAAAATATATTGATCAATAAACTTCGTTTTCTTTCCGTTGCTTCCAGTATATTGTGGATATTAAAAAATTGAGAGGTAAAAAAAAAACTTATCGCAAAGTTATATCAGTTTCCGTAAGACAACATTTTATTTTATTTGATTTGTTAATCTCAATTATTCGATAACGAGCTTCCAAATCGTCGTGAAATTTTTACACGAACTCTTAAATACTTCATTTAAAAACATACTAAATTTCCAGAATTTTCTCATTAAACGTGATTTGCTTCTAAACAACCTTAATAATATACAAAAGTTGTTAAAAATTAAAAAACTGGTTTTTCAAGTGTTTTCTTATATTCGGGTCTTCATAACTCGTAACTTTTTTCAAGTGCATATTAGTAGTCGATGGCGTAATAGGTAGTGTGTTAGGTAGTTAGGTAGGATAGGTATGATGGTTGGTAGGGTCGAGGGTTCGAATCTCGGTTGGACAGAGAAATTAGATCGGAGAATTGGCGCAGATTTGTCTTTTTTTCTATCTATGTCTTTTTGGGGTCACTAAACTATGCATATTAAATTATTTGGCAAGGGCTATATATTTTTTATAAAATGTTTAGCAACAATTAATAAACACGCATTGGATTGCATCAATAATTTTTTCTGTTGATTGGACTAATTAATTTGTTGATTCAACAAATTTTTTTTCTCAGTGCTTCCTGTATTAAGAGACGTGCATGTTTTGAATTATAAAATGTGTTTTTGATTCAAACAACATATTACATATAATTGATAACATATCGTTAGATTCAAGTAAATTCGTTTATTGAAACAGAAATTTAGGGAATTGACTGAAAAAAATGGACCAAGTAAATATATAAGGGAACCAATCTAATATGTTTTGGCAAATAATGAAAAAAATATGATTTTTTGCCTTCAAAACTTTATTTCATTGGTTCTAGTAATTTTTTCTCTCAGTGTGTACATCTTCCATCTGTATATCTTTATTCTCTTTATGTGTTTCTCACAGAGGAGGGCCTTTTCTTGGCCTTGGATCTTGGTGGAACGAACTTTCGTGTACTTCTGCTCGAGCTTCTCAACGGGGTTATCGTGCGAGAGGACGTCAAATTATGTCACATAGATGCTCATTTGAGAGTGGGCTCGGGAATACCACTGTTCGATTACCTTGCCGAGTGCGTCAGCAATTTCGTAATCAGCGAGGGCCTTCAGGACGTGGAGCTTCCCTTAGGTAACTATTAAAAACACCCTGCAAATTGAAATTTGCACATTGCTTCCTCATCTTTATCCATAGTTCACATAGCTTCCTTTAACACACGGTATGGCGATCAAATTTGGCTTCCTCATAAAGGAAGCTTTGTTAACTATTGAAAAATATTAGTAATCAATGTGCAAATTTGATCAATTTAGGCCAAATTTGATCGCGAACAAACCTTGATAGCTATACAAGTATTGTACAAAGTTTCTGTGAAATATATTGAAAATTGTGTAAGTTAGAGTGCTTGCGCTATTTTTCAAAAAATTCAAAATTTCATAAAATTTTAATCCCTCGATGGATTTTTTCCAAATTTAATAGCGAACAATCTTGATAGCTATACAAGTTCTATACAAAGTTTCAGTGACATATATTGAAAATTGTGCAAGTTAGAGCGCTTGCGCTATTTTTCAAAAAAATCAAAATTTCATAAAATTTTAATCCCTCGATGGATTTTCGCCAAATTCAATACCAAACAACCTTAATAGCTATACTAATTCTGTACAAAGTTTGAGTGCAATATCTTGAAAATTGCAGAGGCTAGAGCGTTTACGCCATTCTGGCAAAAACGAAAAAAGTCGATAAAATCTGAACACCCGTTATAATTTAAAAAAAAATTTCATAACTAAGAGCAATTCGTGCTCGACAAGTGTGCCAAATTTTAGCTTGATATCTTGAAGCGTTTTCGAGTTATTAATCATTTACATCTGAAACTCAGGATACATACATACACACGCACACACACGCACACACACACACACACACATCCATCCGGACATTTTTTCTAAATATGATTTCTCGATGTTTTAGGACATTTTGAACATATTGGCATAAAAATCGCGAAAATTTTTTTTTTCACGAAAACAAAGCTTCCTTTATGAGGAAGCAAAAGGAAAAAAACAAGTGTCCCAAAATATTGTAATTTTTCCAACTAATATCTATTTCACACTTTACATACACTGTCGTCCAAAAGTGTAGAAACGCTCGCCCCGATTCCGCACCACACAAAAAATTTCACTTATTGTTTAAAAATTAAGATATTTCAATTCAACAAGCGGCGTTTCAAAATAGACACATTCAGCTTCATTTTGCTTTTTCCAAAAAAATTTTTTCAATTTTTTTTATCCCGGTACACTCGTTGAAACATGGTCGATTTTTTTTTGTGTTGAAATTTTAGTGCACGAAATTTTTTTTTGACCGTTCTTCGGGTGAAAAACTTGTGGGGGGGGGGGAGTATGAGCTTCAATTTCTATTTTTGAAAAGTTTCATGCGATTTTTTCCCCCCAAAATATTCAATTTTTCGTAAAAAACGACCATATTTATAAAATGTAGCGCAACTCTAAAACTACTGGGTTTTCGTGAAATCACTAAGACGGTTAAAAGTTGAATACAATCATGTTAGATTCAATAACATTTTCCAGAATTTTTTTTTTTCAATTTTTTTTTTTGAAAATTTTCCCCGCGAACGAAATATTTTTTTATCTTACAATTAAATAATCGGGTCTTTAACCTCATTTACACGGCTGTTTCATCGAAGAATCTTATCTACACAATTTTTTCATCGAAAAACCCGTATGATAAAATATATCTACTTGACAGGAAAAATTTTCGAAAAAAAATTGTGAAAAAAAAATTATGACAAAATTTCATAGTATCCAGAATAAAATGAAATGCAACTTTTCACCCTCCTAGTGATTTCACGAAAACCCAGTACTTTTAGAGTTACGCTAAATTTTATAAATATGGTCGTTTTTTGCGAAAAATTGAATATTTTCGCGAAAAAATATCGTACGAAACTTTTTAAAAACAAACAAGTTTTCGTGCACTAAAATTTGAACGCCAAAAAAAAACATCTTCTATGTTTCAAAGGGGGTCTGGGCGTACCGGAGTTCTAAAAATCGAAAAAAAAATTTGGGAAAAGCAAACTGAAGCTGAATATGTCTCCTTTGAAACGCCGCTTGTTGAATTGAAATATTATCATTTTTAAAAGATCAGTGAAACTTTTTGTGTGGCGTGGAATCGGGGCGAGTATGTTTCCAAACTTTTATAACTTGTGTATGAAAGATCGTAAATAATGTAATATTTATTTATTCATAATTAATTTTTATTATTATTAATATTTATCAATTAAATAATTATTAATAATACAACTAATTCATTATAATTTGTTAATGATAATTGAAGCAAATTTTGTCCCATTCCGATCGACTTTATAATATGTTCTCGATTGTGTAATCACGTGTAATATCGATTGGTTGGTTTTACGCGGGTCCCTCATTCTACAGATAAGCGTAAATACGTGCGAAGATTTTTAATTATCTGTAAAATTCTCATTAATCACTGTGTGAGGTTGGATTGCCCACACGAGGTCGTTTGAAGTATCGATCGAAACCTTCTTGGGTTTTTTTTTCCTTTTTGACGAAACAACGAATTTTTTTTATCGCTGTAATATCAAATCGATGGCGAAATGTCAGATGTAAAAATTGTTTAAGATCTGCCAATGATTGGCGAAATATTTTGATTGACAACGAGAGCGAAACAGAAATAAAAATCGAAAATAATTTTCCACACAAAAATGAGTCTTATCGTTTTGTAAACATGTGTAGCATATTTATTCGTTAATTAAATTAATCAAGGATCTATTCAAAAAATTGAGATAAATATCGAGGAAAATAAGAATGATTAGAATTTCAGATTTGTAGCTGCGATAAATTTTTCTTCCTGGTTATAAATCCTTTGCGTGATTCATTATTGAGATTTCATTGTAAAATAGTGCAAGATGCATCTTTTCAATTAAACGTGAATGATAAAACATTTAGCTGTTTTTTTCCATTAGGTCAACTTTTTTTTTCAAATTAATTTTTTCAAATAAAACTATTATATTTATAAGAACTTCGATTTTTTTATATTTTTTTCACAAACTTTGGAGTATTCTTTGGTGTATTAATGATAGTACAGATTTAAAAAAAACGTAAAACTAAGAAAAATATGTTTTTCGAATTTAAAAGTTAAAATGGTCGAGTCCGAAAAGTGGCACCTAGTACCGGACACTATGAATATTATTTGAAAAAATTGATTAAAAATTGTTAAATTTTGCAATGATCTCAAATATATTCATCGGAACACTCCGGAATATCTGCGTACGCCTTATGAGCCCATTGCTTACAATTGCCGCACTGGATCCAGTCATTATTGTCATCGAGGCTTTTTTCATATTTTCCTCGGGCCATTTTCCTTTCGTCATTATTTTTAACTGATTTGTCATAGTGAAATACCACCACAACAAAAACAACATGTTTAACATAAATATTTCAATAACGAAAAAAAAAAATGACGTCCGGTACTGGAGAAAAATCGAGTGTCCGGTACCAGGGACTCAACATGCAAGATTAAGTAACAAAATGCGTTGCCATTTCACAAACATTTTGAAATTTAACCTTCATTATTCGAAAGAATACGTACCAAAAAGCATCCCAAGCTAAAAAACGCAGCCACAAAACCTCTATTTTTTAAACAATGAATGTGTGAAAATTACGGCTGACACGAAATATTAATCGGCGCCAACGAAAATCAACTCTTGACAACGCGCGCATGCGCACTGCGTTTAGCTCTCTAGCGCCACCGTTACCACTGTGGCCACTGTTCGAACTACGCACGAGAACTATTGTCGTTGCTCTCTAATTTGGCTTATATCAACAGTGTCCGGTACTAGGTGTCTTCCGGCTTAGGGGACTTCCCCCTAATTCAAATTTTGTTTTGAAATTTTCGAAATTTTGAAAAAAATGAAGAATGTATTTTTTTTTATTCATCCCACACAGCACAAAAGTCAGAAATACTTCCTCGCGAACTCTTTTTTAAGACTACTTCTAGAGCAACATGTATGATATCTCGCAGACGTTAGTCTGAAGAAGTCTGAAATAAGAATAACTTAAGAGATCTTCGGAATGAAATCAACTGTCAGATATCCTTAGAAGATATCTTCAAGATATTCCGTAAAAGACATCCAATACAAAGCCAGAAATACTTCCTCGCGAATTCTTTTTCAAGACTACTTCTAGAGCAACACGTATGATATCTCGCAGATGTTAGTCCGAAGAAGTCTGAAATAAGAATTATTTAAGAAGAGTGTAAAAAGGTCAACATAACCTCAAACATTTCTTGACGCATTTTTCTCGGAGATGGCTTGATGAAATGAAAAAAGATTAGTGGGGTCGCCTGCGTAATTAATGTGTACAGGTCATGGCCCCACTATATTCTTTTTTTATTCCATCAAGTCATCTCCGCGAAAAACGTGTTAAACGTTTTAGCTCTATCTCTCTCGCACTCACGAGAGCGGAAAGGCGGGGGAGGGGGTTGAACCTCCCCTTAAGAGATCTTCGGAATGAATATTAAAAAGTTATTAGAAATTGCATATTCAGATGAACTACGTGATAATATTTGTTCGGATACATATCGGAACCGTTTAAATTCTGGGATTTCACCACTGATATATCATATAAGTAAAAAGAATTCATAAGTAGTCGGTAGCGTAATAGGTAGCGTGATAGATTCGCAAGTAGGATAGATAGGCAGGTCGCAGGTTCGAATCCCCGTGGAGGCAGATGAAATTGAAATGATGAAATCGAGTTTTTTTCTAATTTTTTTTAAATACAGTCAGTCCAGTAACTATGTAAATAAATAAAAATACGTATTAAAAATTTTTGCAAACGATAGAAATAAGAAAAAAATTAATTTTTGATAATTTTAAAGGAACCCTTAAAAAGTTATCTTGACGATGTCTTGTGAAGAAATCTCGCAATAGTAGTCTTTACGATATCTTTTTTGAGAAGTCTGAAAAAGTTATCTTCGAGACAACTTTTCACAGATATCAAAATCATCCCTCAAAGTGGCGCATAAGACTACTTTCGGAACTCATTAAGATGTCTTTCGGAAAATGTATTCGGATGTCCAAATCTTACATAAGAAATCTACAGCGATTCTTTCAGACGTCATATTGCTGTGTGGGATGATTTATTGAAATTCGGACTGTGAATAAGTTCAAAATGCATTATTTGAAGGAATTGAGAATTGCATTTTTGAAAATTATTAAGGCTTAGAAACTAAAAAAAAAATAGAACGATGATTTATGTCTCTGTGTATGATTTATTCAGGTTTCACGTTCTCGTTTCCAATGATTCAGCACTCACTCGACGCCGGAATACTCGTTACATGGACCAAGAGCTTCAACTGTCCGGATGTCGTGAACAAGGACGCGGTACAATTGTTGCGCGAGGCACTCGAAAGACGCGGCGATACGAGGGTGAATGTAGTTGCTGTTTTGAACGACACAACCGGTACGCTGCTTCAGGGTGCGACTCAGGATTCTGATACTGCAATAGGGCTTATACTCGGTACCGGAAGTAACGCCTGTTATCTCGAAAGAGCCGACAGGGTCGAGCATTGGGAACCCGAAAGACACGGCGAAAGAGAGGTATAATAAAAAGCAAATAAATAAAAAAGTGCAATAGCAGCTGCTTTTTTTCAAATTTTTTTTTTAATATTTATTACGGCGGTATTTTGGTCCAGAGAAATACATTTTGAGCGTTTTGTCGAGCTTGATAAAAAAAAACATAAAATGTTTTTATCGTTTTTTTTCTACAACATATTCTTAACATCCATTAAAAACATTTCTCAGGAAATTTTAAATTTTTTTCACCCAACCCAAAAAAGGCTTTTTTCAAATAGCTATAACTTCTTCAAAAAGTGACTGATTGGGACGTTTTTTTCAAAATTTTCGTCTTCAAATGTACTTTCCGAAAAAAATACAACAAAATTTTAAGATTTCAAAATCTATGAAATTTTGCACTTTTTCGAGAGAAATCATCTGTTTCTCGAAGTTCGCCATTTTTAATTTTTTTTTCACTCAAAAAATACTTTGATCGATTCCGGAAAAAATGCTGCTCAACATGGAGTGGATCCATTTGTCCTACTTTTTTTTTCACTTTTTTGAAAAAAATCAAAATTTTTCCGAGGTCCACCACTTTCAATTTTCTTTTTCTTCTCAATTTTCAAACTCTGAAGTCCCTTATAAATCCTTAAAAATTTACAGAGTGGTGTTTTGTGAAATAAGCTCAGCTGGAAAATTTTTTTTTGTTCTACCGATTTAAAAAAATAGAAGAAAATGTCGGCTCACGCCATGTTGGGCGGCATTTTTTCGGGAATCGATCGAAGTATTTTTTGAGAGAAAAAAAATCAACAATGGCGAACTTCACGAACAAGATGATTCATACAATTTTTTTGTATTTTTTTTCGGAAAGTACATTTAAAGACGAAAATTTTGAAAAAAAACGTCCCAATGAGTCAATTTTTGAAGTATAGTTATAGCCATTTGGAAAAAAAGCTTTTTTTTGGGTTGGGTAAAAAGATTTGAAAATTGCCTGAAAAATATTTTTAATGGGGTAGAAAAAGAAAACAAAAATTCAGCCAAAGCGAAAGGGGTCGGGTTCAAAAAAGGTCGATTTCACATGGAATGACCCGCATTCATTAATATTTTGACAATAAACAAAAAAAATTCCGAGAAAAAAAAAATTAAAATGAAATAAGTTATAAGCTGGTAAAGTTGGGGGTAAAAAAAGGAGTTTGCTGGTTGACACGATTGCAACCTTTCTAGTGATCCGATACAAAATTTAAAAAAGATTCTTAATTAGTAAGAATGTCGTTATAGCCCCTACCTCAGAGAACAAAAAAGGCGTGTTTCGAATCTTTTTTTCATTGTTTTTAATTTTTTTTACAATAGTAACAAGAATAATTTTTATATTGATTTTTATTGATTTTTATTGATAATTTTATACATTGAAGATTGGTAAAAAATTTGAATTAAATCGGTTGAACAGAATTTTGGATATGATGTCAGCAGTGTTCAGAAAAGTACTTTTGAGAAAAAAGTCTATAATCGGATTTGCTCTGACCACTAAAATAGTCATACCTCTTTAAATTATTAGAATTTCCTTTCGAGGATATATATTCTTAAAGGTCTAAACTTTAAGAATATGCAAAGAAAAATGATTTTTTTTAAATTCTAGTTCGGAATACCCCCTTAACTTTCACTAGGTTGTTCCTTCTTTTGAATTGTTGTTCCGGTTTTTTTTATTATAAAAAAAAATGCCAATGTCATCGACATTGAATAGGGTGCTTTTTTGTGATTTTGGACACAAGAAGGAATAGTGGGAATAGAAAGTATATATATATATGGGACGTTCCATACGAAACCGATCAATCAGTAACCCCGACCATTTTTTATTTAGATGCAAATTTTTTAATTTTTTTCCGTACGGAAGCAATATTTCAGAATTTTTTTAGATTCTTTTCTCAACTCTTCTTACCACAATAAATTTTTCAAAATTTCACACAATTTTTTTTTAAATGCTCATAACTTTTTAAAAAACGGAGATATTAAAATAAGATGTAAGATCATTTTTTTTCGTCTTGAGTTGTAGTTTCATGAAACACAAACAAAAAAATATCGAAATCAATTTTCATGTTTTTTTCAGTTTTAAATCCAAAATATTTTTTTTTTAACTTGGACCATTTTGATTTTTTGGAAAAAATTCACCACTTTTCAAGAGACATTTTTACAAGAATTAAAAAATTTGCAGCTTGTGTATTGTAATATAAGCACTATAATGTCCCGGTTTCAACTCAACCCAACCCAGAAGCGGTCATTTCTCTTACTTTTTTAATATACCTTTGAAAATAGCCTAAAAAAAAATACAAGTTATGAATATCACGAGCTGCGAATTTTTTAGTAATTGTATAAATGTTCCTTAAAAAGTGGTGGGTTAAAAAAAATCAAAATTGTTCAAGTTAAAAAAAATATATATTTTGGACTTGAAACTGAAAAAAAGATATGAAAATGAATTTCGATATGTTTTTTGTATTTTTTTCATGAAACTACAACTCAAAACGAAAAAAAAGAACTTTTATGTTATTTCGATATCTTCGTTTTTTAAAAAGTTACGAGCATTGAAAAAAAAATTGTGTGAAATTTTGAAAAATTTATTGTGGTAAGAAGAGTTGAGACAAAAATATAAACAAATTCTGAAAGACTGCTAAAAATAGAAAATTTTCAACAAAATTTAAAATGGTCGCGGTCACAATTGGTTAGTTTCGTATGGAACGCCCCATATATAAAAGTGTAAAATTCGAAATTAAAAAATTCTTTATAAACAAAATTTTACGGTTTTTTGGTATGTTACTTCGTCAGGTCCTTTTTAATTGTTATTTTGAAAAATTCAAGGTCATTATCGACGTGGAATGGGGTGCCTTCGGTGACAATGGTGTTCTGGATTTCATCAAGACGGATTTCGACCGTGAGAACGATGCAAATTCACTCCTCGTCAATTCATTCACGTGAGTATCTTTTATATTTTAATACAACGACAACAAAAGTACTTTTGAGAAAAAAGTCTATAGTCGGATTTGCTCTGACCACTAAAATAGTCATACCACCGTAAATTATTAGAATTCTAACAGTCAGGTGATCTTTGTTTATCGAGCTCGATAACATCGAATTTGCAAATCATTCATAAATGAGAAATTACAAATATTTAGAAAAATCGTTAAAAAAAAATTTGAAATTTTTTTACCCAAAAGTAAGGCTGCTATTTTGAGAAAACAAGAGATGACAATTGAGAAAGATGATCATGAATTTATTCTGACCTAAAAAATAATAAAAATATTTCTCTGCACCTGAATCATTTGTTCCAATAACAAAATAATAATAATAATAAAGGAATTGCACATATATGTGCAGATTTGGAATTTATTGTCATTTATTTCATTTTTTTTTCAAATAGATTCGAAAAATACATCGCTGGAAAATATCTTGGAGAGGTGGTTCGTGTCATATTAGCAAAATTCATAAAGGACGGTCTTTTGTTCTCGAGACAGGATGCCGGCAATCTTCTTGTATCCGGAACATTTACAACTGATTTTGTGTCGGACGTTGAACAGTGAGTATTGACAATAATGATTACAAGGCTCAATTGAATGATCATAAAAATCTTCCTAAAAATTTGTCCCCTGAGAAAAGTTTGAGAAAATGAAAAAAAAAACGGAAATCTTCGCAAGGTTGTTGTTTCGGAAAAATATTTAATAAATCAAATAATGGATATTTTCTCGCAGGGATTCCGTTGATGGTGGAAGCGATCATACGAAAGGAGTTCTCGCTAAATTCAACATCGTCCCGGACGAGGATGATTTGAAAATTGTTCAGTACGTTTGTGCAGTCGCTTCAAATCGTGCTGCCCTTCTGGTTTCGATGTGTAAGTAAATATATTTTTTTTCATTTAGTCATCCTTAAGATGAGGCTAAATATACCGACACTAACACCTCGAAATTACCATCCAAACTTGCTCTTATACAAATGGATGGAATTGATTAAAATTTTAACATCATCAGAACAATGGCAGGAATGGAGCCTCACTAAAAAATTTTCGAAAAACAAAAAAAAAATCACAGATTCATTTACCACCAAGAAACTGTAATTGAAAAACTTGAATTATTAAACTTTTACTGCATTCCGGGTAAAACCAAGAGTGAGGCTCCATGAAGAACGCCATGATACAAATATCGAGACGCTTTCGACATTATTTTATCAAAATGACACGCCGTAAGTTTGGATGGCGCATCAAGAGATAAATATCGATAAATTGTAGTTTTATTGAAAAATGAAATAGCGAAATGTAGTCCACAGACGTGCGAGTGAGGGCAGCACCATGGATTCTGACGGGTAACCTATAATATTTAGGGGGCTCGAGTGAGTTCGTTGGCATTAAATGTAACGCATTTTAGCCTCTCAATTGACAATTAATTGTTAATTAATTTATCCCCCTCTTAATTGTCGAAATGTCATTAATTTTCACCCACGGTTGTCGGAGAAAGACTGGACGACAATGATACGTCGATAATGTAGGGATTGAATAAAAATGGTATTTAGCCTCCTTTTTTTAGAGCTTCGGAATATAATCTTTGTTTTACATTTACATTTTTTACATCATGTTTCTCGTTAATCTACTCATTTTTTTAAATTAAGTTAACTCTCGTCTTGCAAACTTTTTATCGCTGAATAATTAATTTGCTAAATGTCATGATTTTCTCTCATTTTCGTTTTTTGCCCAATTTAGGTGTGGCGTGTATCCTAGATCGCATGAAACGTGAAAACGTGACGATAGCCGTCGACGGATCTCTTTACAAGCATCATCCACGATTGGAAACCTGGATGAACAATTACATAAGACTATTGACTCCATCACGAAAAGTAAGATACGACGACTCTGTACGATAACAATTTTGTTTAAATATAATTTTATGAAAAATTACGAAATAAGGAACAAAAAAGGTTTAAAAAGGTCCAGTGGAATTGCATGTGCAACAAAATTGGATACAAAAAAACAGAACAGAAAGAATATTTAAATTTCTTTAGCTTCGGAAGTTAGGAACGATTGAATAAATAAATAAATTAAAAATTGCACATAATAGTTTGCACACAAAATTGCACAACTTACCAAACATTTTGACATCCGGAGAACCCAATTTTCAAGTTTTAATTTGCACGAGATTTTTAAATTGATTTATTCTAGATAAACGGTATTATTGTCTTTTATTATTTTCAAATATTGATTTATGACTAAAAAACAATTCCAGCTAACAATATTAGATCATTGATTGGAAATTTAATATTTAATTAGTCAATTATATTGAAGTATATAAAATATTAATCAAATATAGTAATTAAAATTAAACCAACAATGTTGGACATTCAATTTCAAATTTGAGCATCGAGTCCGTCTACGTAAACAATATGAAAATATGAAAATATGATAGCTTAAAAATTGCCAACGTTATAATGATAACCGACATTTGCGAAAAAACCAAATTTTTGCCCAGTTTTGAGCCTTATTTGCTCGATGTCAACAAAATTCAATAGCAAAAATCTCCCGGCAAAAATGTAAAAAAATCTCCAGGTAAAAATTGTAATTTAGAAAAAAATTCTAAACTCGTTAATTCGAATACGTCGTTAAAATGTAAATAAAACTTTCGGTAAAATTTATTTTCGATTTACGACTATAAAAATATCTATTCTGAGAATGTTGAAAAAGCGACATTTCTAATTTTTTAATACATTTTTAAACAATTTGGCGAGAAAAACTCTAAATTATTATATTTTCTATCATCGCGAAGCTTTGTGTTGCGAAACAGCAAAAATACTCATATTTGCATACGGAAAATTGTATAAAGATTTTCTTAAATATCTTATTATACTAGAAGTATATTTCCGACTATCGTTTATCAAAGATATTTCAGAAAACTTTTTTTTTGCAAGTTTGCAAGCCTTCTATTGAATTGATTGGTTTATTATTCAATTTTTGCAGGAAAAATTAAGCATTTTGGGAATATTGTTAATTGTCTCAAACTAATTTTAGATAATTTACTATTGATAATTAACATTTAAATAACTCTTGAATCTTTTCAAATTTTTTAAAAATTCTTTTTTTTAAATTGCAGTTTAAGCTCATTCACGCGCAGGACGGAAGTGGAAAAGGTGCAGCAATCACAGCGGCGATTGCTCTTAGAATAAAGAAGAGATTGGAGTCAAATTGAGCACAAATCATGGAATGTCGTCGAGTTGTTCGTGGAATTTCACAAATAAGTTCAAAAAGAGGGGCGAGAAAAGAAATGATAGAGGAAAGAAGAGAGAAACAGCGTGTTCGATTGCACATTCAGCTTGTGGTAAATAATGCTGTAAAAAAATAGTTCATTTTAAGAGGAGGCTAAATACCATTTTTAATCGATCCCTACATTATCGACGTATCATCGTCGTCCAGTCTTTCTCCCAAAACCGTAAATGAAAATTTATTAAATTTTGAAAATTCAGAGGAGGATAAGTTAATTAACAATTAATTGATAATTAAGGGGCTAAAACGCGTCACAACTAACTCCAACGAATTCATTGGGGCCCCAAAAATATTATGTTACTCGTCAGAATCCATGGTGCTGCCCTCCCTCGCACGTTTGTAAACTAGATTTCGCCATTTCGTGTTTCGATAAAACTACAATTTATCGATATTTATCTCCTTATGCGCCATCCAAACTTACGATGTGTCTTTTCCATAAAATAATGTCGAAAACGTCTTGATATTTGTGTTTTGGCGTTCTTCATGGAGCCTCACTCTTAGTTTAGACGAAATACAGTAAAAAGTCTCATAATTCAAGATTTTCAATTACAGATTCCTGATGGTAATTGGATCTATAATTTTTTTTTTGATTTTTCAAAAAAATTTTAGTGAGGCTCCATTTGTGCCATAATTCCGATTATGCTGTTAAAATTTTATTGAATTCCATTCATTCGTATGAGAGCAAGTTTGGATGACGATTTCGAAGCGTAGTGTCGGTATTTAGCCTCCTCTTAATCGCTGATCAGTATAAAATGCCCAGGTGGGAAATCAATTGTCTATCCGCGAGTGCAATATTGGTATATCCGCTGGAAACGTATGAATCCACTTAATAGAAAAAACAAATAAACAAAACAACAAAACGCCAATTAAAATGATTCTGCAGAGTAAGTCCTTCGTAATTATTCGAAAAGACTTATTTTTTTCTGATTATCCATTCGATAATTTCGAACGATTGTAAAAATATTTTCAAAATATTTTTTTCACAATATTTTTTGAAAATTTAAATGCCAAGTGAGTCTCGAGCTGTGATTTTTTTCTGACAGTAGTAACAATTTCAAAATCTCTCTTTCTCTCTCTCTTCATTGCTCTTAATATTTAAATATATTCTCTGCGGGCAAAGATGAAAAATTATTTTTCTACATTGTCACATAATATAATCTACAGCTATTAGGAATAAGATTTATGAAATTAGAATCGTTTCATGAATATACACTGAATCATTCGTCATGAATAATTTCTCTACGATTGGTCGTCCAATCTCTGTGAAATTATTATTTTTTTTTGTTAAATCCGCCATACCCAAACATTCCATTTTTTTGAGCCCTCAGAGTGTACTGAAAATCGTTTTGCAAAAGAATACCAGTAACTCGGGGTTGTATTTTTTTATAGAATTTTTTTCTCTCTAATGTAAAGAAAATTGGAAATTTCGATGATTCGTACTATTTTTTTTTTCACTTTGATGATCACGCAATTTCAGTTGCTGTTGTACATACTTTAATGAAATAGAATATATTATATGTATGTGTTATTTAAAATATGCAAAGTACATTGTAATCGATCGTTTGTTTTTTTTTGTTTTACATAGAAAATAGTTTATTGCGATTGAAATTTAAATATACATATTTTTTTCAACTCTCAGAGACAAATCAATCGTTATATTTGTATATATTATCATTGGAAAGAAAAAATAAAATAATTTTAAATGAATTTTAGAGCATCGATTGCGATTAGTGATATATTTTACCGGTGGACCATTGAATTTTCTTGCTTTGTTTGGGATCACGAGATATTGCGTGAATTTATATTTAAAGATAAAAAATATATTTTTTCCATCGTTGTGGCGAAAATGTATACTCGTGAGCTCCATTCAGAGCTCGAAATTTCACTGTCTGATAATTATAAGTCGGTGGAAAAAATTATAAACAATCACAAGATGCTTTTTATTATAACGCAGGGAAAAAAATGGTGACATATACACCGGAGACAAAAAAAAACGTGCAAATGTGTAGCGAATGTTTCGTGAAGGTAAAAACAAAAATTGTTCGATTGAAAAATTGTATGTATGTAGCGAAGTTCAATCGAGACATATGCATGTATGTGAGAGTGAGATTTCACCTTAAAAAGTGCCAGAAATTATGTAATTTATTGGAAAAAAGGACTTTCGATATCCTCTACAAATGGCAGAGATTTTTATTAAGATTACAGATTAAATATCGAACATTCCTCTCAAAATGGAGGAATGCAGGTTGTTAATAAAAAAATATGAAAAAATACACGAATGACTTATTTTTGAATGAAAATAATAAAATTGTAAGGTATACACAGAAAAAATGTTAACGACGAAACTGACGGCCCCGAAAGATTTGTAAACTCCTATTTCTTCCATAATGTTCATACTTCTTATGAATAAATTATCTATTCGAAAATAACTGAGAGTGGGCAAATAGTTGCATTTAATTCCGATGAGCATTCGAATAATTCAAAAATTCGAATTATTATTCGAAGTTTCGAGTAGATTTTTTTTAATTTAATTTTTTTCCTTCAGAATATTGCAAATCTACCAACAAACTGCTGAGCTTTTTTCTAGGGGAAGATTCAAAAATTATATGCAAAAATTGTACTAATATAATTATGAAATTTATTCGTAAAACGAATTAAAAGGAAAATTTGCTGTATGAGAAAAACCCCAGATTGTTAATCATAATTTTTGGTTGATACTAAAATTCGCTAGTTTTTAACAGATTTTTCTAATCATTTAAGCAGGTTTTCATTGATAGAAATTTAATATTATAGATATTATCCGAAAAATAAATGAAACTCTCATTGATTCTATCAAAAATCATTGAGATAAAAATGATGAGAGTAAAAAAAAATTCGATATAGAGTGATTCCACGTCAAACCAGCAGGTCGAAAAATTCGATGTCTCCGATCATACTCTCGATATTTTCCAGTGTTCTCTATCATGAGAAAACATTGCTGTTAAATCAGTAGCCCAAAATAAAATTATTTATACGAGTTATGATTTTTTTGAAAATTGCGTACTTTTAACGACTCGAAAAACAACTTTTTTGTTTTTGTGTATAACTCCGCCGGATTTTGGAATTCGAGAAATTCACTTCTAGAAATCGAAACTGTATTCAAAACCCTTCAAAATGAGCACATATTAACCTCATTTGGAGCATTTATGACGCCACAATCGTAAAACTGCGTTTTTTCGAAAACCAAGAATAACTGAAAAACCTCATTTGTAAAGTCTGAAAAAATCATATCAATTTTTTAGGACAAAAAATCTACATTTCTGTGGAGTTTGAACTAGTTCTGACCAAGAGATTTTGAATTATTGATCAATTTCATCTTTTAGAAATCAGTTTCAAGAATTTTTGGACATTCAGGTTTTGACTTTAGGTTTTCTGAGAATTTCGTCAATAAAATCGATAGTCATTATTTAAAAAAATTATAAAACAATTTATTTACAATTCTTTGAGATCCATCTCCATCAAATGATGATAGTATTTACGAACAATTGCTTTTTGTGCAACTTTAGGTCTAAAGTTGCCATTGTTTAAATCGTAAAAAATCATAAAACAATTTATTTACAATTCTACAATTATAATAAAGATGGATCTCAAAGAATTGTCAATAAATTGTTTTATAATTTTTTACAATTACACAATCACAACTTTAGACCTAAAGTTGCATAAAAAGCAATTATTGGTAAATATTATCATCATTTGATGGAGATGGATTTCAATAAATTGTTTTATAATTTTTTGAAAGAATGACGATCGATTTTATTGACGAAATTCTCAGAAAACCTAAAGTTAAAACCTGAAAGTCCCAAAATAGCTGAACCTGATTTCTGAAAGATGAAATTTATCAATAATTCAAAATCTATTGTTCAGAACTAGTTCAAACTCCACAAAAATATAGATTTTTTGTCGTAAAAATTTAATATGATATTTTCAGATTTTTTAAAAATGAGCTTTTTCAGAATATCAATCAGAAGATCAATAAAGAAACATTCTGTCATTTAGCGAAACTAATTGCTTTCACTATCTTAGAACAAAACCTTTAAAAACGAAAAAATAAGTAATTTGAACTAATCGAAAAGTCATCAAATGATTTGAAGACTCGAATCATACGAATTTTTGAACATTTCGAATAATTTGAAAATTGAAATGGACTTAAATGCAATAAATTATTCAATGATTCCAAAATTCAAATTGTTCGCAAGCTCATGGAATAATTAAAAAATGTGGCTTATAAAAATTGTAGAAAATGTGCAAACGTAAAATTCCAGCTATTCGCAATTTTGAATAGTTTAAAATTTCGAAAGTAAAAAATAAAAATATTTAGAGAATTATAAAAAAAATACCTTTAAAAATGAAACAATAAGTAATTTGAACTGATCGAAAAGTCATCAATTAAAAAAAAAAAATACCTTTAAAAATGAAACAATAAGTAATTTGAACTGATCGAAACGTCATCAATTGATTTGAAGACTTGAATTACACGAATTTTTTAACATTTCGAATAATTCGAAAATTATAACTGAACTTAAATGTTATAAATTACTCAATGATTCCAAAATTCAAGTTGTTCGCAAGCTCATGGGATAATTAAAAAATTTGACTTTTAAAAATTACAGATAATTTGAAAAACCTAAAATTCCAGCTATTCGCAATTTTTAATAGTTTAAAATTTCGAAAGTAAGAAAATTAAATTATTCCAGCTATTCGAAATTTCGAACGATTAAAAACAACTCGAAATTCCGAAAGTCGTTCGGATTCGAGTGACAAATCGAATAGTTTTCGACATGAAAAATAAATTTTTTCAAAAACCAATTTTTTCAATTTTTTTCAAGAAATAAAAATATTAAAGTTACACAGAATCAAAGCATTTAGCAAAACTTCGCGTTTCTCATCTTCAAATCGAGTATAAAAGGATGATAATCCCGTTTAGTTTAGTAACGTAGTTCATATGACAATACGACGAGTAAATCGATCTTGTTGCTATGTGGTCTGAGCGCGGGAGTCTTAAACGCCGTGAGCTTTCGACGTTTCGCCGTGCGATGGCGCCACCGCGCAGGTATCGCGCCGTCCGTGAGAGAGAGATAGAGAAAGAGAGAGAGAGAGCGCTCCCGCTGCGTTGCAGCCCAGAGTGACAGTTCTCGTGACGGTGAGTTTGCGCGCGCGTGCGATCGAGTGTGTGCGTGCTGTCAGCGGCGTCCATCGTGCTGCATTATCGCCGCGAATATAATCAATTCTCGTTGTAGAAGTATACATTGTCGTAGTCTCGCGTGGTGTCACGTCGTTAAGGGTTCGAGCTCGAGAGACGCGTGTCATCGTTTGTATTTATCTCCGTGAGGTGAAAAGTAGAAAATTCGCCAGTGTCCGCAAAGTCCGGGTGGGTGTGCACGGGGGCAGGAACGGCTCGCCGGTTCTCGGAATCTCGGCTCAGTCTACTGGAAGATTCCATTGTGAGTGGGTTTGAAAAAGTTTTAGCTCCGCGCTTAAACCTTGTTTTTTCTTTGTTTTCCCGGCAGCACTTGCGAACGTCAATCACGATTATTCGGTTCACATATCAAGGTAAGAATGTGTATATATATATATATATTTTTTTGTTGTTTTTAAACACGACGAATTAGAGTGTTGCTGGTTTATTCGTCGTCCGTGAGCGTTAATTAACGCCGATGAGACACGTCGAAACGCGCGCCCGTGATTGTACGTGAGGGCTCTCCGCGATTCGTGTGCGTTGTGTGCGGGGATTCTCTCTCTCTCGGGCTTGGAACCTTTCAGCTGGTCTCTCAGCTGACGAGAGCCAGCGACCGGTTTCGTACGGACTCTTTTTTTCTCTCCGTCCTTTCCATTCTTTTTTCTCTCTTTCTCTACAAATGTGACCAAAAGACCCTTTCGCTTTGTCTTTTGTTTTTAAATATTAATGCATCTTATGAAAGATGAAATATAATCGCACCGTTTTTTTTTCAATTACTTTTTTCCACGTTCGAAAATCTCTTTTTTCCAGCTTTTGCTATTTTTTGGGAGCGGGTGTGAATGCGAGAAATCGAGAGTTTGGTGATTTGGCGAACATTGCGACCTCGGGCGGTGCAACGGGATTTTTGTTTCCTTTGTGAGAAAGTTTTTGGCGAACAATTGAGATTTTCATAAAATGGCGTATTGAAGAAAATGATGGGGCGTTTGTGTGTGGAGGTGTTAAGCTATAGGGTTCACTTTTAGTAGACAAAATTATTCAGCAGAATTGGTGCCGCTTTTTTCATCCAGCGGGATATTTGAATTATTGAATCAAAATATTTTTTACTACTTCAGCTTCAGTAGTTTCGCGCACTGGAGTTCAAATTTGTTATACCAATGCACTAAATGACAGAGACTGAGGATTTATGGGGTTCAATTTGTAAAAAGATATTTGAAATTGACAATTTTTCATTTTTTCCGTAATTTTGTAGCTTTCGAACTCAATTTTCGTTCTCATACAATACGTGATAAAGACCCTTGGTTATGAATTTTAAAAGGGTCACTTAGGGATGCTTTGCCTGACCGCCCCAGCTAAAAATTTTATTTGATTGAAATTTCCGTACTCCGTGATACAATGAAAATGTCAAAAAAATTCAGCGAAATTTGATATGCCATAAACAACAATTATCCATAATAATATTGCCGAAAAGTTATTAATAAATTGTTTTAAGAAATAATTATTCAACAATATTCCGGTAAGTTCTTTTGCTTCCTCATCAAGGAAGCTTTGTTTTCGTGAAAAAATGTTTTTTTGCGATTTTCATGCCAATACGTTCAAAATGTCCTAAAACATCGAGAAATCAAATTTAGAACAAATGTCCGGATGGATGTGTGTGTGTGTGTGTATATCCTGAGTTTCAAATGTAAATAATTAATAACTCGAAAACGCTTCGAGATAGCGAGCTAAAATTTGGCACACTTGTTGAGCACAAATTTTTCTTCATTATGAAAAAAATTTGTTTTAATTATAACGGGTGTTCAGATTTTATCGGCTTTTTTCGTTTTTGCAACAATGGCGTAAATGCTCTAACCTCTGCAATTTTAAAGATATTGCACTCAAACTTTGTACAGAATTAGTATAGCTATTAAAATTTTATGAAATTTTTAATTTTTTGAAAAATAGCCTAAACGCTCTAACTTTGCAATGTTTAAGATATTGTACTGAAACTTTGCACAAAGCTAATATAGCTATCGAGGTTATTCGCTATTAAATTTGGCAAAAATCCATTGAGGGATTAAAATTTTATGAAATTTTTAATTTTGTGAAAAATAGCGTAAAAGCTCTGACTTGTGCAATTTTTAATAGATTGCACTGAAACTTTACACAGAGTTAATATAGCTATCGAGGATGTTCGTTATTAAATTTGGCGAAAATCGATCGAATGATTAAATTTTTATCAAATTTTTAATTTTTATAAAAGAAGCGTAAATGCTACAACTTTTGAAATTTTTTAGATATTGCAATAAAATTTTGTGAAAAGCCAGTATAGCTATCAATGTTATTCGCTATCAAATTTGGCGAAAATCGATCGAATTTGCACATTGATTACTAATATTTTTTAATAGTTAACAAAGCTAGCTTTGTCAGGAAGCCAAATTTGATCGCCATACTGTGTGTTAAAGGAAGCTATGTGAACTATGGATAAAGATGAGGAAGCAATGTGCAAATTACAATTCGCAGGGTTTTTTTCTGAAACAAATTGAATGCGTTAATTTTTGTGAACGCATATGAATTTCTTCAGAATTTTCTCTCTATTTTGAAATATTATAAAAACATTCTAAAATACAAACAAAAAATTGCCAATTTTGTATAATATGTTATTGCACTCAGGTTTGTCGTCAGCTTTGAAAAGTTTCAAAGACACTGGGCCGAAAAATACATAACTACAGCCATTCTAAAAATTTCAATACGTGAATTTCAAAATAGAGGGAAAATTCTGAAAAAATTCATATGCGTTCAGAAAAATTAACGCATTCGATTCGTTTAAGTAGAAAAAGAACTTGCCGAAAAAATGTTGTATTGTCATCTGTTTAAACAATTTATTAATAACTTTTGGGCAATACTATTATTGATAATTGTTATTTATGGCATGCCAAATGTTGCTCAATGTTTTCAGATTATTATTGTATCACGAAGTACGGAAATTTCAATCAGATAAAATTTTTGGCTGGAACAGTAGGGGAAAAAGCATGTTCAGGTTTTATGAAAACCCTGAAATTTACAAGAAATGCATTAATATTTTCTCACTTTCGTAATTTTGCAATTATGGAGCCCAAAAATTTTGCAAAAATATGACATGTAAGAAGGATGACGTTTATTGAATTTGAAATGAATTGTTTGAGCGATTTGATAAAATGAAAATTAAGAATCAAATAAAGAATAAAATTAAGAATTTTAAATTTGTACGAACCTACTTGATTCCTCTCTCTTGTTCGTTAAAATCTCCTTTTATGACGAAAATACTCACGGTATGCATGTAGGATCCAAAATATTGTTTTTAAACGCGATGAAAAAAAATGAGGAAGCCTTGTGCAAATTTCGATTTTGGACGGATTTTTGTGACAAACAAACGTTTCGTTTTTTCTCTCTCGTATACATTTATCGTTCGATTTTTTTTTCTCTTCCGACTGTTAATTTTCGTCATATTTCATAAAACTTACGTGGGTCACGTTTCGAGATATTTGTCGATAATATTTAATGCGCGACACCGAGTTTGTGCAGGTCGGGGAACGACTTTCGCAATGACATGTTTGTGGAATATCGGAAATTGCGAGCTCTCTCGCGTAAATTTTTCAGATGCGCGCTTGTTGCATCGGCATTTTTCCTTTGTTGAAAAATAAGTCATGAAAGCGAAAACAACGACGCTTAAATTCGAATTTCAGGTTTGTTATTCGTGAAACGAATGTCGTAACTTCTTAATTAATTCGCAGGTTTAAAGATATTAATTTTATATATTTAAAACAATATATATGGGGCATTTCACATCGATTCGACCTGGGTCTGACCCTTCACACCTCTCCGATTTTGTCCGCGATTTTATATGGTTTTGTAGTACCTCTGAAAAGCACTCAGAATTTTTTTCAGATTAAAAAAAAATGTTTCGATAAGAGCTCACTCATTTCAGGTTTCTCCTTCTATTTAAAAGATTTTTTAAATACTTTAACTTGCAAAAATCTGAAAAAAATCACAAAAATCCCGTTGTTTATAACAAGCCTTTTTAAAACAATTTTTTTTTTTAAATATAAAGAGAAACCTGAATTTAGTGAGCCCTTATCCAAACCTTTTCGTAAACATCTTCAATTCATACAAAAATGTTTGGATAACGGCCTACGCAATTCAGGGTCCTCCTTCAATATTAATTTTTTTTCTTCGAAAAAGCTTGTTATAAACAGAAGGAAATACCCTTGCCCACTTTAGCTTAACGCTTGAAATTTTTCATATAAATACGGGATTTTTTTGATTTTTGTCAGATTTTTAAATTTGGACTAAAAATAATTTTTTTTATAAAATCATAGTAGAGTCAAATCGCTCCAAGAAAATCTGAAAAAAATCTTAAGTGCTCTTTAGAGCTACTAAAAAACGATACAAAATTGTGGACAAAATCGGAGAGGTGAAGGGTCAGACCCAGGCCGAATCGATGTGGAATGCCTCATATATATGTAGATATAATAAAGATTTCCGTGGCTTGAGTATCACTTGTCTCTACACCCTATCATGTGCTTTGAATTAACTTAGGAGGGGTCGGAAACTCTGGAGATAACTTATGGGGGGTCACTTAATTCATGGATCAGTGGGGTGGGATTCAATTCATGTGGAGCCACTCAACTTATAAGAGGTTGGGGTGCTTGCACTTAACTTATGGAAGATCAGGAGTCCCATACTTTATAAAGTGATGAGAGCCACTTAATTTATGAGGGTTTAGGCGTTTTGGAAAGGGGCCAACGACAATGGTATTAACTTATGAGAGAGCCCTAAACTTCATACTCGTTCAGAGACTCTGGATTCAACTTAGCCCTTTAATTAGTAGGTACTTTAACTAGTGGTTTACTAGTTAGTAGTTAACTAGTACTTTACTGAATTGAGTCCCTTAATTTATCGTTGGTCAAGAGCTTTGGACTTAATTTATTAGGGGTCACTTTACTCATGGAGGGTTCTTGGATTTAACTCATGAGGAGAGTCATGGAGCCTGGACTCTTTGAATTTGCGAAGGCCACTTGACTTAGAAGGGCTTAGGGGTTTTGGACTAAAGTTATAAGGAGTCACCGGTTCTGGAATTAAGTTATGAGTTAACTCACTTAAGTTATAAACTTTCCAGGGCCTGCTTTCATTGAATCTATGCGAAGTTAAATGCTCAGGACTTAATTCATGAAGTGTCACTTAACTTATCAGAGTCCAGGGGTCTTGGGATTAACTTGCGGGCGGTCAGTCGCCCTGGAATTAACTTATAAAGGGTCATGCAATTATTGAACAAGGCCGGCAAACCACGACAAGGTGATTTTTTTTTCCAACCAACTAGCTGCTACATCATAGCGGACAAACACGGTGTTGCACTATTGACCATCGATTCGTGGAAATTCACACACGCATTGTATATTTTTATCATTTGCCAGTGGAGCAAACGTGCTCGTGAGATGTTTGCAATTTTTTTTTTCGATTCTTGGAAATGGTCACGATTGCCATAGGTGCTACCCTGACGTTTCTTTTTCCTCTTGTTTTTATCAAACACTATTATGTTTTTTTCTTTATTTGCACGACAAGGACAGTTGACAGCAGTCTCGTAATCGTGAGATATCAACTTGGAAAATGAATTTGAAAAAAATGTACTTTTAGTCACGGATACGCAAATTGACTACCGGCGAATAATATGTCTGACTCAACAGTCAAGTAACGTCAGATACACCCTTTTGCCTGTTAGCTGTTGAATATTTCAATATACATGAGGAAATGAACGAGATATTTAACCCGATCAGGTTATCGTGTTTTTCGACACCTTGTCAGGTTATCGTGGGTCGCTGGAGACCCAAGGCATGTTAGAATACGTAATTTTCAATGAAAAAATCTGATAAATTTCCTCGACACTCTTGAATATATTTCTTATATAAGGGCACACCATGAAGATTGCAAAAAAATTTAAACAAATATTTTATTTTTTGTCAGAAAAGTACGTACCTCTTAAGAGAAATGAGAGAAAAAAATCGCTCGGGTCTGCAGTGACCCACCATAACCAAATCGTTAATAAGTTTGGATAGTAGACAAAAATACACTTCTTGACGAGTTCTTATTGATGAAACTTTGCACTTTCTCTCTAGCTATAGTCAATAGTGAACCAATAATAGTAATAAAAAGAAGCCAATAGTTAATGAATAATGAAATGCATTCCACGACAATTCGGGAAGATTTTGGCTCCATTCTCTTTAATTTTGAAACTTGTTCTGGGCAATGTTTTTCCAGTCCTAAAAAATGTTCCCAAATTTTTGCAGTTTTCTCAGATTTTCCCATTAGTTTTCAGTTAATTATGAGCATGTTGCATTATGAACAAAAGGTGCTTGAAAGCTATTTTTCAGATGAAATTGGTTGAATTGAAATTTTTTTTTCCATTGTAATGCGCCAATAGATCGCGAAAAATGTACGAAAAAAATGATAACGATATGTGTCGTCATAAGAACAATAATTTAGAATTTTGTACATTATAAATATTATTATTATTATTATCATTATTATTATTAATAATATAACATGATTGTCGCTTCGTGAGTGACAGCTCATCAGATCAATTGAGATAACAGTTAGGAGGATCACTCAGAAGGATCCCAAAAGAATTTGGTCAAATCTGGTAAAAGAGCTTTTTGCCATTTTTTTAAGCATGATTTGTCAGGACTTTCATGTCGCGAATAGCATATTAATGTTTCCCAGACAATTTTCGCTTCCAGACTAACCCGATGAACTCTTGAACGACGAAATACAATGTTTGATTTCCCCAGAGCACAGATCAGCAGAGGACGATTTGCAAATAAACAACTCCACGCTGGACCCAAAAATTGATATTTTTCTGTTCTCGACTTTTTTGAAATTCCCAGGAGAACATGGCTAAATTGGCGAAAAATGATGATTTGTATAGGGGAAGGTCGAGCAGCCCCGGACACATAAATGAATTGCAAATAAAAATACAATAATAGTATATTTTGTGCATCTAGGGCCAGAGATAAGTCTTTTTGTCGAGCGTGAAGTTTGCCGCAACGAGCGAAGCGAGGGCCGCAACCACGCGAGACAAAAGACGAATCTCTGGCCCGCGTTGCACACGATCTTTTTTTTCCCCATGGGAGATTTGAGTGTCTTTTCACTATATGCGTTGATAGCCAAAAAGAGGCTCTTTTTTGACAGCTAAGAGTTAAAAGAAGCGAACCATTGAATTTTAATGGTTAATGGAAATTATTTTCATTAACCATTAAATTTTAATGGTTAATGGAAAATATTTCCATTAACCATTAAATTTTTATTTATTTATTTATTTATTTTCTTTTATTCTTGAAACTGCCAAAAAAGAAATAAATAAATATATAAATAAATGAATAAATAAATAAATACATTAATTGAAAAAGTAAATTAATAAATTAATAAATTAATAAATAAGAACTTGTTAAAAAAAAGGTTTTTTTTTTAAAGCAAGTTCTTATTAATTAATTGATTAATTAATTAATTAATTTATTTGGGTTTATTTATTTATTTATTTTTTTTGCACTTTCAAGAATAAAAGAAAATAAATAAATGAATAAATAAATAGATAAAAATTTAATGGTTAATGGAACTATTTTCCATTAATCATTAACCATTAAAATGCAAATGCATTACAAAAAGTAATGCATTACTTGCAACCCTGGTCCGGGGTTACCCGCCGTCCGGGGCTACCCGACCTTCCCTACGTTTTTTGAAACAGGCTAAGGTCATTAGAGGTCGCAACAATGAAAACTTCACGGCGTTATCTTCACTCGAGACTCACGCCGTTTTCTAAAACTGGTTACGGAAGAAAAAATTGCTTAGCTCAAAAAATTTTGCAAAACAAAATTTGGACTTTTTCGACCTCTCACCAAACTTGTTCGGATCATATAGTATGGGAGCGTATATTCTACATATCAACGAATAAGAAAACAAATAAAACGACAACAATACCTCATCAAATGTACGGGATAGTTTTGGCATGGATTTTTTTAACAAGGATACATATTGTATAAAAATTTTGTCCAGTAATTTTCAAAAATTTATATTCAGTAATATTCATAGAGTAATATGGACGAGCGATGGGTTTTAAAGAGCGCTGCGTCTGAATTTAGAGGCAATAGGATAAAGAGAGGTGGTTTTTAGAATTCTACTTTTTTTAAAAGTATAAAACACCTCGATAATGTTTGCCCAAAGTTTTATTAACCTTCTGTGGTCACACTCGGTCAAAACGACCCCACGACTACTTTTCTTTTTTCTTCTTTATATGAATTTTTTTGAATGTATAGTAATTTCATTTTTTATAATAGTACATTATATCACGAGGACGTAAAAACATTTTCTGACGAGTGTGAGTTTGCATGACGAGCCAAAGGCGAGGCCTGCAATCACACTCGTCAGAAAATGTTTTTACGCCGAGTGATGTACGATATTTTATATCCCGAGGTGCAATAATGGACGTTTTCACGTCCGCTTGCGGACGTAAAAGCGTCCATTATTGTACTGAGTGATATAAACTAATTTTTTATAGATCAACTAGAAACTTTGAAGGATGTTCTGTAATTTTTCGAAATTTTTTTGACCGATAGTTTGGTCACGATACTTGATCAACAATGGACAAGGTAAAATTGACCCAAGTGTGACTGCACGGAGGGTTAAAATCGACGCTATAAATTTGAGGAAGGAAGCCGCACGATAAATTATGGAACAAAAGGAGAAAAAAGTAATGAAAAGACATTCGGTATTATCCGAAAAAGTAAAATAGATGGCGACGGAAAATGCGTCGAGAAAATAGTGAAAGAGGAGGGCGGTGACTCCGAGGCGATGGAGGAGGCGCACGAGGCAAAAGATAACAAGGTGGGGGGAGCGATTGAAGGCAGGGTTGCCACTTTAGCCAATTATTCTTAGACCATATACTACATGGACTGAGCATAGCAGGAGTGGGGGTGAAGCCGAGAAGGGCGCCGCCATGTTGGACAAATGAGGCCTATAAGGATAAACAGTTGACCTCAAGAGACTAGATGTTGGTATTCTTGGTTCACTTCAAGCAGTTGATTTGCGTACGACATAACCTTACAAAAAAACACGCGCAAGTGTTGATGTGTACTTGTGACTTTGTTTTTAGTTTTTTTTGTTCACCTGTGCTTATATTCTCAAATTCAAGTTCAATTTTAAGTTCTCAAGTTCAAGTTCACGTTCAAAAAAAGTTCTACGTCCCTGAATTGCATAAGGCACCTAAGAATATGGATACGTCCCTATATCCTTATAGGTCTTATTTGTCCAACATGGCGGCGCCCTTCTCGGCTTCACTTCTGTCTACAGAAAGTATACGGCTATGCTCAGTCCATCTAATACATGGTCTAAGCAATTATTGGCTAGATCTAGCAACATTTACGATATTCTCAGCTACAAAAAATAAATAATGGTAGCTAAATTAGCCACATTTAGCCACATTTTCTAGCGACTTTTACTTGCATTAATCAATTATTGGCTAGATCTAGCCACATTTACGAGGAGCGAGTGGAATTGGAGGGAAGGGTGAGATTGTAAGAAGAGATAGTCAGATCGTGCACACTGAACTCTCGGGCACGTGAAAGGCGAAGTCCTGTTGTCCTGTTGTTATTTCTTCTTTGGTAATAATCCCGAAACAGTGGAACGATTGATGAAGAGGAGTAATGAGAAATAATACAATTAAAGATTTTTGAAAACAAAATCTTACGTTAGCGACCCAGTCAAAGGAATAAGACGTGTAGTGAAGCCTAGAGCTCGGCCGGAAGGGAGCACGGTGAGAGCGCAGAGAGCACAAAGCGCGCCTCCTTTCATTCAAACAAGCGTTAAATTTAACAAAATTTTGAAATTATCTCAGCTCAAATCTTTTTAGTAGAAATTCATAAGAATTGAAATTTTTCCCTTGTCAAAGTTTACACCTGAAATGTTTACAGAAATTTCGTATCAGCCCCAACAAAATTCTGGCAGTTTAGACGAGCTCAAAAAACTGTTCATGAAGAAGGTTTCGAGAACGTTGGATAAAAATAAGGAAGTTATGGGCAAATTTGTGATTTGCACATTTTTTTATATTTAGTACAGATATTTGCCGGAGTCATAAAATGGTCGACATTCATCGGTAGGGTTGTACCTCGGTAGTTTTTCAACGGTGAAGTTTTAATCGGTAGAGATGTACATGCGCCGAAAAAATCGTAGACTTGGGTGAGAACTATTTTTTAAGGGAAAAGGTAATGAGAGGAGGACAATAAAAAAACGCTTCCTAATTTGTTTCTATGATTCATTAAGGTTTATGTACGAAGTAACTATAATTAAACTACTTACTATAGAAGAGCTCAAACAACTGTTCATAAAGGAGGTTTGGAGAACGTTGGAAAAAATGCGGAAGTAATGGGCAAATTTATAATCTGCACGATTATTTATATTTAGTACAGTAAATATTTGCTGGAGTCATAAAATGGTAGACATTTATCGGTAGAGTTGTTCAACGGTGAAGTTTCCACCGGTAGAGATGTACATATGGGCTGAAAAAATCGTAGACTTCTGCTTGAGTCCAAACTATTTTTTGTAGGGAAAAGGTATATAAATTTCGATGAGGAGGGAAATTAAAAAATAACATGCTTCTTTTAGTCCCCCTTCAGGATTCAGGACCCAGCCAAAAATTTTATCTGATTGAAATTTCCCAACTTCGTGATAAAATAAAAATCTGAAAAAATTCAGCAACATTTGGCACGCCATAAACAACAATTATCAATATAATATTGCCCAAAAGTTTTTAATAAATTGTTTAAACAAATAATTATTTAACAATTTTCCGGTAAGTTCTTTTATTTCTCCAGAACAAATCGAATGCGTTAATTTTTCTGAGCGCATATGAATTTTTTGTGAGTTTTTTCTCTTTTTTGAAATATGATAAAAAACATTCTGAAATACAAACAAAAATTGCCAATTTTGTATATGTTTTTGCACGCAGGTTTATCGTCAGCCCTGAAAAGTTTCAATGACACTGGGCCAAAAAATACATAAGTGGCATTCCACGGTATTTTGATCAAAATCTTACCTTGATGATTTCGATTTTCCTCTAAATTTTTTATATAAATAAGGACATTGAACAAAAAATTCCCAAATTTTTTCAGAATTTTTCGGTCACGCGTTTTTTGGATTTATTTTTTTATTTTTTTTTATGGGACAACTTTGTAAAATCTGAAAAAATTCAGAAAAATCTAATAAAATATAACACATTTTTTGGGCTTCGTTCCATAACGGAGATTTCAATACTCTACGAGTCAAATTCAAAAAATAAAAAATAAAAAATTTTACTCATAGAGTATTAAAAACTCCATTTTGGAAAAAGCTCAAAAATTTTGTTATATTTTATAAGATTATTCTGAATTTTTTCAGATTTTACGAACAGGTCCCTTAAAAAAAAAAAAAAAATCCAAAGAACGCGTGACCAAAAAATTCTGAAATAATTTAGAAAAATGTATTTCAATGTGTTTCTTTATATAAAAAATTTAGAGAAAAATTGAAATCATCAAGGCAAGATTTTGATCGGATTGTCGTGGAATGACACGACAAAATCTTGTTTTGATGATTTCGATTTTTCTCTTAATTTTTTATATAAAAGAACACATTAAAAAAAAATCCTAAATTTTTCCAGAATTTTTTGGTCACGCGTTCTTTGTTTTTTTGTTTTTTGTTTTTTTTTTTTTTAAGTGACTCTTTTGTAAAATCTGAAGAAATTCAGAATAATCTAATAAAATATAACAAAATTTTTGGGCTTGGTTCCAAAATGGAGATTTTAATACTCTATGAGTACATTTTTTTTTCTTTCAATTTTTTGAATTTTACTCATAGAGTATTAAAATCTCCATTTTGGAACGAAGCCCAAAAAATTTGTTATATTTTATTAGATTTTTCTGAATTTTTTCAGATTTTACAAAGTTGTCCCGTTTTTTTTTCAAAAAAATAAATAAATCCAAAAAACGCGTGACTGAAAAATTTCGAAAAAATTTGGGAATTTTTTTTCAATGTCCTTATTTCTATAAAAAATTTAGAGGAAAATCGAAATCATCGATAAGATTTTGATCGAAATACCGTGGAATGCCACATAAATACAGTTATTCTAAAAATTTCAAAACGGGAATTTCAAAATAGAGGGAAAATTCTGAAAAAATTCATATGCGTTCAGAAAAATTAACGCATTCAATTTGTTCAAGAAAAAAAAACAACTTACCGAAAAGTAAGGCTGGGACGGTTCGGGCAAAGCATCCTCAATGTTCGTGTATTGGCGAGTATGGTATAAAATCACAGTATGATTTCCGGGAGGCTTCTTGACGTTTCCTCACGTAGAAAATACGCGTCTTATTGTTCATCCGGCGCAGTAGGCCAACACGAATGAACATTAAAGTGAACGCGAAAGGAAAAGATCGTTATTATTCGAGCTACTTTCGAGACGCCTATAGCAATGCTTTGAGTTCTCGAAGCGTTTTGTCATGTGCTCTCACAGCTGATGGTCGTTTCCTCGGTCATTTGTTGCACTCCTGTCGACACTCCTGCGTTCTCTCTATTTCTCCTCATTCTCTCTCGTTCTCAATCTTACAACTCCCGAGAAACTTTTTTCCATCATTTTTTTTGCCTTCTTTTTTTTCCTCACTAAAGTTCGCATTGGAGATAATGGAATGACGTTTCCTTGAGAACGAATAGGAGAAAGAGAGAAATGCGAGAGTAAAGTGTGCATTTTTTTCAATTGATTGCAATCCTTACGGTACAAACGAATTTGTAACACAATAAATTATGACTCGGTGCAAAAATTATCTTATCCAAGATGTACGTGAAATCTTAAAAATAAAAAAAAAGACTTTTAAAAAATTCGAAAAATTATCACAGAACAAAAAAGAATGTTAAAGTTATCCATGACAACGAAAAGTCATGTAAAACAACATTAAAAAAATCAATGAATCATTTAATTCCTAATTACTTAATTAATCATTAAATCATTAATTGATTTGTTAAATGTTCAAATTAATCTTCATTAATTAATGTAAATTAATTCTACGATAATGACATTTGATGAATAAAAAATGGCTTGTACTGACTTTCCTGGCACATTTATTTAATTTTTCGTTGTCATGGATAATTTTTACATTCTTACTTTATTGAGAATTCAATGATTAATTGATTTTTTCTCGCGCATGCACGATTTTCGTGTTTTTCGCCACATGTGTCGATGGCCAAAAAGTAGCTCTTTTCTGATAGCTAATAGTAAAAACAGACGAAATCAGTTATTTTTTTCCCGGCGGGGAAAAAAGAACTCTTTTCTCACCGGTGGGGAAAAAAGAGAACCGATTTCGTCTGTTTTCACCATTAGCTGTCAAAAAGGCCACTTTTTAACCATCAACACATATAGCGAAAAACACTCGAATCATGCATGCGGGGAAATAAATATCGTGTGCACCACGGGCCATGAAATACGTCTTTTGTCTCGCGTGATTGCTGCCCTTGCTTCGCTCGTGCAGCAAACTTCACGCTCGACAAAAAGACGTATTTCTGGCCCTTGGTGCACAAAATACTATTTTAAGGTTGTTTAGAATAAATAGCTTCTCAATCGTAGTGAAATTTTTACACGACCTCCTAAATACTTCATGTAAGAACATACAAAATTTTGAGAATTCAATGATCATTACTTCAACCTCCTTAAGGGTTAAAATAAAAAATAATGAGAAAATTCTGAAAATTTTGTATGTTTTTGTATGAGGTATTTAAGAGGTCGTGTAAAAATTTCATGACGATTAGGAAGCTCGTTATTAAGAAAGTAAGGTTTTGTTAAAAACAATTTTTTAAACAAATAAAAAAAATATTTATGAATAAACTTCGTTTTCTTTCCATTGCTTCCAGTATATTGTGGATATTAAAAAATTGAGAGGTCAAAAAAAAAACTTATCGCAAAGTTATATCAGTTTCCATAAGACAACATTTAATTTTTTTTCAATTTGTTAATCTTAATTATTCGATAACGAGCTTCCAAATCGTCGTGAAATTTTTACACGACCTCTTAAATACTTCATTGAAAAACATACCAAATTTTCAGAATTTTCTCATTAAACGTGATTTGCTTCTAAACAACCTTAAATGTTTTGTTTTGCATGATTTTTCGTTGCCATGGATAATTTTTACATTCTTTTTTGTTCTGTGATAATTTTTTTTCTCACTTCAATCAACGCTCAATGATTTTACTGTTTTTCTGATTCTCGGCTCCACGCTTGGGAAATCTTGCATATCAATCGCAGCTTCGTGAGTCATGGATCACGTCAGATTGTTTCGCAGAAATAATGAAAAATCGTTTAGTGCATGAAAATAAAAATAAAATGCTTTAGGAACCAGAGATGATTGGTGGATTTCCCTTGTTTTAACGTTACGATTCAGATTAGGATCATCTTCAGAACATTTATTTTAATTACTAAAAAAAAATCTTTTTTAACCCTTACATGACACACTTCTGCAGAATAGCGTACTTGACACACTGGGGTCGTTTGTACCACAGCGATACAAATTCTTATTAAAAATATACCATTTAATATTTTAACGTGCAAATTTTTTTAGAACTTCTCAAGAGGTTACTTCCCAAAGTTATACAGGATTTATAGTAAAATATCAAAGTTAAATATGATGAAAAAAATTAAATATTTAAAAAAATGAAAAAATTACAACCTTTACGAAAAAAATCATAACTCTTTTATTTTTCGACAAAAATGGTTAATAATTTAAATGAGTTTGCTTAATATATAGCACTACAAGAAAAAAATAGTAGTAGTAAAATAATATAACAGGAAAAAAATGCACACAAAATTATCGCACTCGACCTTACTTGACACACTGAGTACAGACCACTCGACTTTGGACGGTTACTACATAAAAACTTATTGTCTCAGAGTGATGCTCTAAGCTTGAAGATGTAGTGGCGTCCTCGAACTAACGACAGATGTCGCTACAGGTCCCATTTTTTTAAATTTAGGTACTCAAAATTAAGGGGTTAGGCCACTCTAGGATTTAAAAAAAATCGATTTTTGTTTGTTTGTTAAAAAGGTACCTCAATATCTATAGATTTATATTCCAAAAGATTATGTGCGCAAATAATACTTAAGTACTCGATTTTTGTATTCTATTGCAACCCCTCTAGTGCGACCCCTCAAACAAATTTCAACCGATTCATTTAAAATTTCAACTGTACATTCGAAACAACTGTCTCTGAAGCAATACGTAGGATTTTTTCATTATATTTTACAGTTCCTTTTTTATAAACAATTTTTTGACGCAGGGTGGCGACTGTCAGGGAAAACCTGGAAAACCTGGAAAACCTGGAAATGTCAGGGAATTTTTTCGAGGTCGGGGAAATCAGGGAAATCAGGGAAATGTCAGGGAATTAAATAGTTAGTTAGGGAAAATTATCAAATGGAGAAAAAAAGTGTATGGGCAAATATTTTTTGTTCTGCGTGTCGCTGAGAAAAAGTTATGGGTGGACATTTTCAACTTCAGCTTCTTCAGAAGGATCTTTTCAACTTCTGCTTCTATATCTCGTCATCTCTATTCTATTCATCATTTATTATTATCATTTATTATTATGATTATTCATTAACTTATTATGATTTGTTCCTTTCAAATATATAATGTAATAAACAATACCAAAGAATGAATAACAATAAACATATGCAATGTTCCTACCGTGTTACTTTCTCTTCACAAATCTGAATGGTTGGTCAGGCAAATTTTCGAAAATGTCAGGGAAAAGTCAAGGAAATGTCAGGACATTTTTTTCGTCCGATTTAGTGGCTACCCTGTGACGATTTTCGCATGGCATTTTATACTTTTTGATTTAGAAATGCTCCATTTTTACAAAAAACAACATATCAAAAAAATCCTATGTTCTTCTATAGCAATTATATATAATCAAAAAAACTTTGATGCCCCATCGTAACTTAAAAATTATAGGAGCTGTTGGTTCGTCCGTCGACTTTCCAGAAATAAAGGCGTCGTCGGAAAAATGCTGCCCAGTCGCCATTTTGATAGATATCGTCATGAAAAAATAATTTTGCATTACCAATTAAATAAAATCACGCAATATGTTCTTTTTTTGGTCTGTAAGGAAATTTAGGCCTGGGGTGTTTTGTACCCCAGTGTGTCAGGTAAGGGTTAATATAAGCGAACAATTATAATAATGTTATGTTTGGGTGATGAGACACTTTAGACAATTTTGGTAAATTACATGAGTGATGCGAGTTTGTATAGGGAATTGGTTGTTTTTAAAA
This sequence comes from Alloplasta piceator, assembly GCA_946863875.1. Classification (NCBI taxonomy): domain Eukaryota; kingdom Metazoa; phylum Arthropoda; class Insecta; order Hymenoptera; family Ichneumonidae; genus Alloplasta; species Alloplasta piceator. The sequence goes on from OX333074.1 coordinate 42,240,556, forward strand.
CCATGCATCTCAGTATATTTACTAGAAGTTAATTAATTTAATTAATTAATTTACCTCCCACTCATCATAACTACATTACATTGCTCACATCTATGTATTTACTAATTCGACACTGATTACTAGTCAGTACATTTCTAGTATCGAATTTATACGTTATCGGAGAAATAACTTATTTTTTAGATTACCAAACAATGAACCAAAATAAAGTTTTCAAATTTTATTCTACCAGGTGTGTAAGTATGAAACCGGAATTTCGAAAGTATGAAACCCATTTCCCCACCTTTTGTATCTTTCCCATGGCTTTTAACCGAAGGGAGATGGCTTCTCGGGTCACCTTTAACTGATCCGCCAGTTGTTGTTGTGTTTGAGCGTCGTCTTCGTCCAACAAGGCTTGCAGGTCAGCGTCTTCAAACTTTTTCGGTGGTCTTCCACGTTCTTCGTTCCTCACGTCAAAATCGCCACTTTTGAACCGTTTAAACCACTCGAAACACTGTGTTTTACCGAGAGCATGCTCACCAAACGCCTCCAGAAGCATTCGATGCGATTCGGCTGAGGTTTTCTTCAGATGAAAACAGAAAAGTAGGGCTGTCCGCAAATCGTAATTTGTTGGCACAAAACTCGACATGTTTATCTCTAATAAACTAATGCTACTGAATGAAACTCGTGTTATTGTGAGTTGGAAATCTTTGTCGGATATCAATACAATAACAAGACACCGCTGACGTGATGTGTCGGTAACTGCATCGACATCTAGCGCCACCTATGGGCAAATTCCGGTTTCATACTTACACACCTGGTATATGTATTAAGGTGCACAAAAATATTTTTCATTTAAATGAATAAATATAATTTGATAAAAATCGAAAAATAAATAAACAAAATAAATAAATTTTTCAAATAAAGTAATATTTCTGAAGATGATCCTAACAAGAATCGAAACGTCATAACAAGAGAAAAATCTACCAAACGTCCTTTGATCCTTCTTCGCCAGATCCTTGGCCGAATCGCAGCTGATATTCCAACCATTATTTATTATCGCGTCTGCTTACGCAATCAAATATCTTTTGGAGACGTTTTGCAGTTTTGACGAACAACGGTCATTTCAATATGTGAATGAAATTCTCATAACTTGATTGTTTCCTTGATATATATATATATTTTTTCATTCACAGTCGAAAATAACGTGATCCCAGAACGTTTTCTCTCTTTTAAAGAGAAAAATATAAATCACAAAAAATTGCTTATTTTCTTTGTATTACAATGTGCTGGAACGCGAACAAACTGCCCTTTGTCATACCACCAAAAGTTAGGTTACAGTTTTATCGTGTCGCGTGAAAGGCAACGATTAACGTTTATGCTGCAAACCACAATTGATATATATACTTAACACGAATGTACAATTTTTGTTTATGAAACAATGTACATGACCACAGACACGACAGGCACGAATTGAATAAAACTTTTTCACTTAAAATAGCATTTATTGTTTTCTTGAAGATTGAAAATAATTTTACAACTTAAATACTATGAAATGGTTTTCGAATGTGATTTTCATAAATGCAGTATCACAAGGAACTGCTCTCGATCAATTAAAAATAATTTTACAATTTTTTTTGTATTCACGATTTTTAATTATTTTCTCTCATCACAAAAATGTTACATGATTTTTTTTAAGCCGCTTGCATCGACATTATGCATTCAAAATATTAATTTTATTTTTCCTATTTATGATGTTTTTTTAATACACTGAAAAAAAAGATGGTTGAATCAACAAAATCTTGTGTCAAATACGTTCAACTAGATAATTTAGTTAGTACAATTCAACATTTTTTTGCCTGAATAATATTTTAGTCAACCGAAGCGCAGAATTGTTCAAAAAACTAAATATTTAGTTAGACCAAATAAATATCTAGTTGAACGTATTTGATAAAACGTTTTGTTGATTCACACACATTTTTTTTTCAGTGTAAAATTATTTATGATTATGAAATTGTATAATTAAATTCGTTATCCGAAAATTTTCAAATTGGCATTTTGTTCAATATTGTAATATATTATACAGATTGTATAATATTGTTGTATAATTTATTGAACAATATTGTGAACAGAATTAAAAAGGTGGAATTGAAATTCGATTGTAAGACTGAAATGAAACGCCATAAACTGTCAGTGGTGATTATTAATTGTTCTAAAGGATCATCAGATCCAATTTAAAAAACTGGGCCAAATCCCGTCGTCATCAATTCGTAAAATAAAAATCTACATATGAGAAATATTATTGTAAAGGGAATTTTCATGATAAAATACATGCAGAAAATTTTGCGACTAAATTAATTCAACGATACATTGAGAAAAAAAATTGTTGAATGAACTAAATCTACACAAATTATTCTACACAAGAAAAGTGGCAAGGAAGGTTCTTACACAAGAGAAGTTGCAAGAAATATTATTCTACACAAGAGAAGTGGCAAAGAATATTATTCTACACAAAATTATTCTACACCGGTTTCTACACACATTAATCTGCACAACAGAATTGGCGAGGGATATTCAGGATGCCTCTATTTTACACATTATCATTCTACACATTACTATCCTACACATTATTATCCTACACATTATTTGTCTGCACATTACAGCCCTTAGTAAAATTTACTACTAAAATTGATAATCACGTTGCAGAGTTTCTGTCGTTTTTTTGGGGTTGGATAAAAAAACGTCGCATGCAGAGTTTTGCTACAGGCTGTAATGGGTAGGAAAATAATGTATAGGATGATAATGTGTAGGGTAGACGTACCAGTTTCGGCCACTGTACCATTTGTGGCCACGTCGCGTTTCTTTCGACTTTTATAAGGTTTTGAGGTTGTGCTTACTGAATAGATTGTTATATATTGATAAAGACACTGTTTTAAGGCCCCCATCAATAGTTGTATACCTTTTCTTCTCAAGCCTTTTAAATAGAAATGTGTTGACACTGAGCCATTTGTCCAATTTCTTAACGGAAGTGCTAAGGATCCGGTGGTAAGTAAAGTATAGTTTCTTGTAACCTCAGTCATTATGATACACCGTACACTTTTATTTTATTCAATATGTATTACTTTCGGGGTTCGGATAACTAAATCCGAAGGATAACCCAAAATACTCTAAATACACGTGCTGGCGTCGACTAGTGCATTGAAAATGTGAATGCACTATTTTTGGCCATCACATGGCCACAGGTGGAGCATGCTGATACCGTTTGTGGCAATCTGTTGTGACTGTAGACCGAATTCAATGAGTACGATTAAATCCTTCTTGTGCTGCGCTAAAACTAAGGTTTACTTTTCAACTCTATTTAAGTTTGCAGAGAATGGGCCGAATAAAAAAGAAATGTAAGCACAATCAAAAACGAAAATAAAATATCGACCACTACTTTTCTTTTGTACTCGACATATTATTCACAGGAATTCAAATTACTTAACTTCAGGTCTTTTATATTAAATACCTTGTTAAGATTTTATATTTTATATTTATTCGTGTAATAAATAACCCTTGCTACTTGAAACTACTTTTATGAATTGTTAAGGTTGTACATGCCTGACCATCCAATTCAAAAGTAAGCATAGTTTATGATGTACGAATAAGGAAGAGCTCCCATGGCTGAAGCTGAAAACTTTTGGCACTACCTATCCACTGCGTACACCAACACTTGGAAAGGTCGTGTATATGAATGACGCACACAGACTTTTGTGTATACGAATGAACGCACACAGACACGGTCATCATACTTTGAACATTTATAACTCAGGAATTTTGTGGTAAAATGGGACGATTTTTTTTTTCAAAATCATCGCCAAATAACCCTTTATCTTTGCGTAACTTTTTTATCGTCTGATGTCCCGTAATTTTTTTTATTATTAATCGAAATGTGAATTGTACTACGTACCCTATGCAAAGCGTGTTAAAACCGCCGATTTCAATTATAAATATCTCGAGAACTGAATGGTCAATAGATTTGAAATTTTACAAGCGCATTCTGAATGTCCGGAATAACATTAGTTTCAAATTACAACCTTCTCTGTCCCAGAGCGGTTTAGGCATGTACTACCTTAATACCCCTATCTACCGTGTTTAAGGGGTCTACCCTAATTAGACACGCAAAAAAATGCCTATTTTCACGATTTCTTTTCATTGTTTTAAATTAGAAATATTAATATGACAAGTATGAGGCTTGATAAATATAATCTTGAAATGCATGAAAATTTTTTTTTTAATCTGTTTTTCGGTTTTTTATTATATGAAAATGCAGGCGAAAAAAATATCCAAAAAAAAGATGAGTGCGCCCTGTTGACGGAATCTCCGGAGTGGATTAGCTAAAAAAATAAAATAAAAATGGTTTTAGATTCAGTAAGGTCATGACTATGTTGCATATCATACGATTTTTGATTTTTTTAAAATTGGCAAAATGGCGGCCATATATCGAAAAGTAACGAAAAATAACCTTTTTTTATCAGTTTTTTTTTATTTAAACCAAGCTGAACTCAAAATTTCAAAAATCGTATGATATGCGACATAGCTGTCGACATAAACAATATGTGGTAAAAATTTGGTAAGGATTGATGCAGTAGTTTCCGAGATTTTTTCAACAAGCCGTACAAAAATGTCATTTCGAGAAAAACGCAATCAAAGTTTTTTTTAACGAAAAAACGTGAAAATTTGTTACCTACGCTTAATCAGCGATGCCTGCACCGTACATTATGCCTTCAGTTTGTTCATAATGTACCGTCTATATTTTCGAAAAATGGAATCCGATTTTTTGAAAATTGCAATTAAGGTAGACCCCTTAACCTCCATACGTCACGCTTCTGTGCCCAGTGGCCACAACTGGCACTTCAGCCGTCTAAAAGCGGTACATTTGATGGCCACAACTGGTGAAAATGGTAGTTGTAGAACATTTCCCTACTTTCTTCAATAATTCGATTCACAGGCGGTTTTAATCGATAGTAATTCGGTTCTATATACCTTAGAAATTAGGTTGGTCACTTTTTCAGTTGTATATTTGCTATATGATTTAAAAATGATACGTGATCGAATGTCCGAATATGCTTAAAGTGACAAAAACTGGTACGTCTACCCTATAATGGAGGCCTCCTGAGCACTATCTGTCTGTGTAGAATAATATTCCTTGCCACTTCTCTTGTGTAGAATAGTGTGTGTAGAAACTGGCGTAGAACAATTTTGTGTAGAATAATATTCCTTGCCACTTCTCTTGTGTAGAATAATGTGTGTAGAAACCGGTGTAGAATAATATTTCTTGCAACTACTTTTCTGTAGAATAACATTCCCTGCCACTTCTTTGTGTAGAATAATTTGTGCAGAAATACTTTTGTGTAGAAAATGTCATGTGTAGAATAAAAATGTGTAGAACCGAGGCTTCCCTCTTTTTCTTGAAGACTTATGTTGCGGTAAAGATGTTTTTCTACAGATGTTACCACGAAGACTTTCGATCAGTATTGTTTTAAGATTGTCATCCGGAAGAGTTATTCTCGGAGGCATGTTTTCTGATAGAGATGTTTTTAATATTCGACCAAGATATTGTTTGGGGCAGTTACAAAATGGTAGATTTGTTTTAGTATGTTATTCTGGTGGAGTTGTTCGGCGTTGGAGTTGTGTGCCTTGTACAGATGTAAATGTAGTATTTTCTCTAACAACAGGTGATTGATTGAGGGAAAGAATGAATAAATAATAACAATCGATATTCGAATAATTGAAATTTCATCTCAGGTAATATTTTTCTACTTTTCATTTTTGCCTGAATGATGCCCACGCAGTGTTATTGCGGTCGCAGCTGCTTGGATATTATATCTGATTCGGAAATTAGGTCTGTGTGGTATATCTAATTTTCTCGTAAAGTGCTCTCGGTACGAGATTATTGCCAGTCTCTCACGTCTCTTTTTCTCTCGCGTTACGCAGCACAAGTCACGTGCATTGCACGCACCACGAGACGGCTCGTTGTTTCGTTGAGAATCTCGCGACTGTTCAATTCAAGAGTCTTGCGAATCTCTGCGCAACCGTATATTCTATATTAGAGTGGTCGAAATAACACATCATTTTCCGACTGCCTTTTTCTTTCGAGATTTTAGGACCTCCTTATCAAAATAGATCTCATAAAAATGGCGGTCAGTGCAATTTTCTCCCTTTCCACCGTCAATGCTAAATTCAAGCATCAATTTTGAATTTTGACTAAAATATAATTTTTTTTAATTGACAAACATTTTGCAAAAAAATTTTGGTTCACATGTCAGAAAATACTTGATGTGTATATTGATCCTATAGGACACGAAACTTTTTGTGCCAATCTTACACAATTTTTGCAATCTCCATTTTTAAACTAAGGGGCTTTACTCATAGTCTGCAGATTGAAAAAAAACGTTTTTCCAAGGTTTCTTTTTATTAATTAATTTTATTAATTAATTTTATTAGTAATTTTATTAATAATTAACTTTTCATAAAGGGGCAGTCGTTAAGTGGGGAAATACGATTTTCACGTATTAGGAGTTTCACTTGTTTGGTGATAAGAAAAAAAGTTTCGATAACATTTCATGCCATCTACCTTCCGACGTCTTGATCAACGCTTTAAGTAACTTGATTTTGAGACAAATGCGTTCGACATTTTTAATTTAGTTTTACCGGTTTATTTATGTCCTACGTACCTTAAAACGAATCTTTCTGCATTCACCATAATCTCTAAAATAGTTATTTATTCTCAGCTCTGATGCTTTTTGCCATCTCTGGTGTTAGGGAGAGGGTTTAAAGAGAATACGCAGCCATCAGGTTTCTAATTTCAGGTGTTTTATTAATTGCGTTGAACGATTCACACTGTAAAAAATGATTTCGTTAATTTAATTAAATTTACTTGTACCAAATAAAATGTTATTCAAGTATCGGTTACATCTAAAAAGTAGTAGGGCAATGCTCGCGAGGCTATATCAGTGAGCAAACAGAGCTTCAACCTTAACATTTTCCCATTGACAAAGCGGGAATAACGAACGAAGTTAGAATGCTGAGACGATCGCAAGGACGAGTTATTAATGAAACACACCAACAATTGTGTTGGAATCTGGGTATAACGCGTATATAACAATACTGGGTATAATGGGTATAACAATTCTTCTTTCACCACAATTAGTGAAATTAGGAAATATGAAGTTTTTTGCTAAAGAATTTTTGTGAATGTTTGAGATCTTTTAAAATTATAATTAAGGGGACCGAGTCAGCGTCAAAACGCCGATTTTTGAAGATAAATATAAATGTTCGTTGAAAATACGTGTAAACCTGACCAATGGTCCATCATTTGACGAATTAAATGAATACATTTTTGACGCCAGTTGGAACCCTTAGGGTGCAGCGGTTCTCTAATAAATCAATTTTCGAGATTCACAGCGCTGTGCACGATCTTGACCAAACCGCTTGACGGATCTTATTCTACGACGTCTCATTTTCTTCGTAATACTTTTCCGGACTGCTGAAGTGTGGCACTTTTTTTTAGGTCCTAATTATGGAGTTACAGGCCACTTTTTGAATTTTTGACCCATTTTTTGTTTCAAGAATTCAAAAAGTGGCCTGTAACTCCATAATAAGGACCTAAAAAACAAATGTGCCGCACTTAAGCAGTCTGGAAAAGTATTACGAAGAAAATGAGACGTCGTAGAATAAGATCCGTCAAGCGGTTTGGTCAAGATCGTGCACAGCGCTGTGAATCTCGAAAATTGATTTATTAGAGAACCGCTGCACCTTAAGGGTTCCAACTAGCGTTACGAATTTCTTTATTTGATACGTCAAATGATGAACCATTGTTCAGGTTTACACGTATTCAACAAACATCTATATTTATGTTCAAAAATCGGCGTTTTGACGCTGACTCGACCCCCTTAATGTAACTGCATAAATTCAAGCCGTTCTTGTTAATTATCATTTTTAATATTCATTATATTTTAGACTAACGATTTATATAAACCATTGTGAACGTTACTCCTCGAACGATACTCCTGCATTTGTTCCTCTCAATTACACCGAGACATCACTGTAAAAAATGTTATTAAATTTAATATACAAAAGTATATTAAATTTCAGAAACAAGAATATGAAATCGAAATTAATATACAAGGTATTTGAAAATTAACAATTTCATCTCAAATTTAATATTTGTATATTAAAATTAAAAGATGAACGTTGAAAATTCAAATTCCCGTATATTAAAATGGTTTCTATATGCTTTTTCGCATTTTTAAGATAAGTTATCGGAAATTAATACACTTATTTTCCAAAATTACAATCAATGTCAGCGGCCGTGCTAGTTGACGCATTCACCACTATGCGTCGCATGCGCTCGGAATTCTGTGCCCAAACGAAATAGGCATATGACGGTGTTATATACCGGACGGCCAGCGTGCCCAACATACTTACCTGGCGCAGAGGTTACCGTGATGATTAAGGCGGTTCCTCCAGGGCGAAGCTCTTCCATTGCACTTTCGGTCGAGCTGACTCTTGCGAATATCCCTAATGTAGATATCTCGGGCGTACAATTTTAGTTGCACTGTAACAAATGTTTGTATTAAATTCAATAAAAAAAAGATGAAGTTTTTATGCATATACAGGATACTAAATTTCATATAAAATGTGTATTCAATTTTAATATACAAACGTATATTAAAATTGAAAGAATTTATTTGATTTTTCATATACTTATATTGGAATTTTTATATACGAACGTATATTAAAATTAATATATTGTATATGCATAAAAACTTCATTTTTGTTAAATTAAATTTAATACAAAGAATTTTCACAGTGATTACTGGATACGAAAGAACAGAATAGATGTCTACATCGTACATTTCGCTCAAGTCTTGAATTTTTTCTTTCGTTGTTTAAAATCATACATTGGCGAAAATGCTTATGGACGGCACATTGTGCATAAAGTCCATTTTATTTCTTCCTATCCTAGTTTTACCTTTGCCTCATTTAGAAAAAAAAATTATTGGTCTGTACGCGAGTCCTCGTATCTCGTGACTGAAACTCGTGAACAAGAATAGTAATGAGTAAGAAAAAAAAGCTCGCTCGCTTTGATGGGTTAGCGTGCGTTTCGAGCTCGCATGAACCTTACCTCGCTTCATCGCAAATCAATTGGTTCTCTTCGAGCCTTTACTTTCCAGTGCCACGAAATAAGAGATCAGGCGAGCTGCCAGCAAATGTATAGCATAGGGGTATCATATAGCAATTCGAGAATATATACATACCATGCATATATAATGTACGTCTGTCTAAGGTCATATGAGACTGAGATCGATGCGTTATGAATAAACGAGAAGATATACAAATGTATGGGACATTTCATGCTCGATAGATCAACGTCTGGTCCCTCTAACTTCTGTCCAGCATAATTCATTCCACTTCTTTGAAATTCAAACATCGCTCAAATCTTTTACAAATAATTCTTCTAAATCCCAATTATTATTTTTTTACCACAGGAAATTCAAGGAACTCGGGTCGAACACCATTATTCAACCTCGAAGTGTGAAGATTTTCTATTGAACGCTTCATTCATACGAAAGGGAAAACAATCATGGAGACACTGTTTCAAAATTCCTTAGACATTTCCCACAGCCTTAGCAACCATTTTGGCTTACCCTCTCTGCTGAATATACTTTAACGTACAATTTATCATGGATGAATGGCCATCATGCATGAGTTACGATCTATAAAATTACCCACACTGTATATATATGTACGGGGCATTTCAGTTATTAGATCTGACATCCGATCCCATCGATTTCATAATGTTTTGCCGGCAATATTCTCCTGATCCAATAAAACAGTTTCAGACTCGGGGCTACCTCAACTGATAAAATGCGTTTCAAGTCAATTTGGGTACAATTAAATTTTACCCGCGTTTCGATTTTTGAATGCTTTGCAAAAAACGTTTCCGGTACCAAACAAGGTTCTCTCATTTTTACAGATTCTACTAGTCCACTATTTTCTAGCTGATTGCCATGGGAAAAAAATCTTATTTATATAATCCATGCCTTAAATACCTTCAAAATCCGATAAAGTATTTTTGTCGTTTTACAGTGGTCGCTCTTATATTTTGACCTTACCCTCATTCTCCCACTTTTGGGTCTTTGCGCATGCGTACTGTCTTTTTGCACGGGAAATTTAAATTGTTCTTACGCATTACATACATACATTTAAACATCTGCCAGTGTAATTATTGCAGAAGTTTGTAGTGTAAGCAATATTTTTACGCGTATTGGTTTTCACAAGTTGTTAACTTTATTCGAGTCGTCGCTGGAGTTTCTATATAACGTTATTCGTGTGAAAGAATCTAAGATCGTATCGATCCTTCGCCATAAAGTGTCCTCAAGATAATGTCCGCTCTTGCGGGCGTTCAAAACGTTAGTCCTCCGATATTTTCCCTCCGGGGAAGAAGAACCGACGCTTCCCTAACGGGGTGGACTCCCCTTTCCCTGCAACCCTGTCGCCTTCGAGTGCGAAATCCTCCGGCCCGTTCGGACCATGTTTTATGGGCCCCACTTGACTGGCCCAAGTGTTCCCCATGTGGCTTGCAGGCGCGTCGAGAGGGGAAAAAAAAGAGAAAGTCCTCCCTTGCAGGAAGGGTGGAAAATCCTCCCTCACAGTAGTTTAACTAGAGATTTATTATTTATAATTCTGGATCGAAAGAGTTGAATAGAAATTAAATCTGCCCGTTTGTCGAAACGCTCGCGATACATTCTACTAGAGATCGTACTACAAAGTTGCACATTTTACGTAAGTTCCATATTTTTTGAAATGTGAAAATTCCTTTTTCGTTGAGAAATACCCCATTATTGATGATAACACTGCATTAATCGTGTTTAATTTTCTGAAAAATTGAAAGTTAAGGTTATGTTGCCCTGCGTACACTCATGTAGCGCGACCGTGTATTTTTGAAGTGGGGACAAATTCTCAGATTGTAGGAGCGTTTACTGTATTTGTTTTTTGATTTGCTAATTTAAGGGGCAACACTAGCAGTTATTCTATTAACAAGTTCAGTAGCCATAGACGTTTACTGAGTTTGATGGATCGTGACTTGGTATTGCTATACAGCTGTCATGCAAGAGCATGCAATTTTTATTGAAGCTTTTGAAATTGGTGGTGTGATTCATTATTCAGCCGAACAATAGTTCTCAGCATATTCACAGCTCTACAACTTATTTCTCTACCAGAAATAGATTTCTACCACAAAAAAACAATACCATAATTTCATTATGAAATAACAAGTCTACCGTATAACATCTCTGCCCAAAAGAAGCGTTTTAATATCTTTACCAAATAACAAATTTGGTAGAGATATTAATTCTTCCTACTTCTAGCTTCCTTCTACTTCTATAGCTTCTATGTCTAGCGTCTACTTTTAGCTTCTCAATATTTTCGATCGTTACGAATAAACAACTAAGTGTAGCAACAACTATAGCATGTGATTTGGAAACTACAGACTTCAAGCTTTCCAATAGTCATAGTCGGTATTGAAAATAGTTTATTTTTGAACGCGAAAAAAAGGTTAGCTTTTTCGTCGCCTCTTAGATGGTCGGGAATTGCGTTTTTGAAGAAATTTTTTTTTGCCATAAATCGAAAGATCCTGCGAGCCGACCCGAGCGCGAGTGACGTCATAATGTTCTCCATCATTACATGCAGTTGATACGGCGTTGCAACGTTTCATCAATTAAATCTTCTTATTATCGTCCTTATATATATAAATTTATTATAAATGTCAAATCTTAATCTTAGTCTCTCTCTCGCACTCACAAGAGCGGAAAGGCGGGGGGGGGGGGGGGGGAGCACAAAATGAGAAACGTCGAAACCAATGGTTTCAAGCAGTGCGCCGAGTAAATCCCGAAACACCATCAAATTTATTTACTTGATAAAATCAGTTGTCACAAACAATTTTTGGCACTAAAAGACCGTGTACTATCGTGGAATTATTTTACGGGGAGTGTAAAGGTCAACATAACCTCAAATTTTGTTTAACCCATTTTTCTCAGAGATGGCTTAATGGAATAAAAAAAGAAGAGTAAGAGTGCCTGTGTAAATAATGTGTACAGGTGGCCCAACTGTTCTTTTTTTATTTTCTCACTCCGAGAAAAGTGTTTTAAAAGTTCTAGCTCTGTCTCTCTCGCACTCGCGAGAACGGAAAGGCGGTGGGTAGGAGTTTAGCCGGGCCTTAACATTATGACGTCACAAACAAGACGACCAATCATAGCGCGTTTGGAGTCACGTGATTATTTTTTAAATATCATCACTTTTAAATTGTTTATAATTAAATGAAAAACAATTTTTTTCAAATTTTTTGCGTTGTCTATCAAAATTATTTATAATAAAGTTGGGAATACATTTAAAAAATCGATAATTTTTTTTTTTCAAAAACCCAATATTGGGACATTTACCTTAATCGAATAGGTTATCATGCTTAAATCGCTGATGTGAGCTGGTTACATACATTTTACGCGAATTTAATGTTTATCGTCTTTAAGCTCAAAATGTTGCATCTCGAAATAAGGGAACAGGGACTAGTCAAATTGACGTGGAAGGGCCCATTTTTGAATACATCTATTCGTGGACGATCTAGAGAAATAGATGGCGGAAAAGAACGAATAATAACGTCCATTCGACGTTACGCGAGATATTCAATCGTCGATAATGTTCCTCCGTCTATACGCCTCAATATATACGCATGGATGTGTACTTTGGTACAAATGGCACCCAACGAACGATCGAAGCATCAATTTGGCTAGCACATACATAGCCCACACATATACGCACCCGTACTTTCAGTCCGAAGGATTTTTACATTCGAGCTGTCCCGTTTGGTATGTTATATGTGCGTGTGTGCGTCATGGCAGACAGGATAATTGGTAATATCGCGAGGATTTAGGAGAAAACCCGATTGGCATATACGAAATGGCCATTTCGGGATGAAAGAGTGTTCCCAAGATAAACGGGAATGTATATACGAACGATCAGGTACACGAACGAAATATACCGTGTCGAGATTCATACGCGGGGGTGCAGCAATTTTGGGAAGGACGAGACGGGAATAGGGGAGAGTACAACCGGAAATGAAGTGGTCCGCCGGAAACGGCCATTCCCGGCGTGACCGGCCCGGCAAAGTAGATTCAACGATTTACGAGTTTACCGGAGCGATAGGGAGGAGGAATGGGGACAAAGTGAGCCAGCCGGGATTCGTTGATTTATATCATGCAACTGTTACGAGAAACAAGCCCGTGAAAAACCGTAGTCAAGTGCGAGACCTTTCTCTTTAACCAGCTAGGTCTGTTCCTTGAGGTGTTTTATATTTTGATGAGAGATAATTAGCGAGATAATTAGTGATTAGTGGGGTCAGTGACTCCTTCGTTTGGCTAGATCTTGTGAATTAAAAAAAGTAGCGTACAAGACGAGATTGAGCAAAGTTCGCCGCGATTGAAACTCATCTCGAACAATGAAGTATCGTTGATTTGAGTGAGATCCGACAAAGTAATGAGAGTTCAAATCATTTTAAAGTAGGTTAGGTGCCAAGGAGATTGAGCTAAAACTGAGTTAGGCCAAAGCGTGATAAGATTGCGATCTGTGTTATTAAAGTTCGGTTAACCTTCATAGAGGTTAGATTAGCTTGAGCAGATTTACGTGAGAATCGTACCAGCTTGACTAAAGCTGGGAGAAACCACGTGAGGTTAGCTCATGTTAATCAGAGCTGGGCAGTACTTGAAGTACCCGGTACTTGCGACATACTTGCAGTACTGTAAAAGTACTTCAAGGATTGTACTTACATTTTCAAGTACTTAAAAAGTACTTCAAGTATTGTACATAAAATTTCAAGTACTTTAAAAGTACTTCAGGTATTCTACTCAGAATTTCAAGTACTTAAAAAGTATTTCAAGTATTGTACTTAGAATTTCTAATACTTTTCTGTACTTCAAGCACTTTTTCAAGTACAAGTATCAAGTACTTTTGAATGTGTACGTTTGTATGAACGAAGCCATTGAATATGTAATTGAAACTAATATTTCGTGACGTATGGACATACTGTCCTTCAACTGTCGCCTACGACAGTCTTTTAAAGACGTACACGAAGTTGGAGTGGTTTTAACAATCCATGTATTATATTCTTTATTTCTTCTTTTTCAAACCTGTATCAAAAAAATCGTAATTACACTCGTCAATGTTATTTTTGAATTATTTTTAATTCTTTGTTTAAATACTTCTGTTGTTCTGCTTAAAGCCTAATCTCAGGTATTGTACAAGGTCTATTTTGATACAAGAAGTAGTGAAATAAAAATCAAATGAGAATAAGAAATTAAATGTAAGTACGAGAACTTACGAGATATACATGAAAACTTGAAAGGTACTTGATACTTGGTACTCGATTTTTCAAGTATTTGTACTTCAAGTACTTCAAATCTTAAGTGCTTCCAGTAATTAGTACGTAGTATTTCAAGTATTGCCGGTACTTGATACTTCAAGTACTTACGGTACTTTGTACTTGAAGTACTTTCCGGTACTTTACGGAGCTCTGATGTTAACCCTCACTTGACACACTTCTGCAGAATAACGAACTTGATACAATGGGGTCGTTTGTACCCCAGCGATAAGAATTCTTATAAAAAATATACCATTTAATATTTTAGCTTGCAACATTTTTTAGAACTTCTTAAGAGGTTACTTCCCAAAGTTATGCAGGATTTATAGTAAAATATCAAAGTTAAATATGATTTAAATATTTATTAAATATGATATTAAATATGAATATGCAAAAAAACTGAAAAAATGACTTTTACGAAAAAAGTCACAATATTATCATTTTTCTACATTAATGGATAAAGATTAAACTGAGTTTGCTTAATATATAGCACTACAAGAAAAAAATTAGTAGTAGTAAAATAATATAGGGTAGACGTATAAGGTTTTGAGGTTGTGCTTACTGAATAGATTGTTATATACCGATAGAGAAACTGTTTTGACACCCCTCTCAATCATTTTGTCGATTGTATACCTTTTCTTCTCAAGCCTGTGAATAGAAATGTGTTGATACTGAGCCATTTGTCTGATTTCTTGACGAATAAGTTCTAAGGGTCCGGTGGTAAGTAAAGTATAATTTCTTGTAACCTGAGTCATTATGATACACCGTACATTTTTTTTATTCAATATGTATTACTTTTGGGGATGGGGTCATTAAATCCGAAGGATAATCCAAAATACCCTAAACAAACGTGCTAGCGTCAACTAGTGCATTGAGAATGTGAATGCACTATTTTTGGCCATCAATTGGCTACAGGTAGAGCATGCTGATATCATTTGTGACCATCTAGGCTGCGACTGTAGACCAAATTCAATGAGTGCGATGAAATCCTTCTTGTGCTCCGCTAAAATTAAGATTTACTTTTCAACTCTATTTAAATTTGCAGATAAAGGGCCGAATAAACAAGAAATGTATATATAAACACAATCAAAAACGAAAATAAAAAATCGATCACTACTTTTTTTTTGTACTCGACATATTATTCACAGGAATTCAAATTACCTAACTTTAAGCCTTTTGTATTGAAAACCTTGTTAAGATTTTATATTTTATATTTATTCGTGTAATAAATAACCCTTGCTACTTGAAACTACTTTTATGAATTGTTAATACCCCTATCTACCGTGTCTAACCTCAATACGTCATGCTTCTGTGCCCAGTGGCCCCAACTAGCTGTCTAAAAGCGGTACATTTGATGGCCGCAACTGGTGAAAATGGTAGTTGTAGAAAATTTCCCTATTTTCTGGAATAATTCGATTCGCAGGTTTTAATCGATAATAATTCGATTCTATATACCTTTGAAGTTAGGTTGGCCACTTTTTCAGTTGTATATTTGTTATATGATTTAAAAATCGATCGAATGTCCGAAAATGCTTCAAGTGGCCAAACCTGGTACGTCTACCCTAACAGGACAAAAATTTGCAGAACATTTTCGCACTCGACCTTACTTGATACACTGGCGTACAGGCGATACGACCCAGGTGGGATTGGCCAGAGCTTGTCACATGGCCCAGCATTGGCCCAACGCAGTGTGCCGATGCTGGCATTGTAACCTCGGGCCAAATCTGGCCAACCTTTGAAGCCAACGTCGGGCCAACGCTGAAACTGAGCGTCGGGCCAACAATGGCATAACGGCTGGGCCAGCCGTTATGCCAGTGCTGGGCCAGGCCCGGTTATCCCATACACTCGGTATGTTTAGGAGGTTATGTTCGCACACGTAGATGTCATTCGATCATCGTAAAAAATGTTGAAACCACGTTCCAGTATTTCGAGAGTGAAAAAATACCGTTTTTTTAAAAATTGC
This sequence comes from Alloplasta piceator, assembly GCA_946863875.1. Lineage (NCBI taxonomy): Eukaryota > Metazoa > Arthropoda > Insecta > Hymenoptera > Ichneumonidae > Alloplasta > Alloplasta piceator. The sequence continues at coordinate 42,256,950 of OX333074.1, forward strand.
GTTCCGAAAATAATCAGTGAGGAAGATATAGAACAACCGGCGAAAAAACAAAAAAAAAATGATCGCGATTTGATGGATCCGATTGTAACGATTCAATTTTCTAACCTTGAAAATTCGCATTTCATTGTCGAAGATGACAACGATGACATCGAGGATGAAGTAGTTTCTTCATCACTTGACAAATCGCCAAATGACGAATCACTTAATCAAGACGTCAATTAATTGTTTTTTTTTCTTATTTCAAAAATACGTTTGTTGAATATTAAATAAATATTTCTATAATCATTTTTATATAATCTGGTCTGAGTTTGAAAATTATTTCTTAATGCGATCCGCATTAACATTTATTTATATCCACCTATTTATATCCAGTACTAGGCCATGATTGAATGCCAGCGTCGGGCCAGCATCGGATGCCAGTACAGGGCCGTCATTAAATGCCAACGCCGGGTCACGATTTGATGCCAGCGCTGGGCCAGCATTGTATGCCAGCGCTGGGCCGGCGTTGTATGCCAGCGCTGGGCCGCCATGTAATACCAGTATTGGGCCGACATTGCATGCCAGAGTTGGGCCGAGGTTAACAAACCAGTATCGGCATAATGCTTTGGGCCAAGCCTGTACGCCTGGCATTTAGTACTGGCCCAACGTCGGGCCATTTGTTAAATCCCACCTGGGGACTTGACTTTAGACGGCTACTACGTAAAAACTTATGCTATTTTCTTGGTGTAATGCTCTATGCTTGAAGAAGTAGTGGCGTCCTCGAACTAATGACAGATGTCGCTGTAGGTCCCATTTTTTTTAATTTAGGTACTTAAAATTCAGGAAATTGAGGCTGGGGCTGTTTTGTACCCCAGTGTGTCACGTAAGGGTTAAACCATTGTAATACAATTTTGAACGAGGTTAAACGAAACTATAATATATTAGGTCAGATACACGTGGATATATATTCTAGTTTAATTATGCTAGACGAGATAATCCTTTATTGATTTAAGAGAAGTTACATTAATTTACAGAAAATTTTACAAAGTTGTCAGCAGCTATTTTGAGGCTAATTGCGGTGAAAGAAGAGAAAATAAGTTACCTGAGGTTTATCCATATCTCTTCGAGCTGTCGTAAACTTGAATTAGATTAAGCGCGTACTTATGGAGTAATTAAAAGTTGGATGCGGTTACGTACAATTTTATCCACGGGTATCTAAGTTTCATTGAGCTTCGACTGACACGTTGCAAATTCACATTAGGTTTAACGATGTTCCTCAATCTTGCTCTTCATCATATATATGGTCGTAACTAATGTTAATCATGGACTGCATTGAGGTTAGATAAGTTGGGATCGAGTTAGCTAAGATCAGATACCACATTAGGAAGTGGCTTATCAGGCAAGAATTCTTGGTTGTAGTCAAAAGCGAACTACAAACTTGAAATACAGTGAAGCAAACTTTGTTGCGGTCAGAAGAGATTGACAAAGAGATGATTCAACAGCGTACCTCGTGATAACATGAAATTGGTTTAAAATTAAATAGGGAACTTCCCGTCCTCATTGTTTCTTAACTTTCAATGGTGAATAAACTCAATAATGCTATGTGAACAATAACTTATTATGCTAACGTCCAAATGGATTGTTTTTAGTTCATCACAGGAAAATTAGACACGAAAAAAACGACTTAGTTGATCCAACCAACCGTTTAGTGCTCGGAGCACCAGAATAGGAGTGGGTTGGATAAACTAGATTGTTGGTTGGATCAACCAGATGGTTAGTTACCACAACTAAGTCGACTAAATAACTAGTTGATCCAACCATCTAGTTGATGCAACCCACTATCTAGTTGATCGAACCAACTTCTCTTCCGACGCTTAGAGCACTAAGTAGTTGGTTGGATTAACTAGATAATTGGTTGCATCAACTAAATGGTTAGTTACCACAAATTAGTCGACTAAATAACTAGTTGATCCAACCAACTATCTAGTTGATCTAACCAACTATCTAGTTGATCTAACCAACTTCTCTTCTGACTCAGAGCACTAAGTGGTTGGTTGGATTAGCTAAGTCGTTTTTCCGTGTATCTCGTGAAAAATGTACATCTCACTTTGGTATCTGGATAAAAGGTATAATCAATTCGAGTCACGGTATATTTTCTAGCATGATGTAACGTTATTATGTCTTTGGAGGAACCAGAACATACAATGTGTTAGCAAAACGTTAAGTGGACTCTGCCCACGCGTTGTAAAACAGCCAATATAACACGAACGACACACACTCGACATCGAAGGTCGACCTCGTTCCTCATCGCCTGTTTTCGTAAACAAAATGATCAGAGTCATTGAACTTCTTTTCTCTCTCTCTTTTAAACTCTTGACAATATGGCGCGTGCATCGGACGTTTGCCGATCTTCTCCTTGGATGGCACGATCTTCGACCTCGTCTTTATACATATATACACAGTGTACTCCTCAACCTCTCGCAGTGCACATGTATAAACGTTCTTTCGTTAAGCTCCTTGCTGTTCTTGACTCACGGCCGTCAACCCGACGCGTTTCTTGCCCGAGGCGAAACTCCGCGTACATACATGATCAAGAAAAGAAATTGGCATCATTTGAGTAAAGTAAAAACTATGACAATCATTTTTTTGTTTTTTACGAAAGCAGTAAATTAGTAATTAAAAAAAAATATTACTATTTATCAGCATAATGATTTTTAATTTAGCTCGAATTATCCAGTTAGCCTTTGATTTTTTTTGTTCATCTACATCTCTACACGCAGAGAAGGATCCGGTAATCTTGCCACGTAATCGGGTAAAAGTTACAATGCCCGTCTGGGTAGTTGATGTCTCGCACAACATTTTGAGAGAAACTGCCGGAAAATCCGTGACATATAATAAATTCTCTTAAGGGGATCGAGTCAGTATCAAAACACCGATTTTTGCACATAAATATAAATGTTCGTTGAATAGGTGCAAACCTGAACAATGGTCCATCATTTGACGTATCAAATGAAGAAATTTTTGACGCTAGTTCAAACCCTTAAGGTGCATTTTTTAAGGCCCGTACTATGGAGTTAGTGGCCACTTTTTGAATTTTTGACCCATTTTTGGTTTCAAAAGTTCAAAGAGCGGTCTGTAATTCCGCAAGAAGGAGCTAAGAAAAATGTGCCGCCATTAAGCAGTCCGGAAAAGTGTTATAAAGAAAATGAAATAAAATAAAATGGTAGAGATAGAGGTAGAGTAATTCCTGGGCGCTTGTTTGGTGGAATGTTCTATGATGTTCGGTATAGATATTATTTGGGGGAATTATGGAATAATACAGATTAATAATACAGAATAATACATTTGGGTTGGGTTCCTTGGCGCTTGTTTTCTGGAAGAGATGTTTTATGATGTTCGGTATAGATATTATTTGTAGGAATTATGGAATGAAAGAGGTTTATCGGTATAGCTAATCCTGGAAGTTTCGCTTGTTTGGAGAGATTTTTATTCGCCATTTGGTAGAGATATAATTTGAGAAAGTTATAAAATGGTACTGGTTTATGGGTAACCTTGTTATTTGGTAGAGTTGTAACTGGTAGAGGTGCAAATTTGCAGTTTTTTTCCACACAGTAATTTTTGATCTTAATCGATTTTTGGTAGTTTTGGAAAATTGAATTAAGGTCTATTTTAAGCACTGAAAGAAATTGAGGCTGAAAATTTTGTAGATTATCATTTTTGTAGTTTTAGCAATGATATTTTCAGAAAGGTTTATTATAAAGTGTTCCTGAAACTGCTTTAAATATATAAACCTTTTATTGTGTGATGTTTCACCTATCCAGGGTGTCCCAGGGTCAGAGGTCAATGCCGTGAGGGAAGATTCGTGATGTATTATCGAGTAGAAAAGTCTTTTGCCATTTTTTGGTATTTTGAACCTCTGAAGTATTATTAATTTTCTTAATCAGCCAATGACATGCGCCCATTGAGATCAGCCGTCATCCCACCATGCCTACCCTCGCGCTCGTCGGTGCGCGCAAGGTGAATGAGCGCTTCTCATTGGCTGATTAAAAAAATTAATAACAATTCGGGGGTTCAAAATAGTAAGAAATGGCAAAGGACATTTCTACTCGATATTACGTCACGAATCTACTTACACAATATTGACCTTCACCCCTGGGACACCCTGTATATTCTGAACTTTTTTTCAAATGCGATTTTTTTAATTTTACATAAGTAGAACAAATCTACAAACTATCATTAAGCATTTTGTTCACGGGTAGGTTGTGTACTCGAACTCTTTCCTTGCATATCGCCGTATAAACTGAGAGCTCTCTCCCTCTCTCTTCACTGCATTTACTTACAAATCCTCGAGTTCTCTATTGCATATTTATTAAGCGTCACGCCCGATAATAATCGGCCAATTGTTTAATTCCTCGTACGCTCTTTCTCGCAGTGTATAATCTCGGTATTATGCAACACTCCCATCTTTTTGTTCGACGAGAATCTTTTTTTTCACCATTTTTATCTTTTCTTCAAGGTTCTCCCGTCTTTTTTTCCCCGGGCGTCTCGTCGTGTGCATTTCATTATCTTAATTTCTCGTTGCATTAGCGAAACAAAATAGGCGATTTTCTTTTTCCATGAGTATTTCCACGATTACTCGATTGTCAATCAATGTTTTTCGATATTTGAGTGACAATGATTGATCGATTATTAAATTATGTAAATAACATAAAACGATGTATCATACCAATTAAGTACAAATTATGATTTACTGAAAATTCGTCGAACCACAATTCGTCGAGAACAATTCGTCGAAAACACAATTTGTCGAGAGCACAATTCGTCGAATCGCAATTCGTCGAAACACAATTCGTCGAAACACGATTCGTCGAAACCAATTCGTCGAATCACAATTCGTCGAATCACAATTCGTCGAATCACAATTCGTCGAATCACAATTCGTCGAAACCAATTCGTCGAATCACAATTCGTCGAATCACAATTCGTCGAATCACAATTCGTCGAATCACAATTTGTCGAATCACAATTCGTCGAATCGCAATTCGTCGAATCACAATTCGTCGAATCACAATTCGTCGAATCACAATTCGTCGAATCGCAATTCGTCGAAACACCATTAATCGAAGATTGCGGAAAATTGGTCAAAAGTACTGTCGTGAAACAATAGCGTTAAATATTTATGGCGATGTTCAACTATAGCGGAAAATAGTCATACAGATTTTTAAATCTAGCGGGAAATAGTTCGGGGATTTTCAACTATAGCGGGAAATACCCCAATTCTTAATTGTAACGTTAAATATTCTTAGTGATGTTCAAATTACAGGGGGGAAAATTAATAAAAATTTGTAACTACAGCGGAAAATACTGAATTTTTTTTCAACCATAGCGGGAAAATTAAAAAAATCTTCGTAACTCCAGCAGGAAATACTCGATTTTTTTCAACTATAACGGGAAATCTTCATAAAGATTATCAACTATAGCGGGAAACAGTTATAGAGATTTTCAACTATAGAGGGAAATACACCGAATTGTGATTCGATGAATTGTGATTTGATGAATTGTTATTCGATGAATTGTGATTCGACGAATTGTGATTCGATGAATTGTGACTCGACGAATTGTGTTTCGACGAATTGCGATTCGACGAATTGTGTTTCGACGAATTGCGATTCGACGAATTGTGCTCTCGACGAATTGTGTTTTCGACGAATTGTTCTCGACGAATTGTGATTCGACGAATTGTTTTCGACGAATTTTCCGCAGACGCAAATTATTAAGGAACGCCTTGTGGTTTTCATCTTTTTACATTTATTTTCGACTGCTTAGTGCAACAAATTGTTTTTTTTTCACCGCAGTAACGTTGATGACCAAAGATCTATGCCATGATCTTTACTGCCACATTGTTGCATTATTTTCAATATTTTCCGCGGAAAAAAACTTTCGAATAATTCTTGGAACTACGTGAAATTGGCGAATCGCGTCGTTGAGCCCGCACAGAGCGTTTTCAGTACCGAGCACAAGATGCTGTTATCCGCATCTCTCTCTCTCCTCTGCGTCTTTCTCTTTGCCTCTCTCTCTCTCCCACGTTTCAGAGTGCAGCACTCTGTGAGAGGATGCATCGTCGTATCCCAGCTTTTGCTGGGCTTATACTGACTTTGTTTGTTGTTACGGTGCCTAAGTACCGTTTCACCAGTCCAGTCGCTTTTTCGCCCTCTCTCTCTCCAGCTTGTCGCATACACGATCCCGGTCCTCTTGTTCATCCGACCGCATGAAGCTTAGTTTGACACGAATATGGTGTATTTCGTCTAAAGTCGATCAATCCGTTCTATAACCCTCATGAATTTAGTTAGACCTCTTTGTATTCTTTCGAAAACAAACAAGACAAAAATATGTTGGCTCCTTTTGATCACCATTTCTAATTTTAGTGAAAAATGTGGTCAACTTAATTTTAGATGCTGCTTCTTCGGCAGATATTCAGCTCTACCTTTTATTTCTCTACCAGAAATAGATACCACAATAAAACACTACTGTAATATCAATACCGCACGGAAAAAATGACTTAGTTGGTTCAATCAAACAGCTTAATAGTGCTCTGAGTGCCAGACGAAAAATTGTTTGGATCAATTAGATAGTTGGTTGGGTCAGCTAACCAACCTTTTTCTTTAGTTACTCCAACTAAGTCGTTTTAAACTACATAGCTCTGGTAACTAAAACTAGATAGTTGGTGGTAACTAACTGTGGTAAGTAACTAGATAGTTGGTTGGGTCAACTGACCAACCTTACTTTTTTGTTACCCCAACTAAGTCGTACAAACTGTAACAAACTGTGTGGTAACTTTAGTAGTTTTTTGAGTCAACTAACCAACCCTATTTTATAGTTACCCTAACTAAGTCGTTTTTTCCGTGCAAGTAACAAGTTTACCGTATAACTACTCTGCGAAACCGAAGCGTTTTAACAGCACTAAAGAAATTTTAATAAATTGACGTTGGCTACTGCAAAATTACGAAAGTTGATGCACCCGTAAGCATTTTTTTAGAATTTTAATATCGCATTTAATTGATTATATCTAAATTAAATACCAACGGTCTTGGTTACCTGATTTATGGACGAAATTCGAGATTTATGAAATTCAACTCCTCAAGCAATTTCTTCAATTCGATAGTAATCATTATTCTGATCTCGTCCATTCGTGCAAAAACTTTCAGATCCTAAGCTACATAATTGCGAAATTTTAAGCGATCGCGAAGATTGTGTCACACTGCCTGACACACTTACATATATGCACACATCCCATGGACAGTTTTCAAGAATATGGTTATCATGTGACGTTTTCGGAAATTTCAAACATACTTTTTAAGAGGTTCCTTCTCAAAGTTATACAGGATTTATAGTTAAATATCGAAGTTGAATATGATAAAAAATTTAAATATCTGAAGAACTGAAAAAATGACAACTTTTACGAAAAAAATCAGAACTTTCTTATTTTTTGAAAAAAATGGTTAAACATTTAACTGAGTTTGCTTAATCCTTTGTGTCACACATTTTTCCTTTAGTCATGCTATGGTGTCACTTTCAGAGTGTCACTATGGCACAAAGGGTTAATATACATATAGCACTACGAGAAAAAAAAGTAGTTGTAAAATAATATAACAAGAAAAAAATTCGCACGAAATTTTCGCATTCGACCTTACTTGACAAACTGTGGCTATGGCTACTACATACAAATTTATTTTCTTAGAGTGATGCTATAAGCTTGAAGGAGTAGTGATATCCTCGAAAATCGACAGATGTCACTATAGGTACCATTTTTTTAAAATTTAGGTACTTAAAATTAAGAAAATTTGGGTTGCACCCCAGTGTATCAAGTAAGGGTTAAAACAAAACTTCCTTCATAAGGAAGCAAAAACACTTCCATTAAAAAACTATGGTTTTCCTGAACCTAATAGTTTTTTATATTCTCAATTTTTGTGAAAGCTTTTCTCTGACTTTTAGGTATTTAATGTATGATATAAAAAGTCTTCTAAATCGTATTAAATTACAATTTCTATTTTTTATCGATTGCTTCATCCAGATGTTATTTAAATTTTTGTAAATCCCAATTGTGTGTTTACGCAGAAATAAGAATTCGAGAAGGAGAAAGAGAGAGTGCTATGTTCAGTTCTGTGGGTAACCGATATAATGTGTTGATCGTTCGGATAAATGAGAGTTTGCGTGCTCCTGGAACGTAAAGATCTCTTAACGGGCCTTCGGATGGCGAATTCGAGGGGAATGCCCATGGTTATCTCTAAACATCGCTATAAATACCTAGCATGGAATATATTAACACGCGAGACCCTATACTAAGAAACTGATGATATAAAATGTTATTCACGATGATCGTAAAAAAATGTGGCCATAATTCTCCTAGTTGCCTCTTTCTTTCCTCTCTCTCTCTCTCTCTCTCTCTCTCTCTCTCTCCCTCTCTCTCTCTCTCTCTCTCTCTCTCTCTCTCTCTCTTCATAACTGCCTGTATTTCTATGTACGTATATATCACGTTTATCATTCCTATTGGTCCCATCGGCGCTCGGACGTGATCGCCGTGATGATTAAATGCAGACTGGACGTCCCGAGGAGGGTTAAGGGTAGTGGGTGTCGCCCGGTGACTCTGAACCCTTTGGGAATACATGGGGGATTGGATTGAGAGGACGTTGGAGCGAGGAGGGCCAAGGCCAAAGGGAGAACGAGAGAGAGAGAGAGAGAGCGAGAGAGGGAAATAGAAAGAGAGTGAGAGACAAAGAGAGAGGGAGAGAGAGGGAGAGGGAGAGAGAGAGAGAGAGAGAGAGAGAGAGAGAGAGAGAGAGAGAGAGAGAGAGAGAGAGAGAGAGAGAGAGAGAGAGAGAGAGAGAGAGAGAGAGAGAGAGAGAGAGAGAGAGAGAGAGAGAGAGAGAGAGAGAGAGAGAGAGAGAGAGAGAGAGAGAAAGACAGGGACCCGTGGGAGATATATCGTTACTCGTCACTTCGAGCATGCTAATGCTGGTGTTGCATGTAGTGTACAGGCAATGTATATATATGCTATATGTGCATGGCTATATATGGGTCATCCCATGTCAATTCAACGACGTTATGTCGGTGACCCCTTCGATTTTTTTGATTTTTTAATACGTTATTATACATGCAAAAAGAAGTATCTATACAAAGGTAAAGTAATTTAGGTCTTTATCTTAACCCATACAGAAGTTATTGATTTTTGAAAAAATATGCTTAAAATAATTATAACTTCTGCAATAATCAAGATATTCTAACTTGTTAGGAGGTCATTTTCTTTGTTTTTCAATGTACTTTTTGAAAAACATATCGAAAATTAAGAAATAATTTTTGTTATGTGTTTTGAGCTGTTTTAAGCTAAAAAAAAAATGATTTTCTTTCAATGAGAGACCTTCGATTTTTTTGAAAAATTTTTTAAAATTTTACGTAAATATAAAAATTTTTGAGATACTACCGAAGATGAGATTCGAATAACTTCTTGTTAATAAAATTTTTTTTCGATTTTTTTATCTTTTTTCCTTCTATGATTGTATTAGTTGATTTCAATTATGTCAAAATAAATCATTTAACTTCTCTCACATATTTGCTTTGTAATTTATAATAATTAACATTAAGAATTACAATTCAAGTACGTTTTGTACTTAATTCAATTTTTTAAATATAAATTTATTGTAATTCCTAATATTTATTATTATAATTTACAAAGGAAATATGTGAAAGAAGTTAAATTATTTGTTTTAATTTCCTTGAAATCAACTATTGTTGTCATAGAAGAAAAAGAGATCAAAGTTACGAGAAAAAATCGATTTTTTTTAAACAAGAAGTTATTTGAATCCCATCTTTGATAGTACCGTAAAACTTTTGTTTTTTACGTAGAATTTTATAATTTGTGTTTGAAAAAAATCGAAGGCGCCTCATTGAAAGAAACCCCAATTTTTTAGCTTAAAACAGCAAAAAAGATAATTTTTTCTTCTTAATTATCGATATTTTTTCAAAAAAAAAACATTGAAAAACAAAAAAATGACCTAAAAAGTTAAAATATCTTCGTTATTGTAGAAATTATGATTATTTTAAGAATATTTTTTCAAAAATCAATAACTTCGATATGGGTTAAGATAGAGAGCTAAAAATTGACATAAATACTTGTTTTTGCATGTATAATAACGCATTAAAAAATAAAAAAAATCGAAGGGGTCACCGACAGAACGTTGTTGAATTGACATGGAATGACCCATATTTTTGATATCATATATCGGCTGGTAGCAAACAAAAGACCTAAATCCCATGAATTAACATGCTGAATTGTGCTTATCGAGGCGTTTCGCTTGCCAACGGTCGATATAAGTCATCTATACGAGTAGAAGAGACCTCTATAGTCATATAGTTTGAGGTTTCGCGTTCAATATGACGAAGGAACATTACGAAACCTCCGTAAAGCTAGCAGAGCAAAGTGCCCAAAATTAATTTACTCTGTACCAAAATTTAGTGTTTTTTATGTGCTAATTTTGTACTGTAATTAAAATTTTTGTGCTCTCGTTTAGCGAGAAATCAGAAATCAAAAGTGCTCTGCTAGCTTATCATCAAGCTAGCAGAGACTCATCGATAGGCAACACTTTACAAAAATGTAAGAGCACAGGAATTAAGTGCTTTTTATGTGCTTTTGAAGCGTATAAAGTAAAACCCCAAAATCTCAACGGAAATATTTTTATTCGATTTTTGAAGTTTTCTGGGTTTTTTTGAAATTCGAAAAAATAGGTTTATTCAAAATCTAATGGTATAGGAATAAAGTGCTTTTCAAGTGCTTTCGAACGGTGCAAAAAAAATTAAAAAATCCAACCGGAAGTATTTTTTTCCAATTTTGGAAAATGTTGAGACTTTCCAACGTTTGAAAAAATACATTGATTCGAAATATGACGCTAAAGAAATTGGATGCTATTTAGGTGTTGTCGAACCATGCACAAGTAAACTCAAAGATCCAACCGGAAGTATGTTTTTTTCGATTTTGAAAAATTTTCTGACTTTTCGAAATCTGAAAAAGTACATGCATTCAAAGTCTATTGCTACAGGAATTGAGTGCTATTTATGTGCAAAAGTAACCTGAAAATCCAACCGCAAGTATTTTTTTTCGATTTCTGCTCTGCTAGCTTATCAATAACCTAGCAGACTCATCGATAGGCAACACTTAAAAAAAAATCTAAGAGCATAGGAATTAAATGTTTTTTATATGCTTTTGAACCGTATAAAGTAAACCCCCAACATTCCAATGGAAATATTTTTATTCGATTTTTGAAAATTTTTGGGTTTTTCGAAATTTGAAGAAATAGTTTTATTCCAAATCTAATGATGTCGGAATTAAGTGCTTTTTAAGTGCTTTCAAACGGTGCAAAAAAAATTCAAAAATCCAACCGGAAGTATTTTTTTCCAATTTTTGAAAATGTCGAGACTTTTCGACATTTGAAAAAATACATAGATTCGAAATACGACGCTATAGAAATTAGGTGCTATTTAGGTGCTCTATTCCTATCTCGTATATAAGGCATTTTTTCCGACAGCCTGCCATATGGCGGGCTCACCAGTCAAGGGGTTAAACCCCTCCCGCGAGATGTCCAATCGAAAGCGCGAATCGTTTCGAAAGCTCTAATCGTAAGAGCGGACCACCTAACCTCATGATGAGACATGATAGCATCTTGTATGAGATCAGTTTTATTTATTTTTTACTCAATTTCGTTGTAGCATCGTTATTGGTATAGTCAAGTGGTATTTTAATTGGCTGATTCGAAACCGGCAGAATAATTCTGACGCGTTTTTGTGACGAAACGAAGTTTTTGTCGGTGGCTATCCGGTATAATAATGCTACCTATGCAATATATGCGCAGTTGACGCGCCATTCTCTACTGCGCATCTGCCGCTGGGATAAGCGTGACAACTATCTGAGGGTTCGCTCAAGCGCCAATCTTGATGCTTACCAATGCTATCTCATGCAGCCTTACCGATAGCTACCCAAAGAAAAGTTGCTGCTACTAACCTTTTTTCAGCGTGGATGACTGGCTAAGTAAAAGGGTACGACTTACCTTTAGGTTTTAGGTTTTTTTTTCAAGTGACTGCACTCTTTTGTTTATTAACGGTTGTTACATAAGTGTTTGGACAGTACCGGAGTATGTGTACTTTTGTATAGTTAGTGACGGGGCAAAGAGAGAGAGAGAGAGAGATAGAAGAGGTGAGTAAAGGCGGAGGTTACCGGAAGGTTGGGTCGTCGGAGGTCGACAGCATGTATGACGAAGGGTGGTGTGTGTTCAAGTGACGTCTCGTCTCGAGGGGTGTTATCAGAGACCTGTGCACGAGGTGAGAAAGACATAGAGTTTTGAGCTTTCCGAAAGGAAAAGAGAGAGGGGAAGACGTTTGAGGAGAGGAAAAGGTATGAGCAGCGAATTAAGAGGGACCAGACTCTAGCATAGAAAACAAAGAAACAGACACCCTCGTCACCTTGTGTGCGTAGAACATACACGAATATTTGTTCTTCGTGAACTCAAAAGAGGTACGAGCCATTTTTTGTTTCTCATAAAGGGAATAATTATACTGAAAAAGCTTTTCGCTACACTTTTTGAGACAACTTTAACTTCAACAACTTCAAATGAACGTTCATTCTTTTCTACTCGTCTTCGATTCACTTTTCAACATTTTCATCATCTAAGCCCAACTTTATCGGGGAAATTTCTAAAAATTCTATTTTAATCATTATTTTATCATTATTTGCCTTTAATTGTTATTTGTCGTGGCGGCAGAATTGAAAAATCTATTCTAAACAAGTCGTTTTTAAGGTTCCGTAATATTTAGCACACTTATAGATATAGTGGTGATGTCAACAAAGATGTGGAATAGATTTTAGAAAAAAAAAATTTTTGGTACCAACCCTACTTGAAACTTAGGGGTGAAATGTTTTAATTTCGTGTACACCTTTTGTGGGGCGTTGCAGAAAACATCTTGAAAAATCATTTTCAGGTTTCCCTAAACAATTTTTCGATACTATGTTCCATTTTTGAAATAACAAGCTCTAAGGGGGTATTTTGGTCTGGAATTTTGAAAAAATCATTTTTTTTGTGCATATTCTTGAAGTTTAGACCTTTAAGAATATATCGTCGAAAGGAAATTTTCAAATTCAAATAATTTCCTTTCGACGCAGCAACTAACTTTAAACGCGGTTGTCTCAAAACTACTTTTCTCAACACAGTTGACATATCTCAAGTTCTACTTAGCCGATTTACTTCAAATTTTTTACCAATTTTAAATGTATAAATCTCTATCATCCCTATCACTTTTGTATCAAAATGATTTTTTCTACTGTTGTAAAAAAATTAAAAACTGCGAAAAAGAAGAGTCGAAAATGCCTTTTTTGTCCAGACAGCTGCCATTTTGCGAAATTTTTTTTCCCGTTTTCTCTGAGGTGAGATATCGACATTCTTGATAAGTAAAAATCTTTTTTTCTTAATTTTGTATCGGATGACTAGAAAGGTTTCAATCGCGTCAAGCAGCACCCCCCTTTTTTTTATCCCCAACTTTATCAGTTTATAACTTATTTAATTTTTTTTCTCGAATATTTTTTTGTTTATTCTCAAAATATTAATAAATATGTTGTAAAAAAAATGGTAAAAATATATACATTTTTTGTTATCGAGCTCGACACAACTCTCAAAATGCATGTCTCTAGACCAGAATACCGCTTCAAAGTGGCTATTCTGTGAGTTATGTGTCCTCAACCTCCACAGTTTTTTTAAATATAAAAAATATTTACAAAACTCGAATATAAATTGAAATTACAATGCAAACTATCGTGCCTAACAAGAGCCTACTAATTTACTAGCTATAGCTAACTTAGTGTTAAGCCCGAATTTTAAGACCTTAAGATCTATCTTAAGATCAAACTTTTAATTGAACTCAAGTTGGAACTTAAGGTAGAACTTGAGATTGAACTTGAGTTCCAATTTAAGATGGATCTTAAGTTTAAACCTTAGGTCTATCTTAAGTTCACACTTAAATTCGGTTTGAAGTTTGAACTTAAGATCTATCTTGAGCTTAAACTTAATTTCCATCGAACTTAATTATTTTGACAACTATGTCAAAAAACACGGTTGAGGGAGGCGATGAAAGAAGACAATCTTCTTTCTTTCGAACTTAAGTTCAAGCTCAAGATGGATCTTAAGATCAAACTTCAAACCAAGTTTGAGTTTAAACTTGAGATCGATGTGACGTTCGCTCTAAAGTTTGAACTTAAGTATGAACTTATAATGACACTTAAGTTCAAACTTAAGATTCATCTCAAAATGGAACTTAAGTTCGATCTTAAGTTCCAAATTGACTTAATGGAACTTAAGATTTGGAGTTTACAATTTGGGCCTTAATATTATTAATATTAAGTCTGACTCGCACTTTGCTCGCTTTATTATCTCTAACGCTCGTTTGAATTTTACTGAAATTCATTTTAGGATTCATTAAAAAAAAAAATTTTTAACGGGAACTCAAGTTTGACCCAACAGTTAACAAAAATCAAAATCTCGAAATGACTACTTTTGTTTGCATCGTAAAAAGTAATAATATTCTGGCTACAAACGAGGTAATTTATTTTCTCTCATTTCTGGAATACTCGTGGATGGAAATTTTACGATTGTATGGTACGTGAGCGCAAAATATGTATAATTTCGTTCTACGTTTAATCTTTTTGAATTGCTCGAGTCGAACGAGAGTCCCCAAGTACGAGTGTTCGAGCACAAGTAAATTTTTGCGTACAGTATAACATTTACCTTTGTACGTTTGCATGTATGAGTGACCGTATTAGCCGAGAGAATCGAGATTTAGCTGCCGTCTGAGGAATCTCGCGTGTGCCAAACGATCTACGAGGCAAAACGTCAACATACATATAGATATACGTATCTTGGACTCTAGCTGAATTGCTCCGCAGGTGCTGTTTGATCACCAGAGTCGAGGAAAGCTTGTCATGCCCACATACATATGCATATAAATGTATGCATCATGCGTATACGTCCCTATATGTGTAATTCTATAAGTGTATGTATTTACAATGTATGGCGACCAGCAGGCTACCGTGATGAAACGCACCTATGTATATGTATAACGTTCTTACGGCTGGTATTCATAAACAGGGTGTTGCGGGGGTGAAGGTCAATACTGTGAGGGTAGATGCGCGACGTAATTTCGAGTAGAAAAGTCCTTTGCCATTCTTTGGTATTGTTAACCCCTGAATTGTTGTCAATTTTTTTGATCCGCTAATGAGATGCGCCCATTGAGATACGCCGCGATCCCACCAAGCCTACCCTCGCGCTCGTCGGTCTGAGCCCGGTAAACGGGCGCATCTCATTGGCTGTTTAAAAAAAATAATAACAATTCAGGGGTCGAAGATACTAAAAAATGGCAAAGGACTTTTCAACTCGACATTACGTCACGTATCTACCCTGACGGTATTGACTTCCACTCCTGGGACACCTTGTATATCTACTTAAAGGTGCGTCAGTAAAGCCAATGCCTCTTCCCACTTGCGCACTAATGCTCCCACTCTTCGCCGTCTCATAGTCATCCTTCTCTATCTCTTTCCTCCCCAGGAACCATTACCGTACCATTATCATCGTCACTAACCATCGCCAATACTGTATTTTACATATACATGTGCATGGTACATATATTCATATATATACAATGGGATTGCAAGCATGACATAGTGTAAACCACACGGGCAAACGTGCAGAACGCATTTGCTATTGTTATGAGACACACGTTGCGCACATAGTAAATAGGCAGTGTGGCCATTATGTTACAGTGATTTACATGAGATCCTGGCGAGCTACCTCTCTCGGTATAACTACCACGATACTCTCGAAACTGCTCTCCTATGCATATAATGCGCACGTATACAAGTCTTACAGGGTAATGCCAGGAGAGTTGGAACACTTTTTCACAATTGACCGTACAATTTTTAGGATCCCAACTGCTTGTGTACTCGAGTATCTCAATGTTTCGACAAATGTATTTTTTCACGATAAATTTAAAGATTTTGACAACAACAATAACAACAACAACAACAACAACACAACAACACTCGGTAAATTATTCTCAAAGGTTCTTTCGTTATTTAAAAGATTAATTTACAAAATACGATCGGGGTAGTCAAGTAACTACTACATAACCTTAAAGAGGATTCTATGCAATAACATTTACAAAAATGCTTTATTTTACCAACTGATTAGCTATTGTAACATACGGATAAAAATATAAATGTTTCTGATGAAAACCTCAATTATGATGGAAATTGTAAACGGGAAATGAGAAACTTCTAATTACTAAGAATTCGAAAAACTTCTCAAAAAACTTCTAATCATTAATTATCGACTTTTAGTAGAGTGATTTTTGTCGAAGCATTTTTCGTTCAGCTAAACGTTAAAAACTTCAATCAACTAAGAAAATCACTAATTTTTAATAGTATGAAAAGTGAATGATTCTCAAAAATTAAAAAATGGTGATCTGCAGTAGAAAAATGATAATAATCTGAAAATCATATGATATAATAATGATAAAATATGTATAAAATGATAATATGATATATGATATAATAATAATACCAGAAACTATAATGGTAATAAGCTCATCTGAAAAAGTGATCACGTTATCTATAAAATTTCGTGTGTTTTTTAGTAATATGGGTTAAATTTGTTGATAACATTAATTTCTGACTTACCAACAGAACCGGTTTTCTTTTCTAAATTTCTATATAATGCATTTTTGTGGGCAAAATCATAATGGGCATGTCCTTGTACCATAATTCTGCGATAATTTTCCAAATTTCATTTTTTCCATTTAGCAGCGTTCGAGAAAATTAGTTATGAAAATTTTATGCAAAACTCGTCACTTACTACTAAAGTAACCAGGAGATTGTGAAATGGGCATCCCAATCCATCAGTTTGACGGATCGATGAACAGCATTCTGTAAAAACCAAGCGTGTTGATGGCAACCGTGTCTGTTGTTCCCCATTTTTTTCTTTTATGATTTTTTTTTTAACACATCCATAAGTGTGCTGTTTTTACATGGTTACTGAAATAGTAAGTACAATGAGGGTTGGAAAAGAATTTACTAAAGTGCAGAAGACAGGGAAAAACAAACTTAGCAACATATGCTTCGATTTTTTTAGTGAGTGTTTTCTGATGTCTCCTCTCTCCTTGAATTACCTTATACTGTTCAATATTATCATGATTTCACATTACGAGAATGTGTATGGTGAGTAGCGAAGATAAGACTGAGAGAGATAAGGAGCGACTGAGTGGTAGGAATCTCCTCGCTATATTGTAAACTCTCGAATCCATTGTCTTCTTATAGTATTTCTCTCGGTGGATCATTTAAAATTCATGGAAGTGCAAATTAACCGTGACGGTGTACATAAACCTACATATGGGGCATTCCACACCGATTCGACCTGCGCCTGACTCTTCACCTCTCCGATTTTGTTCGCGATTCTTTATGGTTTTGTAGTACCTCTGAGAAGCACTCGGGATTTTTTTCAGATTTTTTGGAGCAATGTGACGTAACTATAATTTTATAAACAACTTATTTTAAACCCAAATTTAAAAATGTGAAAAAATTACAAAAATCCTTTTTTGAGATGAAAAGTTTCAAGGGTTGAGCCAAAGTGGGCTGGGGCTTCCATTTGTTTATAATAAGCTTTTCCAATTTTTTTTTTAATAAAAGGAAAATCCTGAAGTGAGTGGATCCTTATCCAAACATTTTTTAAACACCTTCAATTCATACAAAAATGTTTAGATAACGGCCCACTCAATTCAGGGTCCTCCTTATTTGAAATTTTTTTGTTGTTGTAAAATCTCATTATTAACAGAAGCAAACCCCTGCCCCCATTGGCTTAACGCTTAAAATTTTCCATATGACAAATAGGATATTTGTTTTTTTTTCAGCTTTTCAAATTCAGGCTAATAAAAACTTGTTTATAAAATTATAGTCAAGTCAAATCGCTCAAAAAAAAATCCTGAGTGCTCTTCAGTGGTACTACAAAACCATAACAAATTGCAGACAAAATCGGAGAGGTGAAGGGTCAGACCCAGGTTGACCCGGTTGACCCGGTTGACCAGGTTGAGACCCATATACATACATGTACATGTATATACCTATACAACTCGACCAGGTGTTGTACGTTCATAACTCAAGTTCTGCTTCTATCACTCCCGTGTACTTCCACTTTATCCGGTATTTTATATTCATCTTGATATCGTTGTTCATCGAATCTCCAAGATCTTTTAATGCACTTGAAATAATGAACGAAGGAATTGAAAAAAAATTTATTTGTAACTGTAATGGGTAAATAGTTACGAAACTACGATATCACCATTCGAAATAACTCAATTTCAAGTTTGGGTTTGGGTTATGAGCCAAAATCTATTAAGACACAGCTGTAAGAAATTTGTTTCGCGAAGCTCCTTTTCTCAGTTCTTTCTTGATTAAATTGACCATGTGTGGTGTATATATGTGATTTGGCTTAATGTACCCCGTCAGTCACAGTGCGACTCGCGACTTGTCTTATAACAGTCGACGAAATAGTTGCTCGTTTCCGTTTCGCCTTGCGCATACGAGCACTCTCGGAGTCTCGCAATCGCTCATTCGGGTCTACATTGCATATATATTTATATACATGAGGTATTCCCCTTCATAAAAAAAATATATAATATATCAGAGAACTGTTGAATACGAAAAACACGATATTTAAGAATTTTTATCCTACTAAAAGACTTGGCATTAGTGAACGGATGAAAGTTCCAACTTAAAATTTTTATCGTGACTTCTCAGATCTATACAAAACATGAAAAAAATTGTTCCGCCGAATTAAATTATGCTCTTTTTTTGTAAATCAATTTTTTCGGTTTCTGGTCGAGATTTAAATGAATTCGTTTTTTTTTTCGAAATTACTGATATTTTTTTCGAAAAGCGCAAGAAATCGAAAGCTATTGAAAAATAATTTTTTCGATTTCATTTTGCGCCCTGCCTAAGCTCCGAAGATCTGAATTAGTGATGGGCGATACAGTATCGATATTTGGAATATCGATACTCTTCGACCCAAATATCGATATTTTGTATCGATTCTTGGCGTTACGATATTTTCAAGTATCGATACACAATACATAAATATCGAAATTTCGATACAACCGATTTTTATTGAGTTTATGTTACCGACTGTGGCAAAAAATTACCGGTTTTGTTACTGACTGAGGTATAAACGACAGTTTTTTGTTACCAACTGAGGTAAGAAACTACAGTTTTTTGTTACCGACTGAGGTATAAAACTATTGTTTTTATTTCGAACTGAGGTTTGTTTGCATTTTTATTTGAGTATCGATATCGGTGATATCGATATCGCATTCCCGATATTACACCTGTATCGATACTCAGACCATTAATACGTATAGATACCAAATATCGATACATTCATCAAATATCGCCATCACTAATCTGAATACGCAGAAAGTTTGAAATATAACTTTTGGTGTATTCCAAAGAGTATTATAGCTAGAGATCTCAAAATTGGTGTACAATATACTTTCAGACAACACTAAAACATACTCGAGTTTCAAGCAATTCGAAAGAGGTCGGCCTAAAAGGGGGTCCCGATGAGGGGGAATACCTCACATACATGTATGCATGCACGTTTCAGTATACCTGTCCGTCACTTGTCATTCCGTCTACGTGCAGCAGAGCCATACGGTTCCTGGTGTGTGTTTCGTAGTACACATCTCGTATACCTCATACGTATGTTGCATTAGGATTCAAATCGCATATTGCACACCGGGCGCGCACGACACGCAGTGTATACGACGTGTACAGAGGATTCGACGTTAAATCGATCTGACTATGAACTTTGTGATTTTTTATTTTTTTATTTTCTCCCGTCAGTATGAGGGTAGGGGGGTCGAGAACAGATTGTGTACTAAATTTGAAAACATTTCGATCATTATATCAGCTACGAAAGACAAAACTGTGATTTTTTTTCTACGCAAAACACTAAATATCGCGTATTTCGTTCTAAAAACGATCATCGAAGGAAGCATTGACATTTTTGGATTTATTTTTATGCAGAAATGATATAGTAATGAAGGTCAAAGGGTCGAAAAAGTTTGGGCCATTTGCTTTGTCTCTTATGATTATTTTACGTTTTATGTAAATTATTCTAGTTGTCGATTTTTTGCGTTACTCTAGCACCGAAAGTTTCATCGAACTATACATTACTGATTCAGATCGCATATTGCACACCGGGTGGCGTACGACACACAGTATATATACGACGTGTACAAAGGATTCGACGTTAAATCGATCTGACTATGAACTTTGTGATTTTCTATTTTTTTCTTTTCTCCCGTCAATGTGAGGGTGGGGGGGACGAGAAAACATTGTGTACCAAATTTCAAAACATTTCGATAATTATATCAGCCACGAAAGACAAAACTGTGATTTTTTTTCTCCGCAAAGCACTGAATATCGCGTATTTCGTTCTAAAAACGATCATCGAAAGAAACATTGGCATTTTTGGATACATTTTCATGCAGAAATGATATAGTCATGAAGGTTAAAAGGTCGAAAAAGTTTGAGCAATTTGCTTTGTATCTTTCGATTATTTTACATTTTATGTGCATTATTCTAGTTGTCGATTTTTTGCGTTACTCCAGTTCGGAAAGTTGTATCGAACTATACACTTTGGCTCTCAGTTACATCGTGTATATTCTCCCCGCGTTATAATAATCCAATGAATTTTTCAAACCCCACGGAACAAGCATATACGTCGCTAATAAATAATTCCGAATAAATGAACAACAACTAAGCTTCGCGTACACTGAGAAAATAAATTTGTTGAATCATTGGAAATTTTGTTGGCTGGACTATAAATGGGTGGGGGTTGAAGAGTCGACTAACCAATATTTCCAACGGCCTAAATCCCGAATTTCACGATTACGAGCGTTCGAATAACGAAGCGCCGAAATCTCGGACGCCAGAAAAGCGAAAGCGGAGAGAGCCGCCCCATGCGTAAGAGAGAGAGAGATGCGCCTCCTCTCTCTCTTACGCATGGGGCGGCTCTCTCGACTTTCTCTTTTCTGGCGATCGGGATTTCGGCGCTTCGTTATTCTAACGCTCGTAATCGTAAAATTCAGGATTTCGGCCGTTCGAAATATTGGTTAATCGGCTCTTCGACCCCCACCCGTCCAATCAACACGAAAAATGATTGATTCAATAAAATGCGTGTTAATTAATCGTTGCTAAATATGTTATAAAAAATATATAGCCCTTGCAGAGTAACTTAA
The DNA here is from genome assembly GCA_946863875.1 of Alloplasta piceator. Classification (NCBI taxonomy): domain Eukaryota; kingdom Metazoa; phylum Arthropoda; class Insecta; order Hymenoptera; family Ichneumonidae; genus Alloplasta; species Alloplasta piceator. The sequence continues at coordinate 42,278,307 of OX333074.1, forward strand.
TATGCATAGTTTACCGGTCCCAAAAAGAGATAAATAGAAGAAAGAAGAAAAATCCGTGCCAATTCTCTAATGTATGTTCGACACGCTACCTATTACGCTATCGACTACTACTATTTACTCGAAAAAGTTAGGGGTTATGAAGATTCGAATTTTTTCCGACAAGGGAAAATTTATTTTGCTTATGAATACCTTTTTTTCATGAACACTCTGCTCGCTAATTCGTATCATACATACAAAATATGCATAAGATGATATCTTAGAATGGCCCAGTGCGCGCTTTTTTCGATTTTTATTGTTTGTGAATAAATACTCGGGAGGAATTAAACATATAAGTGATAGGTGACATATCAAGAGACGCGGTAGCATCTCGGCATTAAGTATTAAAATTAGAAAGTTCTATGTTATAACGGAAATAGTCTAATGGAAATGTTTCTGATCGATAATCTGGTACTATAGGTGCACTGAGAAAAAAATGTTTGAATGAACTAAATCAGCGGTCAAATACGTTCAGACGAATTTTTATATGGTCAAACTACATAATTACTTACTCGAATAATTCGGCGCTTCGGTTGACCAAAATATTATTCAGGCAAAAAATGTTGAATTTTACCAACTGAATATTCGTTTGAACGTATTTGACCGCCAATGTAGTTCATGCAAACATTTTTTTCTCAGTGTGGAACCTGCGTTTTAAGTTGAACGAATATACCGTTTGATTGGGCCCAAGCAAATGTGAGTGACAGTGCAAACTTTTTTCCTCGTTCGCTTAACCTCTGATGTTATCCGTAAAATTTAAACTTCATTGAATTCTACGGATTGATTTGTTTTTGTATAATATGCCAACATATGTTGGTGTAAAGTTTGTATGGTTGTTTTCATGTGAAATAGGTTTTTGGGAGGCAATACTATTAGGCACTTTTCATGTAGGGTAAAAGCCGGATCGTTGCCCCAGGGGGATAGTCGCCCCGGTTTTTAATACACTATTTTAGACATGTCCCTGGTGTTAGCGCTTTTCTGTAATTAGTAATATGCCCTCGTAGGCTTCAGTGCCCAAAAGACATAGGACAGTGCCCAAAAGTTTCGTCTGTGTGAGCGAAAATTTTCCGTGGCGAGACCTCGACAAGCGCCGTACTAATATTGGTGACTAATTTGTATTGAATAACTAATGTTATAGTTGAGGATTCAGTCAACTATTTTTTTTCTCGCATGCACTGAAGTTTCAACTTCATGGTCTGATACGGTATATTGTTAAATAGCTTTTGTTTTATTTTTTAATAAAAAGCTTTTAATAAAAAGCTTGCTGGACCGAAGTTGGTTTAGCACTAGCGTTTGAAGAACTAGACAAGAAAGAAAAACTGTTAACTAAAGGTATTTAAAGAAATAATGAAATAATTAATTATAAGATAATAAAATTAATAATAAAATATCAAAATTAAAAAATTAAATTAAAAAAAATATAATAAAATAAAATAATCTGTAACTCAATATTAATTATAAACTCCTTCGAAGTATTTTCGATGTGAGGCGACTATCCGCCACGTTGGGCAACTATCCCTCTTTGGAGAGGTCAAACAAAATGGGTTTTACTCAAAAACAATATTAATTGGGTTTGCAAAAATAGTGTACAATGAAAGATTAAAGACCAATGTCTTAATATACGAGAAGCATATTGTCAGTAGATACTTAATTTTTACGTAATAGAGCTTTTTCCTTAAGTGGGGCAACTATCCGGCTTTTACCCTATGATGAGTACCTAAAAATTAATTTACCTAGTGCCACGAATACACACTGGTGATGTTGCCAATACTTCTGACTTTTAGAAAATCAATAATTCCATTTAATTTTCACCTTGTCGCGGTTACTCGTTGGAACAAAGCATCAGCAAATGCATGTAAATGTTTAACCTCTTTTCAGCGCTGTTATACATGTGTGTATGTATATGTAGCGCATAATTGTGTAGGGTTTGGAATCATAGAAAGGTTTTGTCGTTTGTTTTACAGGCGAACTAAAAAAAAATCAATGTCCACCGGCCATTGACGTTGTGCTTAATATGTATACGTACGCGTGTATAGTGCTCATATAGTTTGGAGAAGCACTACGTTAGTGCACTTGACGAAAGTTATTTCAGTTATCGTTACGTCAATGTCCGACTCTCTTTATTCTTTTATGCTTAAGGCGTGCGCCTGACGCGAGAATAAATCATTACACATAGAAAGGGCTCTTTTTACACTTCCTTCAAGGTTTTACCAGAAGACAAATGCACTTAATTTCGAATTTTATCGACTATTATTTTAGAAACCATTCCGCAAGAAGTCGATTCCATATACCATTAATTTCAATGCAACCAGAAATTTTCAATGCAAGAATAATAATTATAATATACTTGAAGATAATTGAAATACTCGGTAAATACTAATTTCTAAAATTTCTTTTATATATGAAATAATTATTCACCGGGTAGTGTACGGGTTTTACAAAATTTTCTTTTAAGTAAAATATTTATAGGTTTTTTGTTTAGCAAAACATTGGGTATTATAAATACGTAAATCATACTAAAATAATTTGCAAATTACCCAAAAATTTCGTCTAACGGATGAAATTATAATTATGTTCAGGAATTTTTTTTCGAAGATTTTACTATTAATCTATAAATGATCATTTTATGCTAATTTTTATACTAAGTTTATACTAAAAGAATGTATAACTTTTACACAACCTATGACACCGAAATAATCTCATGAATGTAATCAATCACATTGGCTTCCCATCGATTTTGTACTATATTCTAATAGTGTTTCTTGGAATTGGAATTTGCTACCCAAAATGAGCTGGATGGTTCAATAGTTGGACAGTTCCAAAAGTTAGAGCGTTCATAAATTTTTTTTCATAAATTCAAAATTTCATAATATCTGAATACCTTAAGGGGTTATACGCAGTCGGGAGGTCGAAAAAAGCTATTTTTCAAGAATTTTTTCTGAAAAGACATTTTAATTTATCAATGCAAAAATTTGTATACATATTCTTGTAACTTTTAACTTCATTTTGAAATTTTTCTTTTTTAAAAAAAGCGATTCTTGAAGCCGCTGTAGCCGATCTCCGGGAGGTCCTCTGAAAAAAAGACGTTTTGCGGTGACCTCGATATCTCTGGATTGGATAATCCAAAATAAAAATAAAAAAGATTTCGTTAATATAAGGTATAATCTAGTATTTGATCGAAGGAATAAGCAAAATATTCATTTTTGACACAATAGCGGCTTCTCAAAAAAAAAAAATCGATTTTTGATGAAAATTTTAACCTCAAATTCTTGTATAAATAGGAAAATATTTATCGGTAAAAGAAAACCTTCGATTAATTACTAAAAAATATATTTATAAAATTGATCGGTTATGCCGTTTCTGAGAAATCTTGCTAACCGACTTTAAAAAAACAGTTTTGAGAAAAACGCGTTGAAAGTTGCAAAAGCATTTTCTACATCGCAATTAAGGGTTAACAAATATGCCTATAACTTCGAAAGTATTTGTCGCATTGATATGGAATTTCCGGTGTATACAGCGTGTCCCAGGGGTGAAGGTCAATACCGTGAGGATAGATTCGTGGCGTAAAATCGAGTAGAAAAGTCTTTTGCCATTTTTTGATATTTTGAACCGCTGAATTGTTATTAATTTTTTTTAATCAGCCAATGGGAAGGGTAGGCATGGTGGGATGACGGCTCATCTCAATGGGTGCGTATCATTGGCTGATTAAAAAAATTGATAACAATTCAGGGGTTCAAAATATCAAAAAATGGAAAAGGACTTTTATACTCGACATTACGTCACGGATCTATCCTCACGGTATTGACCTTCACTCCTGAGGGACGCTGTATACTTAAATATATGTACATTGCGAAAATTAAATTAAAAAAAAAAATAGTTTTTTTGAAAATCCTGACGTCCTGCGTATAACCCCTTAATCGGTTTGGTAATCAAGATTTCCTTTTTTACAAAAATAATGCCCATTTCATTTTTAGGAAGGAAGCTGGAAATTTGTTGCCACATGGAATATATAATAAAGACTTTTTCATAAACCAAAAGTGCTGTTACCCCTCATGGAGCCGGTCTATTATGTAATTGTTTCACATTGTTTTATGAACAATGCGCGTGTCACCCACGCGAAACTATATAACGTTATCGGCTTAAATCAATAAGCTGGTATATTCTCCATCGTACATTGTCCCGCCCCCGAGTATATCCGGTCGTTGCGGACCTCGCTGAAAACCGATGAGAAGTGAGGCGAGGCCCAAATAGCGAGAATAAAAGAGACGTTCAAAGTGTGTCCCGAAAGATAGCGAAGCGCAAACCCTGTACACAGATGTACAGGACATTTCGGACCGCGCCTCCAAAATTCCTTAAAATAACAAAAATCTTGCCATAGTGCAAATATTGTTTTACTGCAATATTTAAATGTAAAAAAACTGCAATATTTACAAGGACATCATTAAACAAAGTAATTACGCCGTAATTACTTTTCCAGTTGAAGTTATCATTTTTATAGTTGTTGTTCCCATATTCATTAGTTTAGGCCTACTACAAAATGGAGAGGTTCGTAGGTACCATAATTAATGCTAGTATTTTATAAATATAGTCGACAACAATTTTATTGAGTGTGTTTTTTAGCTACATCATTATTTTCATTTTTCTACCTTGATAGATTATGTTGTATTTTTTAATACAAATTTTGCAATTAAACAACAATTTAATTGCTAATATTGCACTATGACAATATTTAAAGGTGCAAAAATACATTAATATTAAAATATTAATATTAATTATCAATATGTATCAATATATACCAGAATATTAATATATATCAATGTATTAATTATTCCACTACTGCAAAATTTAAATATCAAAAAATCCCCTCCAATATTCGTGCTTTTCAGTGAAATCATTGTTTGGATTTTTATGATTTGGCAGATTATCGTCCTTTTTTTTATCTAAGAAAAATAAAGAAATTGCAATATTGTGCATATTCCAATGTTGCAATATTTACATAGACTAGTGGACAAAATTAAAGGAACAACAAAATTTCTCAAATTCTTAGTGATTTTTAACAATACTGTATCTCAGCGAAAAATGGTCATATCGAGGTCTAAAAAAAGCATTTTGAGGTTTGAAGTTTCTAGTTTTCAGATCTTTCAGCAAAAAAATTTTCGAAGCAACAGGTTTCACGCAACTCTGAGAATTATCAAGAAAAAAAAATTTGGCAAATTTGCATCACTTTTTTTTGGCTGTAATTTCTGGGAGAAAATTCTTCTAGCTAAACGATTACATGGGCCGGACAGCTTGTTTATTTAGCTTCAATTTGCTTTTTTTGACACCTCGCTGCGACCATTTTTCGTTGAGATATCGGACTTTTAATGAAAAAAGATCCTTTTGTGTTTGACCATTGATATCTCAGCAACCAATGATCGCACAGAAATCAGAAGGGGCGTTTCACAAACTTGAGTGAATGCTCTACAAGGATTGACGATGGTTTAAAAAAAAAATATATTTTCCATCCTTGCCATGAATTTGAAAAAACAGGAGAAAAAGGGCTATTTATGGTTTTTAAAAAAATCAACGGCCAAATTTAAAATATTGACAAAATGACTAATGTCGAGCGTGACTTTTACAGTTCAATATACCCCCAAAATCCCTGTAAAGTTTCAATTTTATCTATCGAACGGTTTTTTTGTTTCAAGCAATCAAATCTTTGAAAAACATTAAAGGATCATGTTTCTGCCCCTAAACGTCATAATCATCATTAAAGTTGAAAACATTTTTTTTTTTGGCTTTTTCACATTTTTATCCCAAAGAGCGTTTAAATGTACGGGACAAAAAATTTCGAAGAATTTTCGAATTTTTTATTTTTTTATTTTGTCGATTTTTTTTTCCATAGGTAAATTTAAACGCTGTTAGCGATAAAAATGTGAAAAAAGCTCAAATTTTTTTTCTTCTAATAATGATTATGAAGTGTTTACAGGCAATAAAATAGTCCTTAAATTTTTTTGAAAAAAAAAATTTCAAAAATAAAAAATTTTTTTTTTTAAACGCTGTTTGCGATAAAAATGGGGGAATGCTCGAAACAAAATTTCTTTTTTTATTTTCATAATGATTATGAAGTGTTAAGGGGCAATAAACATGATCCTTTAATTTTTTTCAAAAATTTGATTGCTTGAAACAAAAAAACCATTCGATAGATTAAATTGAAACTTTACAGGGATTTTGTGGGTATATTGAGCTGTAAAAGTCACGCTCAACATTAGTCGTTTTGTCAATATTTTTAATTTGGCCGCTGGTTTTCTAAAAAACCATAAATAGCCATTTTTGTCCTGTCTTTTCAAATTCATGGCAAGGATGGAAAAAAAAATTTATTTAAAAAAACATCGTTAATCCTTGTAGAGCATTAATTCAAGTTCGTGAAACGCTCCTTCTGATTTCTGTGCGATCATTGGTTGCTGAGATAGCAATGGTTAAACACAAAAGGATCTTTTTTCATTAAAAGTCCGATATCTCAGCGAAAAATGATCGCAGCGAAGTCTCAAAAAAAGCAAATTAAAGCTAAATAAACAAGCTATGTGGTCCATGTAATGGTTCAGCTAGAAAATTTTTCTCCGATAAATTACAGCAAAAAAAAGTGATGCAAATTTGCCATATTTTTTTTTTCTTGGTATTCCTCAGAATTGCGTGAAACCTGTAGCTTCGAAAAAATTTTTGCTGAAAGATCTGAAAACTAGAAACTTCAAGCCTCAAAATGCTTTTTTTTATACCTCGATACGACCATTTTTCGCTGAGATACAGCATTGTTAAAAACCACTAAAAATTTGGGAAATTTGATTTTCCTTTAATTTTTTCCACTAGTGTATAATAAAATGAACTCCAATATGCTCCAATTTCTGAGTATAATTATTATTTCCATTTTCATGGCTCGGCATATTATCGCAATTGGCATGAGCTGGCTTATGGTGCTTTCTCGAAATACTTATCAACAACATAGTTATATGAATTAAATGTTTTATTTTATTTTCAAGCTCAGAAGACACGTTGCACTGATAAGTTTGGTTGCATTAAAGAAAAATATATTAGTTGGCACTTTTATTTAAATATTCCGTAACTGTTACAAAATAATTGATTTCAAATAATTGATTAAAAAATAATTGATTGATAATTGATTTCACCATATTCAACTCTACATTTGTTAATAGTTAACAAATCCCGGTACATTGTTTTCTCAGTGGGATTTGACGTGAAATGTTCCATACAGACGTGAAGCGTACCGAGGGTATGTCTATATGGAGGTGGAGGCTTCGACCTTTAAAATCTCTGCCTGGTAACAGCCGAGTAGGCAAAGCAAAATCGTCGGAGCAACGAGGGAAAATCCACGACAAGGAGAACGATATCGTAACCGAGCACATGCATAGTATAAAGCATCAGAGCAGAAGGGTTATATACATGTGTTTTAATATACATGAGGTATCAAATTGTCCACCCTGTCGAGGTCTCCAACGCCCCCATTTTTTTCGGGGGCTTGACACAAACGTTTGACACGGAACTTTTCACCGACAAAATTCTCTCCGTTTATGAAAAAACTCTCTTTCTACATGCACGAAACGAATACGAAATTTCGTATCGAATGCACGTGAACTGATTCGAATTTAATTTACTTAAATAGCGGCTTAAGACCCTCCCTCCTGCTTCCCCGCTCTTGTGAGTACGAGGGAGAGGGAGTATAAATTTTTGACATATTTTCCTTCAAAATAGCTTTCTGAAATTTTGAATCCATAGACATTTAGCGATAGAGGCCAGTACTTACACACCAACACACATGTATACACATCTGGACATTTTTTTGATAAATATGATTTCTCAACATTGAAATCTTGAAATCTCTATAAGACATTTTTTTTGCAATGGTAAACCTCCCTTCATGATTAATTAACCCTTACTTGACACACTTCTGTAGAATAACGTACTTGACACACTGGGGTCGTTTGTACCCCAGCGATAAAAATTCTTTTAAAAAATATACCATTTAATATTCTAACTTGCAATTTTTTTTAGAACTTCTCAAGAGGTTGCTTCCCAATTTTATACAGGATTTATAGTAAAATATACAAGTTAAATCTGAATACAAAATTTAAATATCCTGAAAAACTGAAAAAATGACAACTTTTACGAAAGAAATCATAACTTTTTTATTTTGCGACCAAAATGGTTAGAAATTTAACTGAGTTTGCTTAATATATAGCACTACAAGAAAAAAAATAGTGGTAGTAAAATAATATAACGGGAAAAAAGTTCGCACAAAATTTTCGCACTGGACCTTACTGGGGTACAGGCGAGAGCTCTCGACTTTGGACGACTACTACATAAAAACTTGTTGACTTAGAGTGATGCTATAAGCTTGTAGGAGTAGTGACATTCTCGAACTAATGACAGATGTCGCTATAGGTCCCACTTTTTTAAATTTAGGTCCTTAAAATTAAGGAAATTTAGGGTTGGGTGTTTTGTATCCTAGTATGTCAAGTGAGAGTTAAGGAGGTTCATCTGGTCAACGATTGAACAGATATTGATAAAAAAATCAAAATACAGTTATCAGTATCTAAAAAGTCATCTGTTAAAATTTAAAGACCTGAGGATACCTTGTTCGTGAGAAATAAATAAAAATGTAATTCCTAAATTAACATGGGCCTCAAGGGCGTATCCAGCATAAAATTAAGGGGGGGGGGGGAGGGGGGCAATTTTCTAAACTTAATTTTTTGCATAGCGAGGAGGATTCCGCAGTACCAGGAAATAATAGACAATTACATAAGAAGGAACAACATATATTAAAGAAATCAATTCTTCAACAATAGTTTGCGAGGATTAGTTGTAAATTTTTTAACTTCCGCTAATTGCTTATTATTTGCGAAAACCTATTGACGGTGGATACTAAGCATGAGCGAAAAAAAAAATTTAATTTAGAATTTTTTCAAAGAGTTCTGTTTGCCCCCTAAAGAGTTCTTCAATTTATCCCTCTCACTTTTTCGATCCGACCAATACTTTGGTAAGTATGGCCACGTAAAGTTTCTGATTTGTAAAATCAGCCTCCCATTAAGTCCAAAAAAAAACTTTCGAGTGAACAATCAAAAGAACCAATGATAAATAACTAAATAGAACTCCATAACTCAATGGAAGGCGAATAGAATGCGTGTTATATTCATATGATTTTAATCTCATTTTACACCCCGAATTTGGATACCAATGTTTTTTTATTTTATTTTTTCAATCCATTTTACATATGAAACGAACCATTACACAAAAAAAAAACACCTTCACATAAAATTTAGGTTTTCGATTATACTTTATAATTTCATCTATTTTAAAGCTGTCCAGAATCTTTTTCGTGTATTTTCCAGCGAAACAAGGCAATAATTTTTTTTTTCGTCGAGTCTGCCGTTTCCGATTTTCTTACAACTTCGAAAGGACTTTCGTTGATTTCATAACAAACCACAGAAAAATCGGCATGGTGGAGAAATCATATCTTCCAAGTTTTTCTGAGGTTAACTGATGAAAACACTTGCGACTTACGACAAATATTCGATTTTATCCAACGCCCCCATTGACTTTATTGGAAAAACATTGAATATTCATTATTTACCGTGTATCAGCGTGGGGTCAAAGTCAAAAGCTGGGACCTCACAAAATATCTTGGTATTGCCGAACAGTAAACGAATTAATTTTACATTTACATAGATAACGATGATAACATTTTAGATAAATATCATTTTGGTAATTCATTTTTTTTTGTATCATATCTTGTGTAGGATCACCTTTATGTAGGAGCAAAATTGTGTAGGCCGCGACTGCTGTGTTTTTATAATTGTATAGGAACCCACGCAGCACAAAAGTCAGAAATACTTCCTCGCGAACTCTTTTTTAAGACTACTTCTAGAGCAACACGTATGATATCTTGCAGACGTTAGTCTGAAGAAGTCTGAAATAAGAATTACTTAAGAAGAGTGTAAAAAGGTCAACATAACCTCAAAAATTTCTTGACGCATTTTTCTCGGAGATGGCTTGATGAAATGAAAAAAGATTAGTGGGGTCGCCTGCGTAATTAATGTGTACAGGTCATGGCCCCACTATATTCTTTTTTTATTCCATCGAGTCATCTCCGCGAAAAATGTGTTAAACGTTTTAGCTCTATCTCTCTCGCACTCACGAGAGCGGAAAGGCGGGGGAGGGGGTTGAACCTCCCCTTAAGAAATCTTCGGAATGAATATTAAAAAGTTATTAGAAATCGCATATTCAGATGAACTACGTGATAATATTTGTTCGGATACATATCGGAACAGGCCCGGATTTACCATGTCGGGGGCCCGGGGCTGCTCGGGTTTTTCGAGGCCCTATACGAGTAGTATTTAATGCATCCAATCTAAAGACGACCACATTGGGGGCCCCCAAAAACGCGGGGCCCGGGGCTGTAGCCCCTGGAGCCCCCCCCCCCTAAATCCAGGCCTGTATCGGAACCGTTTAAATTCTGGGATTTCACCACTGATATATCATATAAGTAAAGAGAATTCATAAGTAGTCGGTAGCGTAATAGGTAGCGTGATAGGTTCTCAAGTAGGATAGATAGGCAGGTCGCAGGTTCGAATCCCCGTGGAGGCAGATGAAATTGAAATGATGAAATCGAGTTTTTTTCTAATTTTTTTTTAATACAGTCGGTCCAGTAACTATGTAAATAAATAAAAATACGTATTAAAAAATTTTGCAAACGATAGAAATAAGAAAAAAAATAATTTTTGATAATTTTAAAGGAACCCTCAAAAAGTTATCTTGACGATGTCTTGTGAAGAAATCTCGAAATAGTAGTCTTTACGATATCTTTTTTGAGAAGTCTGAAAAAGTTATCTTCAAGACAACTTTTCACAGATATCAAAATCATCCCTCAAAGTGGCGCATTCAACTACTTTCGGAACTCATTAAGATGTCTTTCGGAAAATGTATTCGGATGTCCAAATCTTACATAAGAAATCTACAGCGATTCTTTCAGACGTCATATTGCTGTGTGGGAAACTATGTGTAGGACGACGGCGTCTATTCGAAAAAATAATTTTGTAGGAAAATATGTGTAGGATTATATTTTTGGTTTTAATAATTGTGTAGTATGTCTTGAGATGTCATTATTTTTGAGAAGCCTAATAAATGCTGGTCAAAAATTTGTGTTGGATATTTTGTGTAGCATTTCTTATGTAGGATCGACCCCCCCCCCCCCCCCCTCATAGACACTTGAAGATTCGATTAATAATCTGATAAAAATTACATTGTTATTAAAATGTAAACGATATTGTCATGTTCAAGTTTATATCTTTTATTACATTTTATGGTACTCATTACAGTTGTATACAATCCACGGATATTGAGGTTATGTCGAAAGTATGTGAGATTAAGTCTAAGAGAGCTCCGATTGTAACAAACCCGCATTTTTTTTTATTAGTTTCGAAAAATTCTCTCTCTGATTTTATCGTCGATTTTATTATTAAGATTTTTCTGGCTCTATAGCAAAATTTTACCAATGCATAAAAGGTTTTTTAAACGGTAATTTCTGTCAAGATCAATGGAAAATTTATTTTTTCGTCTCTTTTACTCCCTCTGTCTTGACGGCAGAAAACGAACTGGTGATTATTTCTTAAGATTCAGCGACATTTTTATCAACTTCTTCCTTAGTCATTGTCACAGCCAGTTTGATCAATTTTAATGTATTTACTTGTATCGAACCCGCGCTGCTTCACAACTTGCGTCGCCTTCTCGATTACAGCTGTCGGAGGGTTTCGCCCTCTGGTCATCATGATTATTTTTTGTTAACTGAAAAATTGTCATAAATTCTAATTTGTGTAATGATGCATTTTTTAAAAACAAATTTGGAATTCTTTGCATAACAGTCGAATTTTAAATAAATTTGATAAGAGTGACGTGCTCCAACCTCCTCAAAGAAGAGAACACGAAAAACGAAATCAAAGTTTATTTGTTGATGGTTCAAACAGTACATTTGCATACGTTAAAAAGGTAATTAATGAAGATCGTGATAAGACTTACGCGTCATAATCGGTGATTGGCTCACTGTAATACAGAATAGAGTAGGAAATGTAATCCGTGTCCAAAATCCAATACTGAAAGAAGAAGTCGCCCTTTGGATCATTCATGGACATATTGAATCGCTCCGGTGTGGATGATTCGAGGACACGACCGGTCCCCATTCCATATTTCCAGTACTGTTATTCATTTTGACGAGTAAAAAAAACCATAAATACAAGTAGCGCAAAGTTCATCAGAATTCGTTACGCTGAGTTAGGACCGTGATGCATCGCCCTTGGTAGAGGGGGAAGCGCCGCAATTTCGAGGTCGTTTTGCTGCATCACATAATTTTTATTGACTATAAATTTTGACTCGAATAAGCTGCAGTATTCGGTTGAGTTTCAATCGTCAGCCCTCGTCAAGTTTTCGGTGTCCAGGTCGACCGCTTGATAGTTTTCGGTGTCCAGGTCAACTTCTTCGTCGTTTTCGGTGTCCAGGTGGATCGCTCCATAGTTTTCGGTGTGCAACTCACCCGCTTCATAGTTTCCGGCGTCCAGGTTGACCGTATCATAGCTTTCGCTGTCCAGGTCAATTTCCCTTCATAGTTTTCGGTGTCCAGGTTGACCGTATCATAGCTTTCGCTGTCCAGGTCAATCTCTTCATAGTTTTCGGTGTCCAGGTAAATCACTTCATAATTATCGGTGTCTAAGTCATCCGCTTCATAGTTTTCGGTGTCCAAGTGGACCGCTCCATAGTTTTCAGTGTCCAAGTCGACCGCTTCATGGTTTTCGGTATCCAAGTCGACTGGGTCATAGTTTTTGGTTTCGAGGTGGATTGCTCCATAGTTTTGGTGTCCGAGTCGGCCGCTTCACAGTTTTCGGTGTCCAGTTCAACCTCTTCATAGTTTTTCGTGTCAGAGTCGACTGCTTCATAATTTTCGACATGAAGCAGTCAATCTTGACAACGAAAACTATGGAGCGATCCACCTGGACACCGAAAACGATGAAGAGGTTGACCTGGACACCGACAGCTATGATACAGTCAACCTGGACACCGAAAAATATGGAGCGGTTTATCTGGACAACGAAAACTATGAAGAAGTTGACCTGGACACCGAAAACTATCGAGCGGTCGACCTGGACACAAAAAACTTGACGAGGGCTGACGATTGAGACTCGAACGAACGTCGTAGCTTATTCGAGTTAACTTTATAGTCAATAAAAATCATGTGACACAGCAAAACGACCTCGAAATTGCGACGCTTCCCCCTCCACCAAGGGCGATGCATCACGGTCCTAACTCAGCGTAACGAATTCTTTGATCCTTTATCTTTCGAGTGGTGTAATTGAATTTTGGATGTAGATGATAGATATGTAGCTACAGCACCAAACCGAATACCCATATTTTTGTTATCATCAGTTTTTTTAGCTACCCACCCAAATTTATAGACGTATTCACGTCAAAAATGGAAAACAGTAGAAACTGAGTAAAAAAGGTGAAAAAGAGGAAAAAGAAGGAAACCCAGCATGCATATAGTTACAAGAGTAATTCTTGAGTCTTCAATTTTTGTGCTGAGTTTGAAACTGTCTTAAATTTCGTTTTAAAATCTATAAAATTTAAAAAAAATTCGGATTTTCATAGAAAAGTTGGTATACTATTATAATCAGAATTAGGAGATTTTTCAATTTTTTTTTTACAAAAATCCCTTGAAAATGCCGAAAAAAAGTTCGCCGACTCTGAGTGATTTCTCTGTATTTTTTATATCATATACCAGATGTTTCAGATTTTTTAAAGAAATTTATAACTTTTTATTTATTTTTAGTGCACTTTTTAATATTTTGGCCCGTAACTCATTCATTTTTTAAAAAATCGTCTTATGGCTTAAGAAATAGGCGCAAAAGATATCACAGAACGTAAAAAAAAAAAAATTAAAAAAAATCGGTTCTTTATTCATTTTAGCTGACTCACCCCCCTTAATAAAAAGTCGATAGAAAAAAAATGACGGATGTTTGAAATAAATTGTGAAAAATTGACCTACTTCTTCACTATTTTTTTCTTCCTAACATTTTTTTTATCGATTTTTCATTAATGGTGGTAAATTGTTGTGTAAAAAACTTTCCTCTTCAAAATGCTTTTTCATTTTTTTGTTTCAGACTTGCCAATTTCAAGATTGACTTTTGCCCATCGGACAAGACATATTCGAAGGCTCGACTTTGGCGCCTTCAATAAATTATTCAAAGAATCAAGATAAAAAATATTATTTTTTGTGTTTTCGAAGGATGAAAAAATATTGAAAAAACAGTTTTATGGCCATATCTGATAAAGGAGCTGAAAACGAAAATCTTAAAAATTTGCTTTTTTTGGCCCTCTAAAATAGACTAGTACCTTAAAGAAATAGTAGAGTCATCTGCATTAGTTAATTGTGTAGATGGCTCTTTTCGTTCCATCAAGTCATGTTTGGAGAAAATCGGATTCAAATTTTTTTACTTATATCGTCCCGTTATCTCAGTGAATGAATAAATTAGAACTGATCTGAAATGCACGATTCCTCAAGTGTGAGTAAACTTGTAAAAACAGAGACTCATTAATATAAATGTTTATGCATTGAATGAGATAATGGTCAACCATACTTTATATTTGATCATAAATAATATGGCAACTCGAAAAATCGCTTTCCTTTGGTATTAAACCTCCCCCCCCCCTAAAAACATTGTAACTGCAACAATAATAGTTTCAGTGGGAGCTAAAAAAGTCATTAACTCGAATATGAAATTTAGGAGTGGAAAATAATTTTCAAATGGATGGTCATCAACTAAAAATTAAGCAAGCATAACTATAAAAATTAACCCAATTCAAGGGGAAAATAATTTGTTCAGAATTACGAATAGTTGTTGATATTCACATGGTTTCCCCAATATGTGTACAATTTTCATTTTTTTAGAGATTCAGAAAAATCTGATTCAACATTTTTGACTTTCATTCTTCCGTTAACACAGAGAATAAATAAATAAAAAAATCTGATCAATGAATGAATGTACGATTAATCAAGTGTGAGTAAACTTTAAAAAACGGAGACTCATTAAAAGAAATCCATAAGTATGCATTGAATGAGATTATGGTCAACCATACCCTGAATTTTATCGTAATTAATATTGAAACTCGAGAATCCCTCCCCTTTGGCATTCACTCTAACCTAAAAACATTTTAACTGAAACTATAAAAGTTTAATGGGAGCTTAAAAAGTTATTAGTCCGAATATAAAACTCAGGAGTTAAAAATATTCGGCAAATGGCCTTAGAAAAGTATTTTCATTTGGTTAACCAAAATCGAGCAAAATCAGTAAACATTAACCCAATTTAAAATCATGACAATTTTTTTTTAGAACTACGAATATTCCTTTTTATGTATCTACATGGTTTCCTTAATGTGTAGCATTTTGATTTTATTTATTTTCGTTACAGTCACTCAAGCCTGATGGGCGAGAATATGGACTCAATGTTTATTCACGAAGCTAATAATCAGCACGAAAATAATGACTCGGTTGTTAGTCACCGCTCCTCTCGCGCTTATCAGTGACGAGAGAGATGGATAAGAGCTTGTGTCATTTCGTTAGTTACGAACCATCACAAAAGAATAACGTGGACACGAATGTGTCTGCCTTCTCCTTATTAGCCGATAATAGGTTCAACCGGGCGCGGGTCTCGCGCTTGCGTAACTCAACTCACCCACCCGTTAGGGTCACGTAGCATGTATACAATATACATATATGTATGTATTAGGGTGGTACTTATTTAGAGCTAGGACGAATTTTTATCAGACGCCCCCCAAATCGAATCCAAATAATTAAAAAACAATACCCTCATTTTTTCAGAATTTTATCTAGACTCTAACCCCTTCCACGTGTTTCGGCCATATTCTCAGGACGTCTGATAAAAAATTCGTCCAAGCTCTAAATAAGGACCACCCTAATATGTATATGTAGATATATGACATAACTGTAGGGTAATTCCATGAAGGAGGGATGGTAGGGAAGGTGGGACAGATCTTAATATTTCTTCTACAAATCGACAGATTCCAAATGGTATTTTCAGGACTGCCTAACCATTTTACTTCCTGGAAGGAAGTTTCGTTTTCATAGAACAGTTTTGTTCTAACTTATTTATGCCAATATGGTTAAATTGTCACAAAACCTTGAAAAATCGATTTTTTTTAAGTGTTTGGCTGTATTAGGATCCAAACATGTGAACAGTCTAACTTTCGTAATTTTGCAGCTATCAAAGTCGAATTTTTTACACAGATACATTAGCCAACAAGCATTAGTTTTGAATTTGACAATAAAAGCAGTGTCGCAGATTTGGTAAAATTTGGATGCGGATCCGAATCCATTAAGCATGAATTTGAATCCATGCATTTTTGTACGTTGACGAAGCGTCTGTTTTGAAGAAGTCAGAATTAGACAAGGTACTTGCTTGTAAAGACAAATTTTTGAATAGTAAAAAAAAATATGCTGAAGCAGTGTGCAAAATTTGACATGAAAATAGTAACATTTTGTTTTTTGTTTTTTACTATTCTTTTACCCTAATTTTCGATGAGTTGCATTTTTCTTTTAATTTTTGGTTTATTCAACATGGAGTGGGCCGACATTTCCGTCCATATTTTGTTCATTTCTTTGAAAAAAAATCAAATTTGTTTCGAGGATTACCACTTTCAATTTTTTTTTCTTCTCAATTTTTCATACTTTGAGGTGCTTTATAAATCCTTAAAGTTTCCAGAGTGGTATTTTGTGAAATAAACCCAGCTGGGATTTTTTTTTAATCGATAAAAAAAAAGAAGGAAATGTCAGTCCACTCCATGTTGGGAGGCATTTTTTCAGGAATTGATCAAAGTATTTTTTGAGTGAAATACAAAATTCAAAATGGCACACTTCGAGAAAAAGATGATTTTTCTCGAAGTTGAAAAAAGTGAAAAATTTCATTGATTTTAGTATCTTAAGATTTGTTGGTGCTTTTTCGGAAAGAACATTTAAAGACGGAAATTTTGAAAAAATCGTCCCAATGAGTCAATTTTTGGAGAAGTTGTAGCTATTTGAAAAAAGCCTTTTTTGGCTTGGGTGAGCAAATTTGAAAATTTCCTGAAAAATGTTTTTAATGGGGTAAAAAAGGAAAAAAAAATCAGCCAAATCGGGTCGGGTTTGGAAGTGGTTGATTTGACCCCATATACATTATTTATATTATTGAACCGAATCGTGATATTTTATCATATTCTTGAAGATATCTGAACTCCTTCAATTTACTGTTATCATTTACTCGTGACGTCACTTCCATCTACTCTAAGTTTCCTTTTTCAAAATCAAAACTAAACCAAATAAAATGTACTCGACGTTTTGATAAGTGATTCTGCCTTGCCCAGACGAATCCAACAAATTCGAACACGTGGGACTTGTGATTAATTTTCGATTGTATAGTATTAAGGTTCGCCTATTGCGAAGGGCCGTATTTTGTGGGAGCATAAGTAGGGCCCCATTCAATCATTCGTAAATTATACTGGTTCGTAATAAAAATGAGTTTTAATCAATCAGTATATGTAATGATAACACAGAATCAAAAATTTCTTATAAATTACGTCCATTTAAAAATTCCGACATTTTTTCTTAAATTGGCTGAAAGAACGATATGGCAACGATGTGGCTGTGCTTCTCGATGTGTATATGGAGGAAAATGCATCATTTTTACAATTCCTGGACCTGATCATTTTTTATTTGGCCGAAACTCCGCTCCTTTCATCGTATGATTCCAAAAACCACTCTCAAATTTTATTAGATTTTTTGCATCGAATATTTTCGACTTTTGAAAATATTTATTTTTCAATCGACGATATCTCCGTAGTAGTTAATCGTATCGAAAAATATATCGGGTTTTTTTTTCATCTTGAGTCCATCTTTAAATAAAAAAATTGTCCAATTTTTTTAAAGCAAGTTTAAGCAGTCAAAATAATGTTCAAAAATTGAAATCGCGATGCCCAAACCCCCATCCCCCCTTCGAATTTTGATTAGAAATTCTCAAAAATACAAGAATTCATTACCGACATTTTCGAAAAAAAACGATGGGACCTCTGGTGGTTCGCGAGATATTGATTTTTCAGTATTTAATTTACTTGTTATTCATTAATGTCGATCCATCTGTTAATTAATTTGAGCTTCGAATAGTGTTAAAAAATAGTAGTAATGACGCTATCGCTGTTTACGAATATTCCACAGTGATAAACGTCAATTTGCAACAAATGTCGATCCATGAAGGATCCCGTAAAAAATTTGTCAAACGTCTTATACCATCGTAGTACACCTCTACGAATAGGCTGAATTCCAAAAATATACCGTCGATTGAAATTATTTAACGTGAAAAGATTAATTGCGAACGATCAAAGGAATTTTTAATGAATGGGCTATTCAAAATAGCCCAATCAATAAAAAATACTCACATAAGAAACCTCATTGCATTATTTTTTCTTCAGAACGGTAAAGTTGTTTCTGAAAGACGGTCGAATTTATTCGAAAGCGGGATACATAACTTAAGGGGACTGAGTCAGTTAAAATGAAAAACTTTTTCTGACTCGTGTGATTGCAGCATTCGCCTTCGGCTCATGCTGCAAACTCACTAGTCAGAAAAAGTTTTATCGTACTCGTATCATAATGTACTATTGTAAAATAAAATGAAAAAATTAACTCCTAATACCCGTTACATGAGCAAAAAAAAGAAAATGAAAATAAAGCATATCGTGGAAAATTTTGATGATTTGCATATTTTTCAAAATAAATGAGAATCGTGATATTTTATCATATTCTCGAAGATATTTGAACTCCTTCAATTTACTTTTATCATTGACATGTGACGTCACTTTCCATCTACTCAGTTTTCTTTTTAAAAACCAAAACTAAACCAGATAAAATGCACTCGACTCCCTGATAAGTGATTCCGCCTTGCCCAGACGAATAGAACAAGCCCAAACACGTCAGAATGACGAAAAATTGACAAAATATTCACTCAACTGATATCAAATAACGGAACAAAGTTTTCACTCTCTGATTACTTCCAAAGTTGCAAATTGACTAAACCAGGAACTTAGTGGTCCCTGCTTTAAAAGTAAACATAAATACGAATAATTTGTTCATCATCAATAAAACACGTCTGTAACTTCACGGATTAGTCACAATAAAACGGATTATAATAAACCAGCTGGGACCTAGCCGTAAGATAAAATCAGAGGATTAGGCCTACACGACAATACTGAAACCGATCGAAATTATCGAAAGTGTGAAAATGTTGACACTACTTACTTTGAATGATAGAAAATACAAAATTGTCTCACCATCGTCTTCGACTTTGAATCACGGAGCCAAGCTGGGACCTGCAATCCCTCCAAGTAGTGAACGTTGACTGACGATAGATCTCATCGGTTTTTCAATATTCATTTATTTATTCTTCCTATAAATATTTATATAAAGGACCAACTATATTGTTCCAGACAAAACTAATATGTATGAGTAAGAGATGTTTTTATTCTAAACAAGGTTATAATTTTCCGAGAGAAATTCTCTGACGATTACGGAGAATCGTTCAGTATATTTACATTATTTATACGGTGCTGTTCAATCGAATCGTGATATTTTATCATATTTTTGAAGATATCTGTACTCCTTTAATTTACTGTTATCATTGAGTTGTGACGTCACTTCCCATCTACTCTTCGTTTTCTTTTTCATAACTAAAACGAAACTAGATAAAATGCGCTCAACTTCCTGATCAGTGATTCCGCCTTGCCCAGACGAATTCAACAAACCCAAACACGTGATTCGATTATATGGTATTAAGATGCTTGTGCAAGAACCGTGGCAGGATTTCGATCCTCTCGGGATTTGGTTTGCTGGTGCCATTGGTTCCGTCTGTCGTTCGAGTCCGTTAATTGCGACGAAAACGTGTAATTTCTCGAAAAAAATACCGGCCACACATTTGGATTCATTTCGCGCCACTGTCGATTCACCCCTTAAGGTTACACATTTTTTATCGATATCATCAGACTGATCTTGCCGAGAGCAATTCAATAAGCTATGGTACGCTCCAAAACTCATTCGGGAAGTCTCCCTACGGTGTTGTGGCGGGTGTGGCTGCCACCACCAATCCACCTCAGCTTTTACCATATACTCATATAGTCTTTAGTGGCTAGACCTAAAGCAATATATTTCTACCTTTATAGCTAGTGCTATATCTCATTTATCCCTCTTTTAGATATATTATACTATTTAAAGAGTTAAATATAAAATACCACAGCCACAAAATCAATATAGTGCCATAGCTGACCTAGGATAGAAATGCACTGCCACAACTGGCAACAGCTGCCAACTCGTGCCTGAGTCATGGGAATTGCAATATCAGCGAATGTAAATTTTTTGTAAAGAAGGAAACGGAATAGTGTACATAATAAACAATACGTTAATTTTGCACACATTTATTAACATTATTGAAACACGACATCATATAACCAGTAAATATTTTTTTTTCTTTTTACCATTTGATATTTTTTTCGTAGCATTTTTTCCGTTCATTTCAATACAATTACAATAATCCGATACAATTACATCGCTTGAAGAATTTTAAAAATTGTGAAGTGTTTTTCATTTTATTTACAAAGACGTGTTCATATTATCATAAGTGTTATCTGGTTCAGCCAGAAAGTCAGCCAGTGTCCGCATTATTTTTGCCTTCTTCTTTTCCAATATTGACCTCCAAGATTTCTCACTGAGCGTCGGAGCTTGCACCACGTTGAAAGTTTCTATCGAGGCGTTTAAATCTTTAATTTGCATAATCAAGTTCAAAAGCCTGACCTTTCTCGGAATGTGTCGGTGACAACAACTATTGTTAAGATCAAAATCGTTCATCGCAAACCTGATCATCTAAAGCCTTGTTTTCACAGAACAGCAGGCGTGGTGTTTGCCAGACATCAAGTCTTTTTAGTTAGATCGATTACCTTTTTAATTATGCTTTAGTTCTGAATTCTATCCCTCCGGAATAAAAGAAACATGCACATTTTTCATATGGTTTGACTGCTTGATATTGAAAGGTTCATTCTTAACTCGTCGTTTCTACGAGAATCAGATGCCTCTTAAAATTAACTTTAAGTTTTAGGGTCAAGGTTAATTCAGTGGAACTATGTTTTGGTTGATTTTCGGCAAACATGAGCTGGGGAATTGGATGCTCGTAGTGGTAATGCGACAAAGGGATATCGCAAAGATCTGTGTCACCCATGTCATGCTGATTCATCCACCTCCGCGTGGTCAGCGTCATGCAATTCCGACATTTCTCGATTCCAATTAATACAAATTAAAGTGTCTGCGTTGAAAGGCTTTTTTTATAATGATTTACTCTTATTCCGTGTTCCTGTGAACAATATTTTGTAAGAAAGCACTTTTTCGATTTTTTTTTTGAATTAACGTTGTCGTTTCGGGTTGGAGGACGCTTCTCTGAGCTATGATTCCTCGGAGACTTGTTCCTCTCGATGAGTAGAATTTTTTAAACTAATGACAAAATTTGACCTTGAGCTTCAGTGTCAAGGTCAATTTTGCGGGTCTATATTTTGATAGATCTTCACCGAACATAAACTGGAGATTCACTGGGCGAAGTGGCGACACATCATTTTTATACACCCTGTCCATTTTTAGCTCCCTATCTTAAACCATACCGAAGTTATTGATTTTTGAAAAAATATTCTTAAAATAACCATAACTTCTACAATAACCAAGATATTCTAATTTACCAGAAGGTCATTTTTGTTTGTTTTTCAATGTACTCTTTGAAAAAAATATCAAAAATTAAGAAAAAAAATCTTATGTCTTTTTGGCTGTTTTAAGCTAAAAAAAATTGGATTTTATTTGAATGGGACCCCTTCAAATTTTTTCAAAAAAAATTATAAAATTCTACGTAAAAAAATGTCATTTTTGAAAATTTACCGATGATGGGATTCAAATAACTTCTCATATTAAAAGAAATTTTGTTCGACTTTTTTTCTCGTAATTTTGATCTTTTTTCCTTCCATGACTCAAATAGTTGATTTCAATTATGTTAAAATAAATAATTTTACTTCTCTCACATATTTCTTTTGTAAATTATAATAATTAACAATTTGAATTACAATTCAAATACGTTTTGCTCTTTATTCAATTTCTTTACATAAAAATTGTAATTCTTAATGTTAATTAATATCATTTACAAAGGGAATATATTAGAAAAGCTAAATTTTTTATCTTAACATGATTGAAATCAACTATTGCAGTCATAAAAGGAAAAAAGATCAAAATTACGAAGCAGAAAAAAATCAATTTTTTTCACACTGGTATAGCCCCTCAAGTTATGGGAGCTGTTAAGTTGTGGGAGCGTCCACTGTACAGCTAGCATAGTCTGCATTCGTCTTGAACGTTTTGAGCGCTGTGAGCGTCATATCCAGTAGCATTTTATAAGCCGATATATACGTGCTGTAAGCGTGTACAGCCGGAGACACAATGACAAAAATAAGAAATAAGGAATAAGAATCACCCATTCGATTGGCGTAGTTTCTCTGAAGTGCACGGCGATTGGCTGTTTCTTATTCCTTATTTCTTATTCTTGTCATTGTGTCTCTGGCTTAAGCATTCAAGATAATGCAGCCACATTTGCTTTCGTTTATCGATGATTTTTATCTGTCATCCCAATCACGGCCGTTGTATTGTTTTCTTAAATTATAATGTTGAAAAATATGACATGTGATTTTTTAAAGTGACAATTTGTGCAATTCGATCAAGTGTAGTGTGGTGTATTGTGTGGGGATGTTTTTTTTTTCATTAAGAAAATTGTGTATTTCAGGAACATAAGGTTATGTTTCATATCATTTTTTTCTTTGCATGAGTAATAATAATATTTAAAAACAAAAAAATTTGAATACATAGAAGTGTACTAATTATCAATCATTATATTTTAAAGAAAAATGCCTTTTTTCAAATGGTAAGAAATGCCTAAAATGTTTGCCTAATTAGTGTTTTTTTGGCGAAAACGTTAAGAAAATTATAAATGAATAAAACAAAAATATTAAAAATTCTATGTTAAAATTGTTGAAATCATTTTAAACTCTTGAAATAGTTGGAATGTCTTAAAATGAAAGTACATGGTGAAAATTAAAGAAAAAAGTTGTTCACGCAGCTTCGTGCAATAAGTGAAAAACTGAAAAAAAATTATTTTCGTTAAAACAAAATGGTTCAAACAACTGTAAAGACATGAAACTCTACAGGACACTTTTTCGTGATACTATAAAGAAAGTCTATAAGTTACAAAAACATTAGTTCACGGGTTGCGGAAATCTGACTCTGGACGGACACAAAAATGGCTTTTTTGCTCAAAAATGGCTGTTTTTTTGGGAAATTTCATATTCAACGTTGTCTGAATGGTTTGAGTCAAAAAAGGTTTCGAGATTATAGTAAAAGAAAACTGTACTATGAATTTTAACCGGATCCGTTGATGGATTGCTGAGTTATGAGCATATACAGACGGCCGAGGGGACGGAAAATCCAAATTTTTTTTTTTTGTATAATATGCGAACATACGTTGGTATAAAGTTTGTGTGGTTCTTTTCATAAGGAATAGGTTTTTGGGAGGCAATACTAATAGGCACTTTTCATGTGTGGTGAGTGCCTAAAAAGGGCCTTTTATCTTCTCTTAAAGAAGAGACAATTTTTTAATCACCGTTCACTGAGGTTGCTCAAAACGCCGTTGCAACCCACTGAGTCAGTGAGGTTGTACCTATGGTTATTTTGACCGATCAAACAACGCGAGCAACCATTGAGATTTTTCTAATGTTGATTACCGGGGTTGTCAAAATCGGTTTTCCTTAGGGTAAAAATAACCGATGGTTATTTTTCGGTTGCTCCTCTCGATTATCGAACACGCTAGGGCAGTGGTCGATATTTTTTTAGAGGAGTTACTTTTATCGCTATATTTTTTTACTTTCATTAATAAAGATTCGATTTTCAGTCCTATTTTGAATACTAGAAATATGGCTCAATAAATTACACAAAGCTTTTTATATTGCTTATATAGATTTACATTTTTTAAAAAATATCTAAACAGCTAATTTTCGGATAAAAAAAGTAAAGTTATTGCTTTATTTGGACGACCTTCAGAACTGCGCACGGACCACTGTTATTAGCTTTATTTGCACATATACAAACATAACAAATGTGCACCGGCAAATAATCAATGTGAAGTCAATAAATAATGCGACGTCCAGAATATCCATTACCTTCGACGGATGGCCGTTCAGAGCCCCGGCCATTATTATGTCACGAGAAAAGTTGTATTGGGTCTAAAAGGGCCGTGGAAAAAAAACAGAGGAAGAAAAAAATGGTCATAAAAGTTATTGTCGGCACTTTTATCCGGATCGTGCAGGGAACGCTTTTTTTCAATTTTTTTTTTTTTTACGTTCGTTTCATGACGGATGCATACTCGGAACCGCACCGCTCTATGGATCTACCGTGTATAATTGAATCGATAATTCGTTCATTTCAAGTGAAAAATTGTAGTTTCGTAACGTGACAACAGATACAGACTATTTAATGTTTCCTGAAGAACGATTGGTTTACGACAGTGCACGACTGATGTATGACGAGTTAGCGAGGGATTGAGAGAGGGACAGACTCTTTGGGAAACGCGGCCGAGGTCTTTTCCACGCGTCTTACACACTTTTCCTATTAAGCCGTATATTATGTAACCTTCGACGTAATCCGTCAGAGTGATCGTTTGAAAAGCATTAGATTTTTATTTGATAAAAAAAACCCATATTGTTGCCGCTAAAACGAAACGATGTAACTAACCTTATTTTACATGACCGATTTCATCATTGGAAAAATGCTTATTCGAACTTGTAGAACCTTGAATTTGAATTTGCATTCATTAAGATTTTTGGGTGGCCAAATAATCCAACGGTTTTTCTTGAAAAAAAAAATTACATAATATTTATCATTGTAAATATAAAGTTTATTTTTATAGTCTCGAATGAATATAATTTTGAACAGAACATTTTTTCAATATTCTAATGAATTTTCCTTTTAAGTTTTAACCGTGTTTGAACTCATAAGTTGGCTGGTTACAATGAAATATATAAATTTTTTTTAAATGAAGTTCTAGGTGATTTTTTGTAATTTTCGTTCGTTGAATGAATTCTTGACTAAGGCCCGCATTTTAAAATCTTGAGATCAAACTTAAGATCAAACTTTCCATTTAACTTAAGTTCCAATTTAAGATGAATCTTAAGGTTAAACTTAAGTCTCATTATAACTTCATACTTAAGTTTAAACTTTATTGCGAACTTCCGATCGATCGAACTTAATTATTTTGACAACTAATGTCAAAAAACATAGTCAAGGGAGGCGATGAAAGAAGTTTGATCGAACTTTTCAGGCGCAAGATGGATGTTAAGATCAAACTTCAAACCAAAATCAAGTTTGAACTTAAGATCGATCTGAAGTTCGAACTAAAGTTCGCACTAAAGTATGAACTTACGTATGAACTTATAATGATACTTAAGTTTGAATCGCTGCCATACAGCAATAATAAGTTTTATGAATTCATTTTTAGTGAAATCTATTGTTTAGGTACTTGTGCCTTTAACATGCCAAGTCCTTATAAAAAACCCTAAAATCGATTACAACCAGGGTAGCCACCTTTCGGGCAAAAAATCGGGACAACTGGTCGGTCATATGCTGTTGGGATGCGGACAATGTCACAAAAATCGGGACTGTCCTGGGAAAATCGGGACGGGTGGCAACTCTGATTACAACCGTTTTTCACTTTGAAAATTTGTTGGGAAAAATGAATTTCATTAAAAAATCGTTGTGCGTGGAGGCCACGCTCGCCAGAAGTTAAACTTCTTGCTTTGATCTGTGATTTAAAAAAGTATGAAGAAAATTCAATCTCAACGCAAATATATATCTAGATGCTATTTGAATGAAATCTTTCCAATACTATTGAATACAGAGGTTAAATGGAAATTAATGCTTTTTTTTAAATCAGGGATGTGCGGATAGCGACAAATTATTCTCATTTTTTTTTATCAACCAAGAGATAATTATTGAGAATAGTAAAAATGCCGGAATTATCTTAAATAAGTAAAAAAGATTTTCAAGTAAAGTTTCCAAGTATATTTTCCAAAGATATACATAATTTCTTATTTTTATGAATCGCCCTCTGAACTAGTTGCTCGAGTGCGAGACTATTTCGTATGGGACTACTCCATATGAGGAAGCCCGAGACGGCCAAGAATACCCTCTAAACCATAGACATAAAGTATGGACTACCCGATCCGTACTTGAAGCCATTGCCTAAATGTCCACCAGGTTAGACAAAGAGAGAACGAGTTGGCGGCCAATAGCTATCTCTTTCTAGCCCGCTTATTAGCTACTGTTAGAAAGAGACACGACTTGGCCGCCATCAGCCGCTATCTCTTTCTCCCGAGTGACGTTCTATGCGTAGTACATACTTTATGTCTATGCTCTTCACTCACACTCTCGGCTGGTTTTTATTTGGGCTCATTTGGGCTATCTCGGCGAGTGTGTACAGCTAGCATTACAAAGCTAACCGCTGCCGTGTCGTTCACTCTTATCTGCTTGATATACCTATCTCCTCTCACTCCGATTCTTACCTGCTGCCTTGCCTTTGACTGCTAGTGTAATCGTTGGAGGGGAGAGCACTCGGCATCTCCCCTCCATTTTTGTGCCCCACCCAAACTAATTTATTCATTGAGAAATACTAATAATTATAAAAACGTGAAGAGTTCTGCCACGAACTCGAGTTTCTCCTATTATGAGACATTCCACACCGAATCGACCTGGGTCCGACCTTTCACCTCTCCGATTTTGTCTGAATTTTGCATGGTTTTGCAATACCTCGGAAGAGCACTCAGGATACTTTTCAGATTTTTTGGAGCGATTTGACTTAACTATTATTTTACAAACAAATTTTTTTTTAGCCCAAACTTCAAAATCTGAAAAAATCATGAAAATCCCATTTTTTATATGAAAAATTTCCAGCGTTGAGCCAAAGTGACCAGGGGTTTCCTTTTGTTTCTAATAAGCTTTTTCGAATTTTTTTTTTACATAGAAGAAGGGCCCTGGATTAAGTGGGCCGTTATTCGAACATTTTTGTATGAACTGGAGGTGTTAAAAAAATGTTTGGATAAGGGCCTACGCAATTCAGGTTTTTCTTCCTATTTTTTTAAAAATTTTGTTTGAAAAAGCTTGTTATAAACTACCAACTTTAGCTCAACGCTTGAAATTTTTCACATTAAAAACGGGATTTTTTTCAAATTTTTTCAAATTTAAGTAAAAAAAAAATTGATATAGGAGGAGAAACTTGAATTGAGTGGGCCCTTATCCAAACATTTTTTTAAACATTTTCAATTCATATGAAAATGCTTAGACAGTGGCCCACTCAATTCAGGTTGCTCCTTCTATTTAAAATTTTTTTAAAGCTTGTTATAAACAGAAGGAAACCCCTGCCCACTTGAGCTCAACGCTTGGAATGTTTCATAAAAAAAAAACGATTTTAATGATTTTTTTCAGATGTTTAAATTTGGGCTAGAAATAATTTGTTTATAAAATTATAATTATGTAAAATCGCTAAAAAAAAATCTTTAAAAAATCCGGAGTGTTTTTCAGAGGTACACTGAGAAAAAAAATGGTTGAATATGCAAAATCGTTTAGTTGAATACGTGCAACTAAATATTTAGTTGTACAATCCAAATTTTTGTTGCCTGAACAATATTTTGGTCAACCGAAGCGTCGATATATTCAAGAAACTAATTATTTAGTTAGACCAAATAAATATTTAGTTGCCCGTATTCAACTAACGATTTTGTATATTCAACCATTTTTTTTCTTAGTGTATACTACAAAGCCATAAAAAATCGCGGACAAAATCGGAGAGGTAAAAAGTCAGGCCCACGTCAAATCGGTGTGGAATGCCTCATATATATATATTATCCCATGTGCCGGTGATTGGTATATAATTTCCTTTCCCCTTTTCAACGTCGATGCAATTCCACGAGTGACAAGCATCTCCATCATCCAGACAGCGAGAGCACTCAAAGAGCTTGATATTAAAGTTCGAAAGACGAGATGACGAAAGCGCCATTTTGAGACAGGTGTCTGTGTGCATGAAACACATTCTTGAAGTCGTCCTCCCACAGTTTCATGATAGTGTTTACGCGTTATAGGCTAACGAGCGTGCTTCTGCGAAATGCCAATTACGTTACCGACTTTTTGCTTCGCCGGGATCTCGTTAAGCTCAATTCTTGAATTTATTCTTATTTACGTTTGTATAAATATCTGAACACACCCAGGCGTGTACATCATATACGAGGTGGAGTCCGCGATTAGAAAGATTAGAAGTGAGAAATCTTCACGTTCAATTTCCGTCACGATATTTTCGATGGTTGGACGCACACTCGCGTGTCATCCAGCAACATTGTGATACTTCACGCTGAATACTTCCCACTTTACTATACGTTGTATTCTTGTATGGGAGATAATTCCAAGAATCATTTTCTTTCGAGCAACACTATAATTACAATGTAAATACTGAGGTACCGAGGCATAAGTGTGGCTGAGATAAGAACGGGCCGGAAATTAGAGATATTTGAGAGATCTCGTTGACGGTCCCGGAGATCTAAGTATCCTAGAATGTCTGAGGTGTTTTCATACTCGAGATAAGATATCCTAGATCTTATCTGGATCAGAAGATCCCTGGATCCTAAAACAGAAGATCCCTTAACTCCCTTAATTCTGACCCTAACCCTAAGGTCACTTTCTAACTGTAACCTAACTAACGAACTCCAACTCTAAGTTCACTTATCGCGTATTGATCTGTGGGACCCCGTAGATCAGGAACAAAATCGCGAAAGCTTTATTGATCCAGAGCAGAGTTGTAAATAATGCATTATTTTGATAATGCATTACGGTATTTATTACCCATTGCACTGCATAATGTAAAATGGACAGGTATACCATTACATAAGACAAAATACAAAAGTAATATGTAATGGATGCATGTGCCATTATAAATAAAAAACTAATGTGTAATGGATGCATGTGCCATTACAAATAAAAAAGTAATATGTAATAGATGAATGCTCCATTACAAATTACAGTTGAAAAAAAAGTAATTTGGAGAATGTTCCATAACAAATTAGTGTGTTTGTACCATAATTTGAAACAGGTACTATTTTGCTCAAAGATAAGTCTATTAATTTTCCAATGGAAATCATTTGTGTGTATCAAGTTTATGTTAACTTTACTATCGTAGTGGTAAATGTATGAACAGTTATTTTTTGGAGTAATTTTTACTGATGATTTTGCCGTTACTTTGTATATGCTATTATGATTTTGGCGATAGAACCTCCTTAAGCGTGGTTAAAGCCTCGGGGGATCTCATGCAGCAGTGACGGTTATCTAAATCAAAAGTCTATTAGTGTTCCATGCACGATTGACTCATGAAAAATTTGATTCGAGCCTTCCCAGTCATTCGTCTCAACCTTTTACGTGTTCTCAAGTTGTCAGAGGTAATATAGATTGTAGACCTGGTCCTCGGAAGCTCAAGGATTCGAAAAAATGTTCTTGAAAGTTTTGAAAGCTCGACAGAAGTTCTCCAGTGTCTCATAGATTTCATAGAAGGTCTCTGAAGTATCAAAAATTCGGTTGAATGTCTTCGAAGTCCCGAAGGATTAGAAGCAGGTCTCCAAAGTGGTGAAAGTTCCGAAGAATGTTCCTAAGACGGATATGAAGGAGACGTATCGCAAGTCAATTCCAGACGGAGTACTGCAGTTTCGTCATGATGGATTGGCCATTGATGACGTGCAAACATCACAGTGTTGGGATTAAACAGCCAGAAATTAATGGTCCCCGTTGTGTGCATGGACAGTTTGCAGTGTCCCAGTTTAGGGAAGGGCCAGCAGTTCTGAATAGATCGATGATGGTTGTGCGTATAGTAATAACGATGATGACTATGACGATGTGTACACGGAAGGCATGATGATGCCATGGCTATTATTCGATGTTGGGTGCTTTTGTATGCTTGGCAAATGTTGAATACTGCGAACAAACGTATTAACCCATCTTTATGTTGTTTATGTCTCTATGTTCGATCTCCACGAGCTATTATATATGTCTGGTACAATAAGTCGACGTTTATGCGTTTGTTCGATTCTTGGTAACACTTCCTGCATGTCCCCACTAGCAAACTCCCGTATGAATATCGTTATTATTGGTCACGAGTCATACAATCGTAAAATATGATAAAACTGTACATAGCTTATGGTATGCACGGGTCTACAGAGTCGTTACAGAGGAATCGGCACACTTCTTTCAAACAACTGCAGTCTTTTCGCTATTCTCGTGGCTCAGAGACCTCCAGGGGCGTTAAGACATGAGATATGGTTTTTTCCACAAAGCTCATTACAATTTTGCGGACCCACGCACTCAAAGTAATGATTCACTATATTTATGGTAGTTTCCAGAATCGCTACACTTTATAGAGTAACCGCAACTGAAAATATAGGAACTATAATAAAAGAAATTAAGATTTTTGCTCCATGATTACTTCGTAATTACTTGTTCGGTTGTCATTTTATTTTGTCTTCAAGGAAACCTTGTTTTTGTACATTGTTGGAATTTTGTTTTCCACCGAATAGTAACTTGATACTGAACTCGACCATCCACCTCTCTTTGCTCAGTGCAATTTTTGTAAAAATTGCAAAGCTATTATCAATTTGGCGGAACTTTTAGTTTCTTTCAAAATATTTGTGGTTGCTCGAACTTTTGTAATTCTGCATCTGTCAAGTTCGCATTTTTAGTGCAGATACACTTGATAATAAGAATAGTTGGGTTGAATTCTGGACCAATCGCTGGAGGGGGTTGTTTTTGAAAATTTTTTTGAACTTTTTAAACAATTTCCATGAGTTATCTCCGACTTTCGTAAGTTTGCATCTATTGATCTAAATTTTTTTCCGCAAATGGATTAAATGTCAAAAATAATTGGCATTGAATTTGAAAAGAAGTTCTCGAAGAGATTTCAAAGAATTTTTAAATTATTTAAATTTTAGCGTATTACAAGCGTATTACATGACTCTAACAGGTATTGAATTTGGAAAGAACCGCTTACAAGTGTTATTAAAATTTGGAAATTTTTGAAATGTGATAGGAAAAATGTGCAAATTATGGAAATTTGCACATAGCTTCCCGATTTGTTTTCATCATTCATTATTATGCTTCATTATAAGCTGATAAAGTTGGGGGTGAAAAAGGGGATGTGCAGCTTGACACGATTACAACCTTTCTAGTCATCCGATACAAAATTTAAAAAAAGATTCTTAATTAGTAAGAATGTCGTTATAGCCCTTACCGCAGAGAAAACGGAAAAAACTCGTTTCGCAAAATGGCGGCTGTGTTCAAGCCAATTTTTGAACATAAATATAAATGTTCGATGAATACGTGTAAACCTGACCAATGGTCCATCATTTCGCGTATTAAATGAAGAAATTTTTGATGCTCGTTGGAACTCTTAAGGTGCAGTGGTAGTCTCATAAATCAATTTTTGAATATAAGTGCGCTGTGCACGATCTTGACCAAACCGCTTATTTTAGGCCGTTTCATTTTCTTCGTAACACTTTTCCGGACTACTTAAGTGTGGTACATTTTTTTCTTGGGTCCTTATTATAGAGTTACAGGCCACTTTTTGAATTTTTGAAAGAACAAATGGGTCAAAAGTGCAAAAAGTGGTCTGTAACTCCATAATAAGGACCTTAAAAAAGATGTGCTTTACTTAAGGTGATGTGAAACGTGCCCCCACTCTTTTACCCGCACTCCGTCATACCGCAGTCGGTAACTCGTGGGTAAATTCAATTTTTTTTTCATGGGTGCATTGACTTTTCGAAAAAACGCAAATTCTTAGGAAGTGGGGATCTCAATTACGCATCTAGTAAGATTTGGTGTTTTCCGAAAAAACCAAAACACCCATGAAAAAACAGGTATCCGCCGTTTCGTAATAAGCGGGTACCTGTTTTTTCATGGGTGTCTTGGGTTTTTTTGAAAACACCAAATCTTACTAGATGCGTAATTGGGATTCCCGCTTCCTAAGAATTTGCGTTTTTTCGAAAAGTCAATGCACCTATGAAAAAAATTGAATTTACCCACGAGTTACCGACTGCGGTATGACGGAGTGGGGGTAAAGGAGTGGGGGAACGTTTCACATCACTTTAAGCAGTCCGGAAAAGTGTTACAAAGAAAATGAGACGTCGTGTAGGATAAGATCCGTCAAGCGGTTTGGTCCGAATCGTGCACAGCGTAGAGAAGATCAAAAATTGATTTATGAGAGAACCGCGGCACCTTAAGGGTTCCAACTAGCGTCAAAAATGTATTTATTTGATACGTTTAATGATTGACCATTGGTCAGGTATACACGTCTTCAACGAACATTTATATTTATGTTCAAAAGTCGGCGTTTCGACGCTGCCTCGGTCCCCTTAAGGCACTAATCATGAAAAAGGCTGCGAGGATGGGAAAAAATGAGGGGACTATGCGCCAATTACCAATTTGCACGATTTTTTGTCACTTTGCACGTTGGATAAGTGGATCGAACATGATTGGTGAGGAAGAGAGGAATAATTATGTGTGTATGTGAAGCACCAAAAGTTTATAATCCTTCTTGTGATTGATCCGATGAAATGTTCGAGTAGGCACATCGACCGTACCCATTACACACATATGCGCACAAATTGATGTATGAGCGAATAGAGTGATGTAACGTAGAGGGTTAAAGTCTCGCCTTTACTGACATCAACAGATTTATCTATATATATATATATATATATATATATATATATATATATATATATATATATATATATATATTTAAAGGCACGATAATCGATGAGCAGAGGAAAATAATTGGCTTCCTTACTTGCTGAATTTCTTCAAAGAATTGCTAGTCTGAATATTTTTTGCAAAATTTTAGAAAAACACGTTTAATGCAAATATACAATTTTTTCGTCTCCTTATTATAATTAATTTTTTTAAAATAATACTTAAAAACATAGTAAAAACTTAAAATTGTAAGGAATAGTCCTTTTATTTTTTTAAAAAATATGATTTTTAAATTCAAACAGTGCAAAGTATAAACAATCTTTTTTCCATAAGTCATTTTCTTTATTTCATAATTTTGTGTAATCGAAATTTTATCACAATATATAAAACGAGACGAGGGTTTGAGTATGATTTTTCAGACAATTTGGATTTCCACGTGTTGGAAAAAGATTGAAAGAGACGAAGGAAGAAATACAATTTACGCAGGTCTTGAGGAAAGTTTGGATTGAAAAAGAATGCTGACTCCGACGGGTTGTCGATTAGTGCAGAGCCAGAAAAAATATATGTGTATGGGGCATTCCACGTCAAATCACGCGGTCATCGGTCTGACCCCCTCGGATTTTGATGTCCAATGAATTGTGGATTTCGTTTGGTCCAAAATATGACCTCAAATTTTTAGAAATTTTTATTTCATTTTGTAGGGGTTACCCGAGCTATAAAATCATTGAATTGAGAGAAAACCTAAAGAAGGCCCTTTTTCAAATAAATGAAATTTTTTTCACAGAAACTAGGGCCCGAGGCAGATATTTTCGTCCTAGTTCGATAATGGGCCAAAAATAATTACTATTTAAACAAAAATTATAATCACTATTTTTTTTTTTTTTTAATTATCCCTTTTATCTCAGGTCATCGAGGTTGATACATTTTCAAAAAATGTTGTCGTTTCACTCCTAAGACAAGAAAAAAAAATCAAGTTTCACCAGAAAAATATTTTTATTGTTGTTATTCTCACTACAAGAAACAATCAAAATACGAAATTATTTAAAATAAAAAATTAAAATACAAAAAAAATAGTAATTATTTTTGGCCCATTATCGAACTATGACGAAAATACCTGTTTTGGGCCCTAGTTTCAGTGAAAAAATGTCATTAATTTAAAAAAGGGCCCTCTTTATGATTTCCCTCAATTTAATGATTTTTTAGCTCGGGCAACCCCTAAAAAATGAAATAAAAATTTATAAAAATTTGAGATCATATTTTGGGCCAAACGAAACCCACAATTCATTGGACATCTATATTCGAGGGGGTCAGGCCGATGACCACGCGATTTGACGTGGAATGCCCCATATATGAAAACTTTCTTGTGCTGTATTCGTGCATCCCCTTTTATGCAATCATCCCTTTCTCCGGGCTCCTACTTCCTCCCTCTTGATTTTCTCATCCCGACGACCCTCCGTTCTGGCCCGGTGCCGCGTCACGACCCCCGCAAGTCGTCCTGACCCTGGCAACCTTGACCTAGGCAAAGAAAATTTCCGTCCGTTCGATCGTTCAATATCGAAGAGAGAAAAGTGCCTTGAAACTTCAGATAACATAAGCGTATGAGAGAAGGAGGGGAGAGAGAGACGAAAAGCGGCAGAAGGACCACTAAAGAAGATATGAAAGATGGAAAAATAGTATATTACGATACTAGTGCGATGAAACTTTTTCTGACGAGTGTGAGTTTGCAGCATGAGCCGAAGGCGAATGTTGCAATCACACGAGTTGAGAAAAAGTTTCTCGCACAAGTATCGTACGAAATTTTATTGTACGAGTGCGCAAAGTGCCAGTTTGAGCAGGCGCAGCGTGCGCAAAGTGGCACCTTGCGCACGGAGTGCAATAATAGTACATTACGATACGAGTGCGATGAATCTTTTTCTCGACGAGTGTGAGTTTGCAGCATGAGCCGAAGGCGAATGCTGCAATCACACGAGTTGAGAAAAAGTTTCTCGCACGAGTATCGTACAAAATTTTATCGCACGGAGTGCAATAAAGATATTTTTGTACTATGAGTTACAAGATCGATAAATGTGTCAGTGGCAATGATAAACGATTTTTTATTAAGAGGTTATACGCAGGAAGGGTTTTCAAAAATTCGAGTTTTTTATTATTTTATTTTTGTCACGAACGTTTCACTTAAAGGCTTTACAGGCGACCAGAATTTTCCAAAAATCCTTTTTCTTTTTCTGTAGATTATTGTTTTCTAAATGATTACGCCCATTTCAGTAACGTTCAACTGAACGAAAAATACACTACGAATTTATTACTTTACTGAATTATTTAAAAAACACAGGCTCTATTTCGTAAAAAAAATCTTTTAAATAATAGAAGAATTTTTTAAAATTATTTGCGAATTATTTTTCGTTAAAAGATGATATTTGTCGATTTTTTGTTTAGCTTAACATTCGAGCCTTGAAGCATATCCCATTATCCAACGCTTTTGAATTTTGTTGCCATTACAACTTTGCAATTTTGAACAACGACAAACTAGAAAAAGAGAGACATGGATGTAGAAACAGGTCTATGAGTCTGAAGACTGTATAAAGTCTATTTGTACTATTTGCTTCTATTATAACTGTAAGGGCAATTGCAAGACGCAAACTGTGTTAGATCTAGCGTCGCTGCAATAATATTCAGCCTGTATCTATACTGATAGATCTATATGTATATGTATGGGGCATTCCATACGAAACCGACGATTTTTTCATCAAGGGCATAGAATTGGGTGAAAAGTAATTGGGAGCTCCGAAAATTTGCAAAAATTGCAGAAAGTCAATTGGGACCAGAAGAAAATTCCCTGGAATTTTCAATCAATTTCTTGCTATCAGAAGGGCGTTAACTACACGATTTAACGCGTAAAGTGACGGAGGGTTCGGCCATTTTGTTTACCACGTGACACACGTTTGTTATGTGTAACCACCCCAGTAAATCTAAAGATACTTAAAATCCCATCTGACGATCATGGCCACTGGTAATGATACAGGGAGTTCCCGATAATTTGGCCAATATACTCAAGGGTTTACATGCACACACGTGCAAAGTGAGATTTGAGATCTCTGTTCATCCGTGCGCAGAGTCCGATGCGGTTTATATTAGCGATGTTGATCTCCCTGGCAAACGTATCGAGTGGAGGGGCGAAATCTAGTACAGTAATAATGGGAAATGAGAGCTCGGTACACTCGTATGACGAGACCAAAAAATGAAATTGTCATCCCACCTACGGGCAGTATCATACCGACAGTGAGCGAGTAATTTTTGTTTGTTTCTATCACTATCATCTGTTGTGTACTTCACATCCAAAAAAAATTATAAGAATTCTTTTCAACCTTTTTGCTATAAAAATTTCTTTTCACCTTTTTGCTATAAAAATTTCTTTCGACCTTTTTGCTTTCCCATAACGGAAGCTTTGTTTTCGTGAATTTTTGTTTTTTCAAGATTTTCATGTCCGTATGTTCAAAGTGTCCCAAAACGTACTTGTCTCAAAATAGATATATCTGGAGAACAGTTTAAGCTATCGAGTTGAAATTTGGTATATAGGTAGCTCTTCTATGTTCCTTTACCTATTGTTAGTGTAATTTTTTTTTCGAAAATGAAAAACAATTGTCAACTACGCGGTAGTTTTAATTTTTTGAAAAATGTTTGTTGTTGCTCTAACTTTCGTAATTCTGTAGTTGCCACACTGAATTTTTTGTGGAGATACACTTTATAATAACGACGGTCGGGATTGAATATGAAATGAATCGTTAAAGAGGTTCGGTTGGAAAAGTTTTTTGAAATAAAAAAAAAAATTGTTAACGCTTCAACATTCGCATTTTAGAAGTATCGAGTGAAATTTGTTTGCACAAATATGACGAGAATGGTTAGTGTTGAATTTGGTGAAAAACGATCGAGAAATTCGTTCTCAAAACAATTTTGAAATTTTCTTAAAATACTTGTGTCATACTCTAAGATTTCTAATTTAGCAGCTGCCGAGTTCACTTTTTTCGCACCAATACACGAGATAGCAAAAATAATTAATAATGTTTTTTTTCCAGTAGCACGGGGTCTTTCCCCTTTAGCCAAACCCCTCTCCCCTATCTTCCACTTCTTTCACTTCTACTTCCAATATTACTCACCTTCCCCCTCCTCCCCCGAGTCGGCCCTGAGTTCGTCTTCCGATGCCGGAGCTACGTCACGCCTCGTCGAGAAATTGTAAACATGGACTACAGCTGTATACATGTGACTCACACCTGTACGAGACTTGTGTATGCCACATATATACATCTGGAGCTTGTCACGCCCATATTTTTTATTTCTCGACGAGACTATACGGCACAGGGATTCGAACCCAGGACCTCCCGATGCTCTGGTTTAGAGGCAAGCACACTAGCCACTACTCCAGAGTACCGCACCGAAAAAAAGGTTTAGCAATATCAACTACCCAGCTTTCGAATGTGTACTGCATTTGCCGCAATTACAACATTGGATCAAAATATTTCAAACGAGATTGATTCAACAACTTGTTTTCTCATTCAATCGAATATTTATTCATTTACTGGAAGTAAATAAAATTGCTTTAACTGTATGTTTCGTCTCATCCACAAAATCTAGTTTTAATTTGAGCTATTCACTCAGTTAAAAAGAATAGTAAATGCTTTCAAGTCGATCAAATTGTTTGATAAAGTTGACTCAATATTTCAATGCGGCCACAACACATTTAGTCGATAGCACGTATAGTAACTACCACGATCTCGGCACTTCGCCCGAGATCCGTAAGGTGGCGACGATCGGCGCGCGCTCTCGCGCCAGCGAGACAGTCGCTGAGCACCGATAAGTACCAGTGTATTACCAGCATCGGAGTCCTCAATTAACTTTAAATTGATGGAACATTACCCGCGCTCTGTGGTCATGCAGTTCTATGGACTAAAGACTACATATTTGTATGAGATCACCATTGCACTTTGGTGGCGCTCGTGCTCTTTATGGGCGCAAGGATAAATAAGTTGAATTTTCACTTATCTGTTTAATCTGACGATTAATTAGTTAAGTAAAAGCCCTTGTAGCTGGAACAAATATTGCATACCATCAAATTTTTTGTTAATTCAATTGAAATTTTTTGCATAGAAAATATAAACTGTTCATTCAACTAAACCATTTGGTTATACAATCGCATATTGAGTGCATTTTACCAAATATAGAATCAAAACAATGTAATTTTCAATTGAACGGATTCCCTACTCTGTTGGGTCAAGGATATATGTATTTATGGGAATGCAATTTTTGTTTCCATTTTGATACATGTTTTGAGTTAACATAATTACACATTTCATTCGCCACCCGTAACTGCCGGGTTTAGTTAATTCAAGCCAAATTTTTTACACTTTACCAAACCTTGATCTCGGTACGGTTAAAAATAATTAATAATGCGAACGATATTGCTAAAAAATCATGCAAATGGGAAATTTGCACATAGGTTCTTCATTTGTTTTTGTCGTTCGTGAAGCTTCCTTTATGAGGACGCCATGATAAGACATATACATGTCATAAAGCTGATCAAGGAAATTCCCATCATAAAGGAGGCTTAACGATCAACGACGGAAAAAAATAAGGAAGCTATGTGCAAATTTCGAATTTGCATGATTTTTCAGATAATTTTAGTTATATTGTACAAAAATTTCGAACTCAGTTAAGATAGCGATTGAAGATATCGCTATCGAATTTAATAGAAATTATTGAAGTGTGAAATCTTTTTTTCATTTTTTATTTTTCAATGAAAGCCTAAATGCTTGTGCAACTTTTAATATAATGCAATGAAATTTTATAGACAATGCCGGCAGTGATCAAGTTTCTTTGGTCGTGAATTTGGCGAAACTGAAGGTATAGGTGTTTGTACGAAATATAGAAATTCTTTTTATATGACGTAAGCATTCTGATCCGTGAAAATTTTAATACATTGCATTGAAATTTTGTGCACAGACAATTAAGATCATTTCCTATTGAATTTCGCGAAAATCAATGGCAGGTTTTTAAGTTTGTGATGTTTAAAATTGATAAAGAATCGCGTAAACTTTCACAGAAAAGTGGCAACGCGTTAAAGATAGCGCAAGTATTAACTTTTGATCAGGGATTTTAATTTCAACCGTTATTTTGTATATAATTAAGAACAATAACAATGTTTCACTACAGCTAACCTGAGAAGGCAGATCACATTAATGAGAGTGCAAAATCTGCAAATTGGAAACTTGCAAATTGTTTTCTAATCTTTTTCCATCGTTTACCAAGTCCCTTTTTTTGCGGTGTCCAAAACTGATTTCCGTCCTCACTCGTAAAGGAAGCTTTGTACTATGAGAAAAGAGATGTTTAAGATTTTAATTTACAAGGTTTTTCAGTTCTACGGTTAGTTAATTTTCAAGATTGGAAGAAAAACTTATTAAGGGGTTAGGCTACTCTAGGATTTTTAAGAAGTTGATTTTTTTTTGTTATTAAAAAGGGTGGGGTACAAAAATTCGACGGACAAAGTTCGAATTTTATGATTACGAACGTTCGAATAGCGAAGGGCCGAAATAGCGAACGCCAGAAAAGCGAAAGCCGAGAGAGCCGCTCACGTGGGCCCCATGTGTAAGAGAGAGAGAGAGAGATGCGCCTCCTCTCTCCCTTACGCATGGGGCCCCCGTGAGCGGCGCTCTCGGCTTTCGCTTTTCTGGCGTTCGCTATTTCGGCCCTTCGCTATTCGAACGTTCGTAATCGTGAAATTCGAACTTTCGGACCTTCGAAATATTTGTTCGTCGAATTTTTGTACCCCA
The DNA here is from genome assembly GCA_946863875.1 of Alloplasta piceator. Lineage (NCBI taxonomy): Eukaryota > Metazoa > Arthropoda > Insecta > Hymenoptera > Ichneumonidae > Alloplasta > Alloplasta piceator. Next base: position 42,318,135 of record OX333074.1, read on the forward strand.
CCCATTAAAAAGGTACCTTAATTAGTATCAATAGATTTATATTTCAAAAGATTATGTGCGTGAATAATCCCTAAGTACTCGATTTTCGTATTCTAGTGCAACCCCTCTTCATCCGCAGCGACTTTTCCACAAACTTTAAACGCGTTTATCTCAGAACTATATATAACGGTCTCTAAAGTACCACGTAGGATTTTTTCATTATATTGCATAGTTCCTTTTTTATAAACAATTTCCTGACGATTTTCTCATGGCATTTTGTACTTTTTGATTTAGAAATGCGCCATTTTTACAAAAAATGGTATATTTCAAAAATCCTGCGTACTTCTATGGCTATTCTTATATATAATCAAAAAAACTTTGGTTCCTCATCGTAACTCATGAATTATAGGAGCTGTTGGTTCGGCCGTTGACCTTCCAGAAATAAAGGCGTCATCGGAAAAATGCTGCACAGTCGCCATTTTGACATATATCGCCATGAGAAAATAATTTCTTACTGCCAATTAATTGTATAATAAAATCCCTTTTTCGTACATCCGATTTATTTTATGGTTTCGCTGCAAAAAAGTCACAAAATATGCCCTTTTTGTTCGGTAGAGTGGGCTAACTCCTTAAGAATAAGAAAACTTTAAGTAATTTCTCTGAAAAGATTAATTACAAATTTGCTCTTTTCCTTTGTTCTGTTTCAGTTATACACAAGCCGCACGTGAATCTCGACAATAAGAAGATTTAAATCCAACCGCCATTATAGAAAAAAATTAACCATATAAAAAGTCAAAAATTATCAAGGCGACAAAGAGAAGTGATACCGCGATAGAAATAAATCAATCGGGGATAAAGAAAATACATATAATTCCGTATAAATTTGAATTAACGTTGTGATAAACAAAAAAGATGCCGTGTAAAAGCTGGAATGAACGCCACGACGGATCGTCCTTCCGCGAAGTGTAAAATCGCGGATTTTCGTTGTCACTGTAAATTACTTTATTTTTATTTTTTCTAATTCTTAATTTAAAGTTTCGTTTTGGTTCATAGTGACGCGTGCTTCACGGTGATTTCTCGCGATTTCCTTATGCAACTATCTCGTTGTAAGCGAGGCGAAGAGAGAGAAGACGACGACGAAGAAGAAGAGAAGGACAAGGAGAAGAGCGACAATCGGCGATCACCGGCGACAATACCGTTACAAATTTTTCTTCATTTTCGCGAACCATCGACGAAGCATAAAAAAAATAACAACAACCGCGAGAGAGATCGAACGAGGAGGAACAGAGTTGAAAAACAAAGAACTTCCTCGAGGTATCGACCGATCGACCTCTCGGCAATTCGTCGTATTCTCCTTCGCCACTAGAGGTCGTAAAGTCGTAACGACAAAGACGATTATTCCAGGCCGAGCAATATTTGTGGGCACAAAATTCGCGGGACGATAAAACAACAAAGAAGCAACAACAAAAAATTGAATCGCCGGAGTCACGGATTTCATGTCGAAAAATCACATTTTTTGCGCTCAGCCTAGATCCAAATGCTATCGCGCGAATAACGCAAACCAAACAAAGCTTGATTAGGGAGGAAAGAAGAAGAAAACATTGGTGGTGAAACGAGCTGCATCGTAATCGCACATTTTAAAGGACGTGGAATTACCAATTGAGTCGATTCTCCTTCAGCTTCACGAAAGAGAGACAACAACAAAAATTCGGCATTTTTTTCTTTATAATTTAATTTTGTCGTGTCAAATGATATTCGTCGTCGCGCTGAGAAAAATTCCGGAGAATTGAGGAGATGAGAAACGACTAAGACTGGAAGAGAAATTAAAAGAGAAAGAAAACGAAGGGACAACAAGTGACAAAGAGGAAAAAATATTATATATATATATATATATATATATATCAAGTATTAATCGAGAATCCCAACGAGTATTTAACCATGAAAAAAGCAACAAATTTAAAATCTTTCTAATGTAATTATAAAAATAAATAATAAAAAAAAAAATATATATATATATATATATATATACATATATATATATATGCTTGATGTTCGACGCATCAAATTGCAAAAGATTGATATATCGTATACTTGGGGAGAAAGTATAGAGGGGACGAAGGAGTCGAAGGAGAATTGCAGGGAGAAAAGATAATAGAACAAGTGGGAAAAAGGCAATCGAAGACTGACTCTGTTGATTCGAGTCAGATTTAATCGAGCCACGTTGATCGAGGCTGTGAATGGTGATACGTGGATATAATTGTATTAAGTATAAAAGCGAAGGAATAGGAGTAATCGACGAGGCGAGAATAAAGTAATCGTCATTGCGAATGGTCAAAAATGTCGGTCGATTGAGCCGAGAGTAATTTTTTTTTGCTCTGTCCCGCAAATCCGTCTCGATCGAGTGCCTTTTGGGTAGAGCGTGCAAAAGTTCTTGAAGTTCAAACGGAATAGTTGAAAGGAGCGGGTAAGAAGAAGAAGAAAAAGTGGAAGGAGGAGGAAAAAGCGTAAGAAAACGAAGGATTTTTGCGGCAGTCATGTACAAAGATCCGAACAGTTCGTCCGGAAGCGGCGCCTCGACCAAGGGCGACGAGGTCGAGCTGGTCAGCAGATTCCTGGCACCTCTGTGCGCCCGTGATGAGACAGCGAGGAACATCGCTCTGGCAGCTGCCAGAACGACCGTCGAGGGTTGGCTCGGCGGTGTCGGTAGTCCCAATCAGTGGGACGACACGACGGAGATTGAAAATACGAGCGAGGAATACGGAAAGTTCAGGGGCCAAGATGGAAGGTGAGCAAGCACGGGCGCAGGTCATTTGTCTTCTTATGCGGTAGTCCTTTTATTTTTTGAGCTTGGATGAGGATTGGAAATTCCCGTAAAAACGTGGCTAGAGGTTGAAACGCGACATTGAAGACTAAGAAAAACGAAAGTGCCAAACATTCACATGGTACTTGCGATTGAATCAAGATTGATTAATTTGAAAGGGTTAGCAGACCCTCCATTCTCGTTTTTTAGAAATTTTCATACCATTTTTTCTCGCAAAGTTATTTCAGTCATAAAAAAGTAGCGTACGCATACACGGAATCACCTGGAATTATTTTAGAATTTTCCTATGAATTTTTTTTTTTTTTTTTACTATCTTCGCTTGAAACTCTGATGATGACGTCCCAGCGAAAATCTGTATCTTATTGAAAGTTTCTTACTTCGTGATACAATAAAATTCTGACAAAATTCAGCAACATTTGACATGCTATAAACAAAAATGATCAATAATAATTATTGATCATTCTTCATCAATTATAATATTACCCAAAAGTCATTAACACATTGTTTAAACAATTTATTAATAAGTTTCGGACAATAATATTATTTATAATCGTTGTTTATAACATGGCAAATGTTGCTGAATTTTTTCAGATTTCTATTGTATCACGAAGTACGGAAATTTCGATCAGATACAATTTTTTGCTGGGACGTCATTATCGCAGTTTCGAGCAAAAATAGTAAAAAAAAAAAAAATTTCATAGGAAAATTCCAAAATAATTCCAGTCGATTCCGTGTATACCTACGTTACTTTTTGCATACTTGACATTTTCTTTTCAACTCTATAGTTTTTGAGTTACGTTGCATCTTTCAAAATTCGTCTTTTTCAGCCAAAAGTAAAAAAAACTTTGCGGGAAAAAATAGTACGAAAATTTTTACAAAACAAAAATGGAGCGTCTGCTAACCCTTTCAAATGGACTGTAGATAAAAAAGACAAAAAAATGGTCTCAAGCTGTGCGCCCAATTCGTGCTGTTCAAAAAAAGGCGAAAAAATAGTCACGTACAAAAGTGCGTACCGGATCGAAAAACTTTCAGAAAAAATATTTAAAAAAAGCAAAATAGCGCTAAAGTCCTTTCCGTAAAAGTGCTTTTTTTCAAATTCAATATTTTTTTTTGACGGAGTTATGCAACTTCTAGTGCGGCAAAAAATATTTACTGGTGTTTCCAAACTTTTGAACAGGAGTATATTTTAAAGAGAATAAAATCAAAGGATGGCACGATCCAAAGTTCCCTTGAGAGATAAAAGTTTCCGAGTAATGTTTTAATTCCTTTGCTCAGGCTTTGCTTATAATCGAAAATTTACTGGGTCACTAATTGAAGCAAGATCAGTTGAATTACATTCAGACAAGATACTGACAATGAGAAGATGAGTTTCAATTAATGCCTTTGAGCTTATAACTAATTTTTTGGTCATTTTTAATAAACCGGGGTTGAGTAGCTGATTAAAATCGTATTGGTATCTAGACCATTTGACGGATTTTCCGATAAGGTTGTCGGATGATGGTCGTCAAATTATGCTTTGATGAAGCATTAATGTTCGGTTATAATGTGAGACCAGCTGGGGTTGAGTGAACAATTTAAATTGTTATGGAAACAAGATCTGCCAAATATTTCGAAAGTAATTCTTAGCAATGTCTTCAAGATCGGCTTGATGCGTTGATCATAATCTAAAAGTATTTGGGAAATCGATTGTAATTGCGATTAGTTTATTCTTCGATTAATTGCAGGGATTTCCAAAACATAAAATTCAAACAAAATGGCGTAACTTCAAAGTGTGTCTTCATTTCGGCAAAGAAAATTTTCATTTTTAATTAAGCAGATCTAAAGTTGCCATAAAATAAATGATGCGATCAAATACTAAAAATTAAGATCCAGAAAGAGCCAGGAAAATTGTATCTAAATCGAAGCCATGGTCTTTTAGGAACCTTGCTCGTCAGCTTTGAAAACGTAGTATCGAGTAACGATGGATTATGTGTTATTAACGGGTGGCATCATAACAGGCAATTATTCTCTGAGATTCCATCCGATCACCTTAAAATGTTCTGTCAACATTCATTAGACAATATACTGCCATAAATAATTACTCCAAAACAGAAGTAATTTTTCTCCTCTTCTAACAAGGAAAGTCTTTTCGGTGGAGTCCTCCGATTTTGATGAAATTTAAAAATGTTATTGTACATTAAAATGTAAGAGACACTTTTTCTTTTCATCGGCGGAAAAACGTTTTTAGGGGGTGAAATTACCCCTTAACCTTCCGTGGTCACACGAGGTCGAAACGGACCCCACGACTACTTTTCTTTTTTCTTCTTTGGGATTTTTTTTGAATATCTAATTATTCGATTAACTATAAACTAATTTTTAATACATAAACTAGAATATTTGAAGGGAGTTCTGCAATTTTTTTGAGACTTTTACGACTGATAGTTTAGTCACAATACTTGTTCAAAAATGGACAAGATCAAATCGACCCAGATAAGTCTGACCACGGAGGTTTAAAGTTGGGACCTCCAAGAGGTACTTTTCACCCATTTCCACTTGAGATAATCGAATGCACCCGAATGGATAATCCATCATTTATCACCAAGGTAATTATCCATTTGGGTACATTCGATTATCTCAAGTGGAACTAGGTGAAATCTGAAAAGTACCTCTCGGAGGTCCCAACTTTAGGGAGTAACTTCACCCCCTAGAAACGTTTATCCGCCGATTTAAAAAAAACCTTGTCTCGTAGATTTTGATGTAGAATAACACATTTAAATTTCGTCAAAATCGCAGGACGTCACCGGAGATACTTTCCTTGTGACTATAACTTCTCGAGACTATGGTTCGATTAACGGTCTCCTTTTTTTCCTCATTCGCACAGATACGACATGAATATCGAGAGATCACCAAGGAAATCCGTACCGGAACAATCCGGTCATCGTCGTAACGATCACTACCATCACAATGACCAACAAGATTCGTTGCAAGACGCATTCAGAATCGAGGGTTTCTTTCCCCAAAGTGTGACGGAAACCGCCGCATCCTTCATCCGCGAGGGTAGCCTCGATCTTTTTGACAAATTTCCATCGGTATCGTACGACTGTCCCGACGGCAGAACGATCAACGAGTCTCCCAGTTATGGAACAACACCCAACGAAAGATGGCCGAGACAACCAGTTTTAGGACTATCGGACAATAGCGCGACTGAGAAGCATTCGATATCGTCGGACGAGGGCAAGGGCTTCAACATCGAATCCGAGAGGTCGCGACGTTTCAAGGACTGCGGTGTTCTGGAGACGCGTTTCAGTTCCAGCAACGAGAGTGAACGCAAATTCTTTGGATACGCTGCAGCCTCGATCAGAGAAACATACGACGAGGCTTGCAACGACGAGATGAAGCAACGTTTTGGCAAAAACTTTGGCAAGATCAAGGGCGCGCGACAGAAACAACTGGAGGACGATGATCTCGATTCGGATACGAGAATCTATGGCAAGAGTCCAAAATTCGACGAGAGTCACGGTGGCAGCTTCGGTCCTTACGAGAGCGGCAATTATCTGTCAAGCAGCGAACATTATTCAACGAGACACGATCGTGACTTCGAGCGTTCCGATAGACGAAACCTCAATGTTCGTGGTCGAAGGTTTTACGACCACAGCGACGAGACGTCCCTCGATGACGATCATTCACCACGCTTCAACAGCAATCGCGATGGCATTGTCTTCAACACTCTCGAGGGTTTAGATAACGACAATATGAACGCAATATCCGGCAATCACAATGACGACGAGCCGAATTGCGATACCGGGGATATTGATGAGGATTATCTGGAGAACATGAATTTGGAGAATATCGCTGAGGTCAACGATGGCGACGCCGCTCCTTTGGACAATACCTTCGGGCATAATTCTCGAAATTCCGATGACGGTGCATCATTGGGTATCGATTGTAACCGACAAATTGTTCAACGTGCCGAATCATCGGACGATAATTATTTGCGCAACAGCGTCGAGAGAAAATTCAGCGCCGGTCAGATAAAACGACCACTCTCGCAGGACGAGGATGTCTCATCGAAGAGCGGTCGTACACTCGAGGAACCGGAAGTGACACCAGGTGATGTTGGCAGAATGCTGAATCTCGGCAATGCACTCGACGGACCACGTCAGGCCCAACCAAACAAATATTTGAGCCTCGTCACTCTTCATCTACCGGTCATTCTTCGTCTGAGTGTCAACTGTCCGTTCGAGAACGTCAGGATCAAATGCGCGGAGATACTTCAGATGGTCAAGGTGAGAATTCATCATCCAGATTATTCAAGAGGAGGCTGAAGAGCTTTTCTCTCGCTTATTTATGATTCTTATCGGAGCTGGGCAAAGTACCGGAAAGTACTTTAAGTACAGAGTACAAAGTACTGTAAGTACTTGAATTATCAAGAACCGGCAGTACTTGAAGTACTCAAGATTTTGAGTACTTGAAGTACAAGTACTCGAAAAATCAAGTATCAAGTACCATTCAAGTTTTCAGGTATATCTCGTAAGTTCTAGTACTTAAATTTGGTTTCTTATTCTCATTTGTTTTTTATTCGAGTACCTTTTGTATCAAAACATATTTTGACCTTGTGCAATACACTGAGATTGGGCTCCCTGATTTAGGCAGATTGGAATAGAAGTATTTGAACGAAGAATTAAAAATAATTGAAAAATAGCATTGACGATTGTATAATAACGATTAATTTTCATACAGGTTTGAAAAACAAGAAATAAAGAATAATACGTGGATCATTAAAATTACTCCAACTTCGTGTTCATCTTCAAAAAATGTCGTATGTGACAGCTGGGGGACAGAAAGTCCATTAGGCTGTCCGTTATTTACCAAGATGGCTTTTTTTTTATAACGCCCCAAAATTTTTAGTTTATGACCTAAAACAATTATCGGACCAAAAAAAGCCCTTAATATTCATAATAAACCTTGGCTTAAAGACGATATATTTCCCGTTTAAATAACATGGGATTTTTCCACGTTTTACATTAAATTTTTTTCTCCGAAACAAGCAAATATAAAGCAATGAGAGATACATATTTTTTTAGAAACTTGAACGCTCTGCCAAAAAGGACTCTGATGATTTTTCGATAAACTCACTCCTTTAAAAGTTATTCAAGGTTAAAGTTGAACTTATAGGACATTTTTTAGATTTTCTTGCTTCGACGGCAAAATTATTATTATTTCGATAAAAACTAATTGTTTATTTTGGAAAATATCTGATTCTGACTGTAATATAATAAAAATGATTGAGAAATAATTTTGAAGAATGGAAAATAGTGTGGCTAACAAGTACATTTTAGTACATTCCGTCAGAATTTTGAATAGATCGGTGAGGGGTAAGAATTAGAACCGTTTTTGAAATTATGAGGGGTCGTTCAGAATGATATAAATGAGTAAAAATGTTATTATTTGCAAAAACAAACTCAACAAGCTCAAACAAGCTACAACAAGATCAATTTACGATAATATTATTGATTCAAAAGTTATTCACGGTCAAAAGTAAGTTCGAAATCCTAGGATTTATCCTGAAAAATGTATGAGATCAAATAAAATTCGTAACATATTAATGTACACCATTTATTTTATTAAACTTTTTTTGGTTAACATTTGGATATTTTTTTTTATACTCGCTTACAATTAGAATCACGTATTGTTTTTGATCTTTGTGTCTAGCTAGAATATTAATATATTTTTCGGTCAATTTTACAGCCCTTTCTGCAGTATTATTGACTACTCTCAGATGTTTGACAATTTCTAAGGCTCTTAAATATTCTGGATTGTCCGACCATTTACTATTATAGACCTGAACAAAGTTTGTATCGATATTGACTCTTTCAAAAAATTTAAGGGAATTAGATTTTATAAAATAATCAATGGTTTTATTAAAAAACCATTTTAAATCGTCTAAATTAAAAATAAAGCGTTTAGGAATGTCGAACTGATCATCACTCAATTTTAGAGCCTTAACCATATTTTGCTTTACATCAAAATATATGTTTTTATTTAAAAAAAACGATAAAGCCGCTGCTTCCGAACTCAAATACCATAAATGGTTTCTAAATTTTATTTAAACTGCATCTAGTTTCCATCTTATACCATACGAGTATGTTCGTTGCTGTTGTATTGAAGGGAAATTTCTGATTATATCAAATTGGATAAAAGCGTATATAATTTTCTGAAATTCTATAGAAATTAATTAATTGTGTGGCCAAATTGATAAAGTTCCAAAAATTATTAAAACTAGAACCAAATACATGTAATGAAATAGATAATTTTTCAAATTTTTTTCAATAATTTTTTATTATAATACAGTCAGAATCAGATATTTTTCAAAATGAACAATTAATTTTTATCCAAATAATAACAATTTTACGGACAAAGCAAGTAAATCTGAAAAATGTCTTATAAGTCCATCTTTAACCTTGAATAACTTTGAAAGAAGTGAGTTTATCGAAAAATCATAAGAGACTTTTTTTGTAGAACGTTCAATTTCCTACAAAAATGTGTATTTCTGATTGCTATATATTTACTCGTTTCAGAGTAAAAAAATGAAATGTAAAACGTGGAACAATCCCATGTTATTTAAACGGGAAATACTATATCGTCTTTGGGCCAAGGTTTAATGTGAATATTGAGGGCTTTTTTTTGGTCGAATATTTTTCGATAGGTGATAAACTAAAAATTTGGTGGGTGCTATAAAAAAAAATCAACTTGGTAAATAACCGACAGCCTAATGTCCATCCGTCACGAAATATTATTTTCAATTACATATTCAAAGGCTTTGTACATGCAACCATCAGCAAGACACATTCAAAAGTACTTGATACTTGTGGTTGAAAAAGTACTTGAAGTACACAGAAAAGTACTCCGAGTACTTTATGAAGTTTTTCCAAAAGAACATCACTGATTCCAGCAAAAGTACTTGAAGCATTGTACTTAAATTTACTTTAAGTAAAGTACTTCAAGTATTGTACTTGAAACTTCAAATACTTTTCTGTACTTGAAGTACTTTTTAAGTACTTTATAAAGTTTTCCCAAAAGAACATCACTGATTCCAGCAAAAGGGGAATCATCTAAATTCTTTTTTCATCATGAACCCTTTGACCCATGTACAACACAATTTCCAATTTATAGAAAGGAGTGAAAATCGTTTAACAGTAAAAGAAAAGGTGTAATTATTTATAAACACACCCGAACCACAATTGCCTATTTCATCAGACTTGCGAAGAATAATAATACAGAATGATAATTAAAAATAATAATATTCATAAAAAATGCAGCTTGATTTTTTTTTTTTTAATTGCTATTTACTTTGCGAATATTCTGCTGAATTTGTACGTATGACAGGGGAACGACGGTATTTGTGAATTCTAATACGATATTCCATGGGTATATATACTTATGTATAATATATTATATATATATTCACAAAGTGTGAATGTTTCAACATGGAAATTCGTTTATGTACGCTCGCACTGATGGCTAGATAAATGATGAAAGAAAGGCGATAAATAGCGATGGTGGTTTCGCATCGTGACTTCTCTCTTTCGTTCCGCGCAATGAATTATTTATGCCTCCCTGTATACCCACACACACATATATATATATATATATATATATGTATATTAGGGTGATTCGTTTCAGGGCAACTTTTTTTTGACCCATCGTGCCCAAAAACCTTCAGTTGATGCCCAAAAACAAAGTTTCGTGAAAGGGGGGTGTTTTTAAAAAATATTTAGAGGTCGCGAATCAAAATTGAAGGTTTCCCATTTGATTAACATTGAAAAAAAAATTGTCTCATTATTAGTGTTACCATTCCACGGATTTTGGTATCGCGATATTTTCCAAGTGGGTTCTCATAGGAAATATGATACTCTACAATAAAGTTCGTTGAGCCATATCCGTAAATTCAACCGTTTCAGCGGTATCATCATCTCAAATGAATATTGTATGAAAATATCTATTCAAACGGCTGTAACGCTTAAGGCATTGGATATATCGAAAAAATTCCAATGAGAACTTTGTAGAGAAAGTAATTTGCTACAAAAAAGTTTCATAAGCCGAGCTCGTAGATTCAACTCTTTCTCAGCTATAGGTGGATGAAGTAAAATAAATCGATTTTTTTCCGTTTTATTGATTTATTTGCATAGGGAATTCTTTGTGACAATTTGTTGAATGGTTTTTCGGATTATTTTTACATGCTATCTCATAGAACATGGAGTTTGTGTGATTGAATAAAACAAAAAAAAAAGATCTGTTTATTATACTTCATACACCTATACCTCAGAAAGAGTTGAATTTACGGGCTCGGCTGATAAGTCATTTTTGTAGCAAATTACTTTCTCTACAAAGTTCTCACTTGAATTTTTTCGATATATCTAATAGCTTAGGCGCTACAGCCGTTTGAATAGATATTCTCATACAATATTCACTTGAAATAATGATATCGCTGAAACAGTTGAATTTACGGACATGGCTCAATGAACTTTATTGTAGAGTATCATATTTCCTATAAGAACCCACTTGAAAAATATCGCGATATCGAAATTCGTGGAATGGTGAGAATAATGAGAATTTTTTTTTTCAATGTCAATCAAATGGGAAACCTTCAATTTTTATTCGTGACCACTAAATATTTTTTGACAACACCCCCCTTCCACGAAACTTCGTTTTTGGGTACCAACTGAAGGTTTTCGGGCACCATGGGTAAAAAAAAAGTTGCCCTGGAACGAATCACCTTAATATATATATGTATAGATATATTTTTTATTACGCGAGTATACATCAGCTTTGGCTGTACGTATATATGATAGAGCGATAAATGCCGCTGGTTGCGACCCGGTTAACGGCCGCAAAGTGTAACGGACGACCGAAAAGGAAAAGAAAAGCCATCGGGAAATCATGGGTGCTTCGAACTCTTTCGATACTATAATAATCACTCCCAATGTGGTCCGATTGAAATTTGTCATTTCTTTGTATCGTATCAAAATTAGAATTTCATCGTAGGGTAATGTCATAATTCATAATATCAATCTTTTTTTTTTTCACAATTTGTGAATTCGAAACGAATAACGTTTCTTAAGGTACTAGTCTATTTAAGAAGGCCAAAAAAGCAAGTTTTTAAGATTTTTTTTCTCAGCAACTAATGTCTCTTAGCCTGGGGTACAGATCTGCAAAAATTGTTTTGAAAATAGACGACCCAATGATGGGCAAAAATATATTTCTTTTCTATTAGACTTTATCTATATATCAAGTACCATGTCTACCGTAAAATACCCGCTCATCACGAATAGGCAATCAGAAAAATTAAATTCCTACAATACATCTCTTAATGGCGGACATAATGATCCTTATGTGCTTTTAGATACAGGCCAGGGCCGCGATTGCTCGAATTTTTTCGGCCTTATCTTTAGTTATGAGTAAAGCTGCTTTTGAGATCGGATCTAAGATGAAAGTATAAGAAAAACAAGTTAGAATCCCTGGATTACAGGTCAGCAAGATTCGGTTTGAAAATATACAGCCTATACTGGTCTGAAAAAGTTAGCGACAAGTCGGAAGGATCCAAATTAATAACGACATTGTCTTCAGTATCGAGCAGCACTCTAATTTGCACGAAAAGAACGACTTAGTTGATTCAAACAAACAGCTTAGTGGGCCGAGCGCCACACGAGAAAGTGGTTGAATCAACTAGATGGTTAGTTAGTTGTGATTAGTTATAACTAACTAGCTGTGGCTACTACAACTAACTAGTTGTGGTAAGATGACCCAAGTTGTGGTTAGTTGTGGTGCTAGTTGTGGTTTGTTGTGGTTAGATGTGGTAACTAGTTGTGGTTAGTTGACCCTAGTTGTGGTTAGTTGGCCTAACCAACTATCTAGTTGATCCAACCAATTTCTCGTCTGGCGTTCAGCGCACTAAGCTGTTTGTTTAAATCAACTAACAATAAGTTGTTGTTTTATTAGTCATTAGTTAGCACAAGTAGATAGTTGGTTACCACAACTAACCACAACTTGGGTCAACTAACCAGAACTAAGTCGTTTTAAACGACTAAAAAATAGGGTTGGTTAGTTGACCCAATCAACTGTCTAGTTGATCCAACCAACAAATTTCCGTCTAGTGCTCAGCGCACTAAGCTGTTTGGTTGAATCAACTTAATCGTTCTTTCCGTGCGTGGTGAAAAACCATAGCTAGATGATTTCTTGCAATAAAAAAGATCGATTTTTTGTTATAAAATACAAGTTCCCCGATAGATCACTAAAATTCTCTTAGGATGCATCCGGGGAGTTTAGATTTTCATTCCAAGCTAATAAGCTAATTGAGCTCATTGAGCTTCAAGCTCATTGAACTAATAAGTAAAAAAAAATTGTGTCAAGTTGTTCTTGAATCTAAGGTTTGGATTACTTGGACTTGAATTGCGAAATTGTAATAATTTTCGATAAAATCATGAATTTGCTGTGTGTTCAATACATTTTTTCAATGCAGGCTATTTTTTACTTTAAATAATTATTCGATGTGACGAGTTATCTAAACTTCGTTACATGTTGCCTTTTCTTTAACGGAATGTGTTTATGTCATCACCAATCGGGATAATGGGGCAATAAAGAGCTTGAAAAATAATTCGAAGAAAAGATCATTGATGGAATGATCAATTCCATGCAGAGTTAGGTGGGCGTTAAGTATTTCAAGTCAGGATTCTTAAGTCGTAAAACATTGGGATGGGTTATTGGTGTCTTGTAATGTTGGAATTGAGGGATAATTACCAATCGTAAGTTATAAAAGTTTTGGAATTGATTTTTTTATATTCAGAAAAAATTCTGGGAATTAAATCATGTACTCTTTTGCTCATAATTTTTTTACCCAAAGTTCTTTTATGGGTAGTCCATTATTTAATTTATTTTTGATATGTTTTATGTTTTTAACTAACCAGAAATATGGAAAAACCAATGCGCGAAAAGGATTTTTCTTTGAACACCTCTAACAAAGGCTAACTACAATTAAAATTGATTTTCCGAAATTTTGATTTATAATCTATAATAAACCTTGACCCTTGAGCTGTAGTTTGGCTATGTAAAAACGTTTAGTACGACACGTCAAAATATTCCTCTTCAATTGCTCTCAACAGACATTTTGGAAACAATTGGAAATTTGATTTGGATACCTTATTCGCTCTACAAAAAACAATAGCAAAAATCCTTTGATAATAATTTATCCAAAAAATTATAAATATTTCAAATTATAAAATTATAATTATAAATATTTATCAAACAAATTTGAAAACATAAATTCATGCACTTTGAACACTTGGTTGAACACTTGATGGCCTACCCATAAAAAAAATTAGCACAATATTTCGATAATTGACAATTGTTATTATTATTGAAAATTATTACCTCAATCGACATTGTAAGAAAAAACTAATAGTTATAAGATGTGAGCTCCAAAATATAAAAAAAAATGAAACTCGTGGTTGAAATTGCACGAAAAAAACGCATCCTTCCGGACATTTAAAAAAGCAGTTTTATTTTTAGGAAAACATAAGTAGTCTAAGAACAAAAACTTCCTCCATAAGATAATTCCTCTATGAGAACTAAATCCAAATTTAAATCCAAATTGAAGTCCAAAATAAAAATTGAAAAAATAAATAACCATATAATCCGTTGGTAATTTTTTAATAAATTACAAAAAATTTAAAAAAATTAACGCCCAACGTGGGGCTCGAACCCACGACCCTGAGATTAAGAGTCTCATGCTCTACCGACTGAGCTAGCCAGGCGAGATATGTACCCGGGCCCTTACTCTCCTCTTAATGAATTAATTCGCGATCTATAATGTAATTTTACAGGATCGCGGATTACCAGTGCCAGCGCCAGCTTTCGATGGACCAAGTGCATTTGTTCCCACATCGGAGGTGAGTTTTCTTTTGTCCTTTCTATTTTTGTGATGAACTTTGAAAAATGTTCTTTTTTGCCGACTGCGTTTTCACGATAGAAGCGACGTTATCACAAGAGCAGCAAACCCTTCCTCAATCCAGAAGGGAGTAGATTTTTTCTTCCTTATATGTCCACAAAAACGATAATATTTGTAACAAAAAAATACACAATTTCCTGGGTACAAGTGGTTTTTTTTCAAAAGCTCAATGGAAAACTTAATAATTGATTGCGGAATAAACATTTTTTTCCACGATAATTCACGATAATTTAAAGAAGCTTTATTTGTTTGTAAAGGAAATGGATACTGATTCACAGAATACTGTTCGAGAAGCGGTAAGGTATTAAAAAAAAATTTGGTGCCATAATGAGACCCTTGCTGTCGATAAAACTCCAATGGTCAATTCATCTAGGACCATGTCTCTCTCTTTCTCCCTCTCCGGCTTAACAATAAATACCCTCGATCCCCTCGAAACCCTCAATCATCCGTCCCCTTATGAACGTCAATTTATCCCAATGATAAGCAATTAGGGTTTGTTATCGAAATGTAAGCCTCTCGTTCGGATTGATCCATAAATTGGAGTGCAGATGTCTACTCTGCCGACGGTTCACATTTATCCCTACCTTATCGACTGGGATGAAAATAAATGTGGATTTAGCGACGTGGCAGGTAGTTCGGTTGTCGTTGTTTGCTTTTTTGATACCAGAGGGAGATTTTCTACCGTTAGAATTCTTTCGCTTCTCCCCGCTGACATCGGATCTCTGGATGAGAGTCGAAGGTGCGCGCGCTGTCGTCGTCGTTCGCATTGCCCTAGGTCAGTGCCACGGTCGGTTCATGGCCAAGATATCTCTCCGAATGCTTCAACAATGCACGAACGAAGGGAATTCGCGATGAAAAAAATTATCGACAACCAGCTTCCAAATTAAATATTTAAATATTCATAAATAATTTTTTTCAATCCCTTTTTATTTTCTAATCCATTTTTTAATATTTACACAGTTGAAAAAAAAAATTCTTTTGAAGTGCAATTATAATTGATTTATTATAAGTTTATTGGAAAAATTGATAAATATTAGATGCGAAAAAAAACGTCCGATCCAATTCAGGTTTGGCAATTTACTTTATTAAAATTTGAATAATATTAATATTAATCGTGACTGAGTTGAACTCAATATTGTTCGTATGGTGTAAAGAAGCTTGCAAAATTTCGAGTACATGTATATCCTGAGAAATTTTTCAGATACCAAAAACCGACAATTTTAGCAACACTTCTTAAGGGTTCCATGATATCTGGCCCTTCTATAATTTATAAACTAAATTGCGATTTCTCCATAAAAATAGAGAAATCTCTAGTTCTGTGTATACCAGTATTGCAGATTAATTTTCGTGACGATCAATTTTCACGGAATAAACAATTGGGACAAATTGTTTTGGGATAAGTTATCGTGTCACTTAAGGTGTTTCCCCTTATTCGCGTTCGCGAAAACAGCGGATTCTTGCGACATATTTATCAGAAAATCGCGATAATATATTTGTGTTGAAGTTTGGCACTTGAAAGAGTAATATCTTAAGAATATTCAGTAATTTGTTTGTGCAAGAATATACAGGGTGTCACAAAAGTAACGGGACGGCTGAATATTTCCTCAGCCAAGATATTTTTCAAAAAGGTCAAGGTCATTCTTGTAGTAACTGTTGACGAGGAATTCAATGGTGATCTTAATTTTGACCTTGACGATTATCTTTAAGGTTATTTCAAGGTCAACTTTTTTTCAAATGGAAACCCCATCGGCAATCGATGGAACGAAAAATTTCACATCCAAATATGTACTCAGGTCATAGGTACATTATGGCCTTGAAGGTCTTTTAAAGTCAATTAAACTTAAACAAGGTGTGGATATCTCTGGGAATAAAACCTTTTCAAAATCTTTCGTAACGGCCAAAGTTATTAATTTTAACCAGGCGCATTTAGTAGTGATCTTGACGATGACTTTCAAGGTGATTTCAAGATCAATTTTTATATTAATGACAAATTGTATTTTTTAGTTCTGAAATCAGTAACCGTTTTACATTTACGTTGAAAGATTCGAAAAAGATCAATCAATGTTTTCGGACTAAGTTTGATTTCAGAACTGAAAAATACAGGTTTTCATTAAACAGAAAGTTGGCTTTGAAATCACCTTGAAGGTCATCATCAAGGTCATTACTAAATACGCCTTGTTAAATTTAATAACTTTGCTCGTTACGAGAGAATTAAAAAAGCTTCTATTCCCAGAGGTATCCAAACCTTATTTGAGATTAATTAATCTCAGAGAACTTCCAAGGTCAAAATGTACCTATGACCTAAGTACATATTTAAACGTACAATTTTCCTCTTTATCGGTTGCCGATGTCAAAAATGTGGTTTCCATATTTAAAAAAATTGACTTTGAAATAACCTCGAAGGTAATCGTTAAGATCAAAATTAAGGTCATCATTGAATTCCTCGTCAAAAGTTACTTGACCTTGACCTTTTTGAAAAATATCTTAGTTGTGGAAATATTCTGCTGTCCCGTTACGTTTGTGTAACAGGACACCATGTGTAATAACAACGGAGTTACAGTTGGAAATTGGGAAGTATTTTGCAAATAGCCTTTTGCGGTGGGCGACCAGATTATCTCAATTAAAAGAAAAACAACCGAATTTTGTTCATAGATTAGTTTATCCTTCGGTTTTTGTGAAAAAAATCAGTATCTTTATCATTCATCAAATCGAATGTACATGTCAGATTTTTTTTTAGATCTTTACAGCATTACATAGAGAGAAAGCTTCAAAAATTTGAGAAAGATTCATACAGTAGTTTTCGAGTTGGTCGCCGATTTTGAAAGTGGCGTTTAAAGAACGCGTTTGAAGTTTCAAAAGCCGATTTATACACGTAATGCATTCGCATAACAGCCTGTAGCTCTGAATTCTAAAGCTTGAAACGGAATATTTATAAGATATATGGACCTGAAGTTACGAACGTTCATTTTGACGAAAAATCGACAAATGTATTCCCTTAACAAAACTTTGTGAAATCTGGCTAAACTTTGATGATTAATTCTTAAAAGCTTTCCATTTTTTTAAAGAATAATTAACTAATTACTGCCGCAGGTATTTGAATGTTGCGTTAAGGGGGTCGAGTTAGCGTAAAAACGCCGATTTTTGAACATTAATTCAGATGTTTGTTGAATACGTGTGAACCTGACCAATGGTCCATCATTCGACGTATCAAAAGAATCAATTTTCGATGCTAGTTGGAACCCTTAAGGTGCAGTGGTTCTCTTAAAAATCAATTTTTGAGTTTCCCTACTCTGTGCATGATCTTGACCAAACCCTTTGATGGATCTTATCCTACGGCGTCTCATTTTCTTCGTAACACTTTTCCGGACTGCTTAAGTACGGCACATTTTTTTAAGGTCCTTATTATGGAGTTGCAGACCACTTTTTGAATTTTTGACCCATTTTTTGTTTCAAAAATTCAAAAACTGGTCTGTAACTCTATAAGAAGGACTTAAAAAAATGTGTCACACTTAGACAGTCCGGAAAAGTGTTACGAAGAAAATGACATGTCGTAGGATAAGATCCGTCAAGCGGTTTGGTCAGGATCGTGCACAGAGTAGTGAAACTCGAAAATTGATTTATGAGAGAACCGCTGCACCTTAAGGATTACAACTAGCATACAAATTTTCTTCATTTGTTACGTCAAATGATGGACCATTGCCGGGTTTACACGCATTAAACGAACATCTATATTTATGTTCAAAAATTGACGTTTTGGCGCTGACCCGGTTCCTGTAACGAATACCTAAGTTAGGTTTTTTTTTTAGCTAAACGTTCGACGCTTCAAGTAGGTTTATTGATTCGACGTGCAACACTTCTCATGACCATGTAAAAGCCTTGATTGATAACAAAAAATGAGATTTTATTTTTTTGCCGGTTGATTGACATTTCTGTAAACAGTAAAATACAAGAAAAATTGCTTATATCAATTCCGCCTCGTAAAGTTTTTTCTATTCCTCTCAAGCACAAAGAAATCATAAAAGATTCGATTCATCAGATTTGCAATGTCGTGATCGGCCTCTCTCAATGAAGATATTCCCCACTTTTTCCGCCATCTCTCATCAAGGGTATTAAAAAATAAAGAAAAAAACAAGCAATCTCAACAAAATATAATGAAAAGCCGACTTTTGCCTATTGATTAAATTTTTCAATTCAGCAACTTTATCACAGAGATCTCGTCCATTCCGTTTTAACTCCCAAGATTCTGGCGCATAATCAAAACTTTCATCATCGTTTTCTCAAACTCGGCGATAAAGTTTTTTCCTCGTGCCAAAAAAGTATCGCGTCTGCACAATTTTTTTCCTCTTATATTTGCTTTTCTCATACCGAGTCCCGATGACACGATCGGCTATACGCACAAAGGGTGTCGTGCAATGAAGGGAAAAATAAATGGGATGGTAAGGAAAAAAAAGAAATGTGACGAGTGGTGGAGGAGGAAGAGGAATAATAAAAAAGGAGGACGAGAGGTAAAAAAAGGAAAACCGAGAACTCTGAGGGATTACGTCACGCCCGAGTTGCGCTCCTGAATGCCTCTCGTCGTCTTCCTCGTCGTCTTCGTCCTCCTCTTCAGCATCCTTCGCTATAATCCGCTCGGTGCGCACTGTACACTAGGAGCATCCAATGGTGTACGTGTTTAAGACGTCGTTTGTCCCGTGCGACGTTTCTCAACGACGACGAAGAGTTCCCTGATCTTGAGTACGCAACCCTCCGTTCTTCCCCGACCTCTCTCTCTCTCTCTCTTTCTCACACTCCTCCGCATCCCTCATTTCAACCCTCGTAGCCTATTCACGTATTCAAGGCTCGCTTTCGGTGCTAATAGCACCGATGCAACTCTCGAGCTCAGCTCCTCTAGTGCCGAGTATACAGGGCGTTCACGTACCTCGTTCGGGACCATTCATGCGAAAAAATGAATGTTTCGCTGTAAACGA
Source organism: Alloplasta piceator (assembly GCA_946863875.1). Lineage (NCBI taxonomy): Eukaryota > Metazoa > Arthropoda > Insecta > Hymenoptera > Ichneumonidae > Alloplasta > Alloplasta piceator. The sequence goes on from OX333074.1 coordinate 42,337,885, forward strand.
AAAATCTGTGTACAGACATACACGTATATAGCTCGGAGCTATCTCGTGAAAACATCGCTAATTCAGACTTTTAAATTCGCCCCTCGAATATTCTCACCCCTTTCGACCTTTTTAGCCTCTTCATTTTCATATCTACGTGGCACTTGACGCAGTTTTAGTGCTTCACGCTCGTCAATTTTGTGCTAAACTTGAAACATTATTCTGCAGAAATATTTTCTGAATCCGTCGCTGATGACATTCAGCCTTTTCCACTGCAGTATGCATTCTTGATAACAGATAACATGCATCGTAATCGAGTATGCAAAAATTATCCATTGCTTTGGGATTAATCATAGTGGAATTAATTTTCGTTCAGTTTTTTTCAGTAATAATCCATAATAACGGTTTTCTATCAATTCATCACGTAGAATTCAGTCAAAAATTTCAGTTACAAAATTAAAAAGAGTTATCGGTAGGGATGTAATATAAAATGCCTTTGACAGTCGACCTGTGATCGATAGGGATGTAGATGTGCTGATAGACTTACCATTAGATGAACTTGTTAACACTCTTTAATACTCAGAACTACATGTTGATACTCAAAAACATATGCATTTTTATCCCTGCAGACACCTTCCAGAACTCAAAGACATGTGAACCGGTATTAGGGCACTTACCAACTCTTGGAACTCATGTGGAGTTGAAGACATGTGTAAAATATTCACAGCCACTCACTGTCATGGCATGGTTGTATATCGCGTTACAGCTGCCATAAGGGCGTATGCCAGCAAAAGGTGGGGCTGGAAAGCCATAAGGGCGTATCGAAATTTTTTTTTTCAGGAAACGACGTAATTATGACCGAAAAGTATAGAACCGATGAAAAAGAAAAATTTCCCAATTTTTTTTTTTTTATACGCTCTTATGGCTTTCCGAGTGGGTCTCGAAAGCCATAAAGCGTATCGATTTTTTTTTCAGGAATCGACGTAAAAAACGAAAAACGAAACGAAACGAAAGACGAAAAAAAAATTGGGAATTTTTTTTTTTCATCAGTTCTATACTTTTCGGTCATAATTACGTCGATTCCTGAAAAAAAATCGATACGCCCTTATGGCTTTCGAGACCCACTCGGAAAGCCATAAGGGCGTATAAAAAAAAAATGGGAAAATTTTTATTTCATCGGTTCTATACTTTTCGGTCATAATTACGTCGATTCCTGAAAAAAAAAATCGATACGCCCTTATGGCTTTCGCTGTTGGTGTCGAAAGCCATAAGGGCGTACCGAAATTTTTTTTTTCAGGAATCGACGTAATTATGACCGAAAAGTATAGAATCGATGAAAAAAAAAAAATTCGGAACATTTTTTTTTCATCGGTTCTATACTTTTTAGTCATAATTACGTCGATGCCTGCAATTTTTTGTTTTCGATACGCCCTTATGGCGCCCGGATGCCATAAGGGCGTAAAAGAGGTGATACGCCCTTATGGCAGCTGTAACGTGATATACTTATAAAAATGTTCATAAGCTGTTGTCCTCAATTAAAAATACTAATAGACACTTCAATTACATCAAATCAAGTTCACCGACACTAAAAACTAACATAGCAGTCACTTATTCCAACGTGTCCTTACAGATACTCCCGAAAGCTCACATACACTTATTAGCACTAAAGGACATGCTTATCTACACTTACGAGTTTCAAGATGCATTCGATGCATTGTCTTACCATAAATATTTCTGGCATTTAGTGACACTTACGTGAAGTTAATGACACTCGCGATCCTTTTTAGGCTCTTCGCAATCAAGAACACTAACAATCTACAATATCCTCAGTTGACACTTACGGACCCTCCCTCCCGATTCAAGGTATTCTGAAGACTCACGGACACTGAAATCTCGCAGACATTTATGAGTTTCAAAGATGTAATATTCGATGCATTGTCTTACCATAAATCTTTGTGGCATTCAGTGACGCTTACGTGAAGTTAATGACACTCGTGATCCTTTTCAGGCTCTTGTTCGCAATCAAGTCACTAGCAATCTGCAATATCATTAATTGGCATTTACGGACACTCCCTGCCGATTCAAGGTTCTCGGACGACGCTCGCAGACACTTATGAGTATCAAAGATGCACTATTTGATGCATTCCCTTACCATCAATATTTGTGACATTCAATGACACTTACATGAAGTTAATGATACTCGTGCTCCTTCTCAGGCTCTTGTTCGCAATCAAAGACACTAACAAACTGCAATATCATAAATTGACACTTACGAACCCTCTCTACCGATTCAAGGTACTCGGAAGACTCTTGCAGACACTGAACTTTCGCAGAGACTTATGAGTATCAAAGATGCACTATTTGATACATTGTCTTACCATCAATATTTGTGATATTCAGTGACACTTACGTGAAGTTAATTATACTCGTGATCCTTCTTAGGCTCTTGTTCGTAATCAAAGACACTAACAAACTGCAATATCATAAATTGACACTTACGAACCCTCTCTGCCGATTCAAGGTACTTTGAAGGTGCCCGCAGACACTGATCTCTCGCAGACACTTAAGAGTATCAAAGACGCACCATTTGAAACATTGTCTTACCTTCAATATTTGTGACATTCAGTGACACTTACGTGAAGTCAATGACACTCGTGATCCTTCTCAGACTCTTGTTCGCAATCAAAGTCACTAACTATCTACAATATCATCAATTGGCACTTACGGACCCTCTCTACCGATTCAAGGTAATTGGAAGACACTCGCAGACACTGAAATATTGGCAAAGAAAAACATTACTGTATAATATTACACTAAAAACAACCCTCAAGTCTCAAGTATCATCATTCCCACATCTTTGTTCCGGAGAGACTTGCAAATTTCATACGTCATCCATGTTCGACGTTCCGTTGCGACACCTTCAAATTCATGCTAAAAAAAAGAGATGAACGATCCCCCGTGTGATTAAAACTTTCATTCGTATAATTTCGTTCAACTTTCAAAGTCTCTTGGCTTACGTAGAGAGGGGTCTCGATGGGAATAAAAGGGAAGACGATGGTTTGAGAAATAAGAAGGTGCTCTTGGTTGCGGTTGAGCTTCTTTGAGACCCCCTCTATCTCTCTCTCCCTCCTCCCTTACCCTCTATCTTTTCCCTCTGTATTTGCCATATTCCCTCAAGAACGCTTTGAGAAAATTCTCACTCCTTTTTATATATTCAACCCCCCATTTCTGTATATGTGTGTCCTTACCGGCACGTCTCATTCCTCTCTCCTTCCACGTGAAAAGCACTGAGAGAGGGATTATAAAGTAATCTCTCAGAGTGCGGCAAGATCGAGTCAAGGTGTATTTTCGTTGAAGGGCCAAACGGTGAAAAGGGTTGGGAAAGAGAAAGTGAGCGAGAGAGAGAGATAGCGAACGAGTTTCGAAGCAATTTATCGCTATTGCGCTCACGAATTCTACGCCAAGTTTCGCCTTCCCTATACTCTACTACTTCTCGTACACACATACATACACAGTATATGTATATGTATACAGGGTGTCCCGGGGGTGAAGGTCAACACCGTGAGAGCAGATTCGTGATGCAATATCGAGTAGAAAAGTTCTTTGTTATTTTTTGGTATTTTGCACTCCTGAATTGTTATTAATTTTTTTTATCAGCCAATGAGATGCGCTCATTCATTTTGCTCACACTGACGAGCGCAACTCATTGGCTGATTAAAAAAATTAATAACAATTCAGGGGTTCAAAATACCAAAAAATGGCAAAGGACTTTTCTACTCGATCTTACGTCATGAATCTACCCTCACGGTATTGACCTTCACCCCTGGGACACCCTATATATATGTAAAATTACATGTTGTGTTTGCAGTACGCAACACAGAAGAATGCGCATGAGGCTTCGCAATGTTTTTTTAAAAACAACTTTGACGAAATTTTTTCGTTATATCTCTTCTTTGTACTCGAGAAATTATTGATAAGAACACTGAGAAACAAAATTGTTGAATGAACTAAATCTTTAGTTGCATACGCACGACTAAATGTTTATTGGGTCTAACTAAATAATTAGTTTCGTGAATAATTCTGCGTTTCAGTTGACCAAAATATGATTCAGGTAAAAAAATTTGGATTTGTACAACTAAATATTTAGTCGTGCGTATGCGACTAAAGATTTAGTTCATTCAACCATTTTTTTTTCTCAGTGAAGAGATAACGTCGAACTCCTCGTGAAAACGTACTGCGGTCAAAATATTTCACTATTTATAAATAAGTAAGAATAGGGCTATTTAAAAAAAATATATTTTAAGACCAGGCTTATAAAAACAGATTTTCTATGGCCTCATCCGGTGACAAAAAAGTCGCAAAATTTAATTTTGGGGCCCTGTATATTGTAAAGAATTTTTTTCACACATTAATTTGGCCATAAAAATTCTGTAGAAAGAACTCAAATCAAAGTCTCTGAATTCAAAATGTAATCATAGATATTTTGTAGATGCGAACTTTCTTTTCAAGCATGTCTACTAATAATTAAGGTCATAATAAAAATTACCTTCACGTCATTGTTGTTAGTTTATTTTCTCTTAAAGTAAGGAATGGAAATGTAGCAGCTCTTGAACTGTCGAATAAAAAAGTCTTGAGTTATCCCAAGGAAATTTGTTCAACTTTTACAATTTTATTCGTAAAATGACAAAAAATTTCAACTCACCTAATATTTGACACTTGCCCTCTGGGATTTGGTTCATAATTTGTTTAACGATCGTGCAACTAAACTTAATCTCCATTTTTTTCAATGTTTTTTGTTTTCGAGACATTTCCAAAACAGTTAGCAAAAAACGTGCAAAAACGGGATTGCTTTTTAGCCTCGGTAGAAAGTCCAAGAACGTGAAGATTAAATGTTGAATGCGTTAATTTTGAAGTACTTTATTCTATTTGAATCCTGAAATTCCATAAAATTGGACTAAACAGATTCTTGCAGCAATAAATAAATAAATAAATAAATGAAATAAAATAAATCGGTAAAAGCGATCAATTATTTTTCATTCAATAAACGTTAAAAAATACATTGATACAATTAGCTTCACAGTCAATTTTCCAAAAATATACATTTTTCCGAATAATTTAAGCTATATAAAATTGTTTGTTTTTATAAAAGAATTTCAAACAAGATAAAAGTGAATCTTCCACGTCGATAACCACGAAACGCAATAAGACATTCCTCGCGATATCGTAAAACGTTTTTTGACCTGAGTCAAAAAGACTTCGGACGATCGCGCGTAATTTCATTTTCCATACCAATTATTGGGAAACTTTGATCTTTCGAGCGCGATTAAAATTCACCGATAAACTCACGTTTATCGCTTCAATGATGACTATTAGTTAGCTCTTATCGTATCGTGAATTCCACTGAAGTGTTTTTTTTTCATTATCTGTATTTAACTAACAGAAAAACACTGTAAATAGTGTGCAACGATGACAAACGAAGAGAAAAAGGTAAGTGATTATGATTATTGATTATACGTGTATATATGTAGATTTATTTCACGGTAAACTTACATCTCTACCGGAAAAAATACCACCGTCGAAAAATTCTACCGAAATGGTATCGATAAACCTATACTATTTGATGACAATAATGATTTCTACATAAAAACATCTGTACTGATTGAATGTAAAGAAAACATCTCTACCAGAAAACTTGTCCGGGAATAACTTTACTGGTTAATAAGGCTATCGCATGACATTTTAATGTAGCGCAAACGCCCGCGATAGTTGTTGTCGAGAAACATCTCTACCGCAACATAAGCCTTCGAGAACGAATCTACCAAATAACAAATCATTTTGATTTGGGGAACATTTTGACCGAATGCCACCTCTACCGGAAAAAATCCCTTTCGGAGAAAATCTCTTCGCAATATTTCGGAGAGATGTTTTCTCTTCCAGAGAATTCCTCTTTGGTAGACTTGCCATTTCGTTGACTTGTACTCAAAAGCACACAGTGTGGTAGAGATGCTTCACGGTAGATTGTTCATAGGCGTTTTCTCTGGGCAAGTCATTAAAGCGATTTTCTGGTCTAGAGACATACATTTTGGACGTTTTGTCGAGCTTGATAAAAAAAAACAAAAAACATTGTCACCACTCTTTTTTTACAACATATTTATTAATATTTTGACAATAAACAAAACAATTTTTGAGAACAAAAAATTAAATAAGTTATAAGCTGGTAAAGTTGGGGCTAAGAAAAAGACCGTGCTGACACAATTGCAACCTGTATAGTCATCAGATCCAAAATTAAAAATATATATTCTTAATTAGTAAGAATGTCGTTATAACCCCTACCTCAGAGAAAACGGGAAAAAGAAATTTCGTAAAAAGGTAGCTGTCTGGACACAAAAGGCGTTTTTCGACTCTTTTTTCCATAGTTTTTAAGTTTTTTACAACAGTAAAAAAAATAATTTTGATACGAAAGTGGTAGAGGTGATAAAGAGTTATACGTTGAAGATTGGTTAAAAATTTGAAGTAAATCGGTCAAGTCGAACTGGAGATATCATGTCAACCGTGTTGAGAAAAGTAGTTTTGAGAAAAACGCGTTTAAGGCGCCTATACGGTCCCAGCCTAAAAATGTATCTGATTGAAATTTCCGTACTTCGTGATACAATCAAAATCTGAAAAATTAGCAACATTTGGCATGCCATAAACAACAATCATCAATAATAATATTGCCCATAAGTTATTAATAAATTCTTTAAACAAATAATTGTTGAACAATTTTTTGGTAAATTGTTTTTTTCTTAAACAAATCGAATGCGTTAATTTTTCTGATCGCATATATGAATTTTTCATACTTTTCTCGCTATTTTAAAATATTATAAAAAACATTCCGAAACACAAACAAAAAAATTGCCTATTTTGTATATGTTTTTACATACAAGTTTTCGTCAGCTTTGAAAAGTTTCAAAGACACTATGCCGAAAAATACATGAATACAGCCATTCTAAGAATTTCAAAGCGGGACATTCAAAATAGAGAGATTTGTTAGAGAGAGAATAGAGAGATTTGTTTAAGAAAAGAAAGAACTTACCGAAAAATTGTTGAATAATTATTTGTTTAATCAATTTATTAATAACTGTTGGGCAATATTATTATTGATAATTGTTGTTTATGGCGAGCCAAATGTTGCTGAATTTTTTCAGATTTTTATTGTATTACGAAGTATGGAAATATCAATCAAATACAATTTTTTGCTGTAACTGTGTAGGCAATGCATCCTTAAGGAGGTTCATCTGGAACACGATTTACAAAACAGATATTGATTTTAAAAAAATCAGAACATAGTTATTAGTATCTAAAAAGTCATCTGTTAAAATTTCAAAACTTGAGGATACCTTGTTCATGAGAAATAAATAAAAATGTAATTTCCAAATTAACATGCTCCTTTATGGGTTTCATTGGTTTTTCCGTCTATAAATATTGAATTCACAATCATTACAAAACAGATTTTGATGAAAATTTAAGAACTAATAAAAAAATATCTAAGGAACATTTATAGAGCTTCATAAAGTCGATTAGGTATTGTGAGGTTCGTAATAAATTAATTTGTCTCGAAAAATGATGATTATTTTGAGGTTGAGCGTTGTCAATGACTACGTTAGTCACCGCCATTTTTCTTTTGACTCACTCGCTATCAGATGAACCTCCTTAAAGTTACGCTTCGACGTAACGAGCGTAGTTGTAACATCACTAAAATAGCTATAATTCCGTAAATTAAAAAATTTCCTTTTGAGGATATATTCACCAAAGTCTTAATTTTTAAAATGAGCAAAAAAAAAATTATTCTTTCAAAATTCTAGTCCAGAATACTCCCTTAATAGGCTCGTTTTCTGTGGGCGATGTTTTTTCATATTTGGTAGAACAGAATCTGGTAAATATTGCCAAGTCGTACATTGTCAAAAATGATGTTACGGATCGCGTTTTGTTGCCACCGTAAAATAAAAACCATATTTTTCGGTAAGGTCTTGCAGAATTTTGATAATTTTTGCTATAAAATCCTGCATTTTTTCCACGGATCCAAACGTCATCTGTGGGATACAAAATGGCACCGATGTACAAAGAGGACTATATTTTACTATTTTAGTGGAGTTTTCACCGGTAGAGATGAAACTTCGTCTCATTTCCCAACTGATATAAAGAATCCTTTCGAAAAACATCCAAATATCCTCTCGTATTTACCGTATGCAGCAGGAGACTCCGATTATCGGACCACTGTCAGACTGGAGTGATACGCGCGAACAATGAAACGAAAAATCGAGACAAAACACAAATGAAAACGAAAACGCGGGACTCGAGAATTGCGTAATTTTCGATAAGGGAAGTCGTACAATGGAGAATCGGAGGAGGGAATGGGAGGTTGGAGGATTACCGTCAGAGTACGTTAGCACACGATCGAATCATGAACTATATCCCCCGCTGTCATGCTCTATCTCTGCTCGTTATATATATTTACGCTTTGGCACGAATCCCGCTCGGACGGGAAAAAATAAAAATAAAAGGAAATGTCGCACTCTCGTCCCATGGTTTTTCCGGTATCTCTCCCGTTTCCTAACTTCGGACGTTTTATACGTATGCGATATGATGCCTGGGTACACGTTAGGGTGCTACAAAATTGTTCCTTTTTTCCATTGCGTCATCGATTTTTTCAACTCCCCCTACAGCACATAATATTCCTACAATGTTGCTGGAATGGTGCATGACAACATTGTAATATGTCAAAAAACATTGCTGCAATCTTGCTGCAATGTTGCTATGTCCGACGATTGAAATATTGCTGCAATGTTCTGCAATATTCCAGAAATATTGCATCTAATCAATATGCAATATTCCAGCAATATAACTCGTATTACATATTCAATATTTTAGGAATATTACCTACAATTGAAACTTTATCATTTGAATTATTGCATAACATAAAAATATGTAGTTTCAAGTCCATATGACTACGCGACCACAGAGCGCGGGCAAATATTCCAACAATTGATTGTTAATTGAGGGCCCCGATGCTGGTAATACACTGGACTTTTATCGGTGCTCGGTGGCTCTCTCGCCAGCGCGAGAGCGCCCACTGACTGCCGCCACCTAACGGATCTCAGGCGAAGTGCCGAGATTGTGGCAGGCCCCAGGTCGTCCCGTTACAGTATATAGTCATATTTTACGAATAAGAATCATCCAGAAATGAAATATATTTTGGTTTTATAGCTTTTTTGATATTAAACATTTTTTCAATACGAATATCACAATGTCTTAATATTATTAATATCACATGTCTTATTAATGTCAGAAGCACAACAAAATTTTGAAAATAAACATGAAAAAAGAAAAAGAAAATGACTCGAAATCAATCGTTATTGATATTTTATGAGGAATAAATGAATAGATCTTTTTCAATTGATCTTTTTCATATTTATTACGCTCGTGTAGTTGTAAAATTTGAAGTTCGATCTCACCAATATTGCTGCAATTTACTCGCAACGTTTCAACAAAATATTGCAGGTATGTTGCTTAGGAACATTCTCGAAACATTGCTGAGAAGTTTTAGTGCAATGTTGCGTAGCAATGTTGCCACAACATATCTGCAATATATCATTGCACGTGCAATATGACAACATTGCTGCAACATTGCAGCAATGTTATGTACTGTAGGGGTCGTGATAGTAAAAAAAATCCCGTAAAAAGAGAGGCGTAGAACTTTTTTTTAAATTCAATTTTTTATTCGAAATTTCAATAGTTTTGTGTAATTTTATCCCGAGGGGAGAATGAAGTCGATTTCACATGATTTCACTGATTTTATGAAGTCATTGTGTGAATTCAAAAGTCATGTGATTTGACATGATTTCAAGTGATTTCAAGTGACTTCAAGTGACTTCAAGTGATTTCATATTGATTTCAAGTGCATGATTTCAAGTGACTTCAAGTGAATTCATTTTAATTTCAAATGATTTCATATTGATTTCAATCATTTCGGAGCGATTTCATTCTGATTTCAAGTGATTTCACCGATATTTTCGATTTCGTGATCTCACACGATTTCAATTCTGATTTCATACCGAGGCGGTTCAATGATTTCACGAATGCATATGCCCTCGGTTTATCCTCAATTACATTGAATTATTCAAAAATAGTTTTTGCGAAATTAAAAGCTCATGCATGAGGTCATTCTTTGACATTGAAGATTCTCTCTTCAACATTCTTCATAACAAGATTTCGAAGGTTTTTTTTTAAATCTCGTTTTTTTGAAGTGTCGTTTTTTTTTTAATTTTGAACAACTTTTCACAGAATATTCTCACATCAAATGCAATTTGAAACGAAAAACCAAAAATTCATTTCAAAAATAAAATTTCAACTTTGTGTCGATATTTGCAAACTGATTTTTTTCATCTTTGATGTTTTTTTGTTCATCGTGTAAATGGTGAAAACCGGAGAAGATTTAGGAATATATAGTAATATTTATGAGCGCAGAATCAAAGTTAGACATTGCATAGGTATATTTGGAAACTGAAAACTTGCTCCGAAAAAATCGCATATGATTAAAGTTTGAGGAAAAATTCTTGTTTTTGTGACATTAGAATAGAATGTAGAATTTTGGAAACTTGAAAAATGGCCCCTTTTGTTTAAATTCAACGTTGATGCGGCAGTTTACCAAAAAAAAAAAGTTGTTTAGATCTCCGCTTGTGTAAGATTTATTTTTTTGAGACAACATTCTCGATGAAAATCGAGGTCGACAAAAAATATGTTTTTCGAACCGCCCTAATATATGTATATATTAGTCTGCAGAGCTTATGACGCGAGGGTGACAAATGGGGTTGGAAAAAAAACATTGGTCCTCCGCGACCGTCATACTGTTCCCGCAATATTGTCAGGCTATGTATGAAATGATAGGTGGAATGATATATACCGAGCGATGATCGAGGAAAAATATCGTATCATATATTTGCAGTACTAAAAAAAAAAAAAAACCCAAAGAGACAGTATATGTAATCATGATTGTTATTTGAAAAAGTGAAATCGAAAAAGTCTTTAACAGGTCCAATCCCCATTTTTTCGGTTTTCGAAAAATAGGGGAGGCTGGGGCACAACGGCCTCTTTAAGCCAGTTAATACTTTTGTGGCTTTCAACCATCAAATCAATTAACTTTTGTTCTATCTTGACGAATTCACCAACATTTCGTCGAAACTCAGAAAAAAAAATTCTGAGGCACAACAGCCCCATCTAAAAAATGACTTTTAACAAATTTTTTTATCGCGCAAAAGAATTTAAAAATTTATCACACAAAAAAATAAATTAAAAAAATGGTTTAAAAGTTGAAAATAATTATTGCCATTGTCTTTATTGTAATGGACTTAACTCGGAATCTAAGGGATCATGAATTCAGTGTTAAATTTGAAAGGGATCGTCTCATGATTCCTGTGCAGGTATCGACAAAGATTATTCCGACAAATATATTTGTGATTATTGTAAAAAGTAATTTATTACATTCTTCCTGTAATTTAATGTTTCATTTAAAAAAATTATTTTTCTTACGTTTTTAAATAATTATCATAAATTATAATTAATGTTATTGTTTATTTTTTTAACATAAAAAAATAAATAGATTAATTAAAAATTCGTTAAATAATAAATAACTTCTGTATTTTTAAGCTATTAGTATTTTTAACCTAAAAAATGTTTTTCTAATTTTCTAATAAATCGATGATTTTTTTTGTTGAAAGTTTTTAATTTAGTTGAAAATAAATTTCTTTCAAATTTTATTTTATGGTTCTTTTTACCCCGGATGTAGTGCATCGGCGTAGAAATGGATGAATACATCAAAGCATAATTTGAAGAAAAACAAAAAAAAAATTCTGAATTAATTTTTTGGGGTAGGCCATTATGCCTCAGGTATCGCAGATCGGCCTAAAAATGAGTCAATACATTAAATTTATGATAATTCAACAATTCCAGATCTAGATTTACGAAAAGTTTACAGAAAACAAATGTCTTCCACGAATTTTAATTGATCCCGTTTTTACGTCTTCCAAAAAAAAATTTAACACATGTGTAATGTCTGAAAAATTCCGAAAAATCCGATTTCAAGTTTTGAAAAACCAATCCAAAATCCAAATCGTGGAGATCATTCAAGTCTACCATGAGGTGGAAAAAAATATTTTTATGCAAAAACGACTTCTTACAGAGTTCCAAAAATAAAATCCTGCAGGCTGTAAATGTTTTTTTTTTCACACGATTTGGGACTTTGTGAAATTTTTCGATATCAAACAGGTCATTGATCTTTGTTGTCACCGGTGATCACCCACTAGTCATTCAATTGGATTGATCGTTGACCCGTATTATATACATAGGGTTTGATCAGAGTGCATAATAATCCAAATCCAGTAGCTTCTTGATCAAGCATATATACGTAGATTGATAGGCCTTAAGGGTAGTGATGGATCGTTGATTCGGTATCCGATGGAGCGACGATAACGACTTCGAATGTTCGGCAGTGCGCGTCAGAGATATAAACGTACACCTCACTGAAACAGTGCTATTGAGATTATTAACTACTCACGCACAGATATAATTATAATTATAGTTGCATGCTGTGGTGAATTCTCCCATACAAACATGTATCAAAATCATTCGATCGCTATGACACTCGCAGTATAGGGTCAATGGTCAAGGGTCGCGGTAGTGACTCGAGATAAGTACATTTTCTACTATACCAACATGAAGAGAGGTTAACTTTGTACACAGAACCGGGTCGGTCCTCTGAAGTATTCTGAGGGAGGCACCTACGTCTACTTCTTTGGAGTAAATACAGAGCTTACATTAAAATTATCCACAGTTAGGCGCGAATTTTCAGATCTTAACATCGAACTTAAGATCAAACTTAAGATGAAACTTAAAATCAAACTTAAGATCAAACTTATGATCAAACTTTCCATTCAACACAAGTCAGAACTTAAGATCGAACTAAAGTTCCAATTCAAGATGAATCTTAAGTTTGAACTTAAGTGTCATTATAAGTTCAAACTTTAGTGCGAACTTCAGATCGATCTTAAGTTCAAAATTATACTTAAAGTTTGATCTTAAGATCTATCTTGAGCTTGAAGTCAACTTTGAACTTAAGATCGATCTGAAGTTCGGACTAAAGTTCAAACTTAAGATTCATCTTAAATTGGAACTTATAAGTTCGATCTTAATTTCTAACTTGAGTTTAATAGGAAGTTTGATCTTAAGATAGATCTTAAGGTCTGAAAATTCGGGTCTTAGTCTGATTTATGTTGAATATTCATATTATCGATTATGATTGCTCGTAATGCGCCATACTTTTGGTAAATGATTAATTTATTAGAGATTAGTGATTAATTCGTCTTTCAACGGCTCGGAAGTAGCTGGGAAGCACTTTCCTACCAACAGAACGCACCAAAAAAATATTTCACGAAATCTGCATAAAAATTGATGCAAACAGCTCTGAATGACTTCAGCGGAATTAATAAGATAGTTAAATTGTTTTCGATACACTGTGAAAAGCCGGTGTTGATTTTGGACCTATATGTACACCACCGCGGTGTACATATAGGTCCATTCCCTTGATGTTAATAGACTCATCCATCAGAGTGTAAATCGGCGGTGCTAAAAATCGGTGTAAAACTATTCGACACCGTCGACTCAACACCAAATTGCAAGCACACATTCGGTGTAAATAAAAAAACATCCTAATGGAGTCAAAACAGATCACAAAACTGTCTAACGATTTACACTTATGCATGTCAATATTAAATCCGATACGATCCTTAATTAATGTCCGTCCGGTGTTGAGTGATAGCAGAAGAATCAACAACTCCAGAAGGTGTAGCAGATAAACCGAAATCCGTGTCATATTTTACACCGACAAGTATTGAAATTCAATATTATTGGGTTTTTCGTCAAAATAATAATGGTGTTATTCGTAACCAGCGTAGGTCATATAAAACACCAAAAGGTGTATCCAATTGACATGGATTTGTGTTCTATTTTACACCTATGCGAGTCAAAGTTCGAGCCTCCCAGTTTTTTTTTCATTATCATGTGAATCAAATCATCGAGCTTGAAAAAAAAACAGACCACACGTACATTTCTAAGATCTTTATTTATTGGTTTTTTTTTTTAAACATTAGCTTACAAACATTTTCGTACAAAATTATTAATCAAAATCGTACATGGCGGCATTTTCACTCGTAATTCCTGTCCACTTCATTGCGACACATACATTAATTTTTCTAAGGGCAACCCTTCTTCATCGCTCTCTCTTCCTTTTTCCCTCGCCGATTCGTCGCATAAATCTTTTTTCTCGTCCGGGTTCATCGTATGTCGGCATTGGCAACTGTAGACGCGCGATCATCCGCACCACACGAGAAAGAAAAGTGGACTAATCCATTGAGCCTAAAGTGTGTCCTTTCCTGCTTGAGCTTATACAGGTAGGCCCTTTGTCGTCGGGCCCGTGGATTCGATACGAGCGCCATCGACGAATGCACTGTCCTGGTCAGATTCTCATGTCCTCTCACTTTATACCTGGATCCGTGTTTTGGGATAACTCCGTTTGAAGTAAAATATTTAACACTGAATTAATGGACCGATATGTACACCTATAGTGGTGTTAAATTATCTTAAATTTAACACCGAACTAATGGACCTATATGTACACCAACAGTGGTGTTAAATTATCTTATTAGATTTAACACCGAATCAATGGACCTATATGTACACCTACAGTGGTGTTAAATTATCTTAGATTTAACACCGAATTAATGGACCTATATGTACACCTATGGCGGTGTAGAAACAGTGTTAATCTTAACACGGAATATTTAACCTGTAACATCCGTACAGTGTTTTTTCATTTCAAAACCATTCAGTGCAGCTTGCGGGTTACACTGACAAAGTAACATCGGGATTTAATGTTTACACTTTACACCGTGTACTTTCTACTCCATCATGGTGTTATTATCACCACAGGGATTTTTTACCCCGCACACCGTGGCAGTTTACACCGCCGATTTTTTACAGTGTACACAATCAGCGGCAAAAGTTCATAAATAGTGTAATAGAATTTTGAAGAAACACTTGACTACGCCACATTTTTCTATGGTCCAAGTTGGCACACGTACAAATGATTTGCGAACCTCTGAGACTCTTGCTGGGCCAAAAAAGTTATGGACCCAGAAGGGTTCTCAAATAGACTTATCCCTTCCTCATTGACACTCATGAACCAGCTGGAATAGATGCCCTCATACCAGCCTAAGACTTTTGTAGGCAGTAAAAACTTTCCGGCCAAGAAACTCAAAATAAATACCAAAATTCAATGGCACTCATAAACGCTTACACTCGAATGTACAGACGCACTTATGAGCGATCAGTGATCCCCGGAGACTCTTGCAGCCACTCAAAGATTCGAGGACAGTCAAAGACCCTCCCAAATATTTATGAATCCTAGTAAGACTCGTGCAAACGTAAAAAGTTGTCACAAGCACTCATCAGTCTGAGGACACTCAGCTGCACACGTACATTCATACGGTAAAGTTGCATTGCACTACTTGACTTTTAACCTGAATTTTTTTCTCTGATTGCATTTTTTTTTCTTCGCCCAATATCGATCTTTTTTCGGTGTTGGATAAGTAGCCTTCTGTATGGTTGAAAAACGCTACCATTATGGGGATAGTTTAGCATTCCATTGACGAGTATACGCGTTTGCAACGTTTTTTCCATTTTCCCGTTGTATTTTTTGTATGCATACAACTCGCTACTTTCCACGAGCTTTTGTTCCGCGAATCGAGAGGTACAATAAAAACAAAAAAAAAAAAATCCACTCGTCGTGCTCTCTTTTTCAAAGCCCTTTTTTTCACTCGTGACTATATCGATACATTACAGTGGTTCGAAAGAAAAATATTTTTTTGTTTCTTTGGAATTGGAATGAAAAATTTTGCGGTGGCTGAAAGTGTCGAAATTTTTTGGAAAATTTTATAAAGAATTTTTGCAGTTTTTCTCATTAAATATTGTAGTTCATTTTTAGGGAATTTTGATTTTTTCGAATCCCAAAGTCAGTGAAGTGTAGAATATCATATTTTTCAAGCTATTGCAAAAATCTTGCTAGGAAACACTTCTATTGATTTCGAATATAAATGTTTGGTTTTTAATAAATATTTAATAAACATTACATTTTTTCAATTTTTGATTAATAAACTTTTTTGAAAATTTCAACATCCCAAAAGCTGTAGTGAAATTTTTATTTGTTAGCCGAGTTGTTATGTGAAAAATTCTCATTCATCACGAAGTACTCGAACGTCAATGAACGTCAACGCAAAAATGGGTCTCTTTTTGTAACCGGTATAATGTATATGAGTCTGCCGGAATCGTCGACACTGCGTACTCGTTATTTTCGAATAGAGATATTGCCATTGCAACGCTGAATGACGATATATGCATATGGCTGGGTGAATCTCGCCAAACCAAACATCACTTTTTCCTCTATATTGCTCGAGGATTTAATTTCATCGAAAATATCTGTATCGGTTAGCTCGAGTCTTTCACTAAAATAACAGCATGCACCAGAACCTCTACTATGCTTTGCAATTTTCGTATCATTTCGTTTGACTGCGAGGCACTATTGATTTTCTTGTTTTTTTTTAAATTTATTTTATATCGTTTGGCGCACTGTAAAAAATTTCTGTTGAAACTTCATAAAAAAATATGAAGTTTTTATGCATACATATACAGTACATTAAATTTCATATACATGTGTGCAGTAATATTCCAATATAAATTTCAATTTTCAGAGTTTATTAATTCTCTTAATTTCAATATACAAATATTTTAAGTTAAAATTGTTAATTTTCCAATCGATGTCTATTAATTTCGATTTCGTGTACTTGTTATTGAAATTTAATATACAAAAGAATATGAAATTTCAATAGCAAGTATAGTGAATTTAATAACATTTTTTACGGTATGTAATTGTTACTTCACGATCCGTAGAAATTCGAATAAAATAGAAAAATAAATCGTCGTTTGAAATTTTTTTGGGTCATTCAATAAAAATAATCATATTTCTTATTGGTGTTTTTATGTCTCAATTTTTTTACCACTAACATAAACCAATTTACACCAACAGCTTTGATCCCAAAAAAATATTCGTAATTGAAGCTTTGTTTTTGGGCCAGAGGAAAAAAAACTCGAATTAATAAAAATTATTATTATTATTTGTTAACCCTTTGTGCCATGGTGGTACTCTGAGAGTGACACCTAACAGTGGCTAAAGGAAAAATGTGTGACACAAAGGGTTAAATATACATCGCTTGCTGTTGGGAAACTTTTTCAAGTGGGTAAAGAAAAAAAAACTTGAAAAAAAAAGAAATTTGTCAAAATATGACTTATGGCTTACGTTAAACCAGTTTTATCCATATCGACTTTCTGAAAATTTCAGGATCTTTTAAGATCAGAACAAGGTATTATATATAAAAAAAATGGAATTAAAAATTCAATGTTGATCGTGGATTTTCACGATTTTTGAAAGTTTAAAATTCTCCAAATTCATCATTTTTCAAAAAATTTGTTAGGAATTTTTTTTTCGTAGCCTTAAGTATACGCTTTAAGACGAACCCAGAACGATTTTTTCGTAACTATAATAGTTTTCAAGATATTTAAAAAATAAACTTGAAAAATTGAGAAAATGGTGAAATTTTGAATATTGCATAACTTTCGAAAAAAAATTCGATTTTTTTTTCCTTTGCTCGAACCTCGTTTTATGATGAAAGAAAACTTCTGACCAAATTTCATCGAAATTGAAAAGGGTCGATTCCAACTATTGGCCGATTTGACATGGAACGACCCTTATATATGTGTCAGTGTCAATCTATGAAATGTAATAAATTCGAACTAACGATTGTATTTGCAAGAATCATTTATATATCATCTATCTGATGGCTGGTTGGCCAACAATGTGCCGGTGCACGAGTGAAAACTCACTACTTCCGGTTATCCACGTTTTGCCATTTCATTTCCGTTCCCATTTGTTATTCATTCTTTCTTTTCATTTTTTTTTAAAGCTTCTTTTCCCCGTCAACATTTGTTTAACCATTTTCTGAAATTCCAAGCGTGAAATCTCCAGCAACGGGGGGATTTCACTTTTTTTTTTATTATTGCTATATCAACAATTTCAATATTCCTTTCCACAATATTTCCGCTGTTATTGTTATTATTATTATCATTATTATTATTATTATTATTATTATTATTATTATTATTATTATTATTATTATTATTATCATTATTATCATTATCATCATCATCATCATCGTGCACGTTCAACCGTGATGAATCGTGGTGTTTGCATTCATCATATTATTGGTAGATTTTGGAAACCGGAAATCGGCACAATGTCGATATTTAAATATATATATATGGGTCATTCCATGTCAAATCGACCCATAGTTGGAATCCACCCCTTTCAATTTCGATGAAATTTGGTGAGAAGTTTTCTTTTATCATAAAATAAAGTTCTACCAAAGGGAAAAAATAAAAAAAATTTTGTTTGAAAGTTATGCAAAATTCAAAATTTTACCATTTTTTCAATTTTTCAAGTTTAGTTTTTAAATATCTCGAAAACTATTATAGTTACGGAATTGTTCTGGGTTCGTCTTAATGAGTATACTTGGGGCTACGAAAAAAAAATCCGATAAATGTTTTTGAAAAATGATGAATTTGGAGAATTTGAAATTTTTTTAAATCGTGCAGATACACGATCAACATTAAATTTTTGGTCTAATTTTTTTTATGTAATACCTTGTACTGATCTTAGATCCTGAAATTTTCAGAATTGCGGTCTCTTTCAAAAATATGAATTTTTGAATTCTGATGAACAATTTTTTTTTCTCACCTCCAAGTTAAGTAAAGTTGAGCAATCACGTAGTTTTGTAATTTTTAGCAGTAAAAATTTCAATCAATGACATAAGAATTTACAAACAGAACATTCATTGAAATTTTTACTGCTAAAAATTACAAAATCACGTGATTGCTCAACTTTTCTTAACTGAGAGGTAAAAAAAAGGTTTGTTTGCCAACACTCAAAAATTCATATTTAAAAAAAAAACGCAATTCTGAAAGTCCCAGGATCTTTTAAGATCATTACAAAGAATTATATAAAAAAAATTAACCCAGAAATTTAATGTTGATCGTGGATTTTGACGATTTTTAAAAATTCACCAAATCTCCAAATTCATTATCTTTCAAAAAAAAAATTGCGGAATATTTTTTCTTCTTAGTTCCAAAAGTATACTCTTTAAGACGAACCCGAACGATTTTTACGTAACTATAATAGTTTTCGAGATATTTTGTTAAAAAACTCGAAAAATTGAAAACACGGTGAAATTTTGAATTTTGCATAACTTTTGAACAAATTTTTAAAATTTGTTTTCCTTTGGTAGAACGTTGTGTTATGATAAAAGAAAACTTCTGACCAAATTTCATCGAAATTGAAAGGGGTCGATTCCAACTATTGGTCGATTTGACATAGGATGACTCATATATTGTATAGCGATAGACATATGGACTCGATAGTTGGTGGATGTATGGAAACCCTTCATAGCTAATTAATTCTCTCGGACGCGTGTTTCCTCCAGCTAGTATTATGAATTAATTGAGCATTTTCAAGGGAAATGCGAATATGAGAGGATAGTGAACTTCAGACAGAGAGAGAAAGAGAGGGAGAGAGGGATAGGGCTGGAGAGAGGTAGCGAGCGAAAATGAAGCTTGTCAGTGAGCTTTTGAGTTTCGGGTATTATTTCGATGAGGATAATTATCTCTCTCATGAAAACCGGCACACGGGCAGCTCCAATTCGCTGAGTGAGGACCCGAGGGTTATGGCGGCATACAACCATCGTTTGGAAAGTAAAATGGCGTATAACTAACATGTCTCCACTCGTTGAATAGTTTACGCTCTTTTCATTTACTAGTGCTCATGTGTACCATAATACTTGCGAACATCATCCGGATTACATGGCCCGTGGGATGTATGTAATCCCCCGGATCGACAAACCCTTGAGGGAAATTATTTTATTAAAAAAATATTTTTTTTACAACTAGAACGAGGGAAAGAGAACGGAAAATTCGGGAATGCGAAAGCTCAATTTTCGACCTGTCATTCTCGGTACTTTGACGAGACAATTAAATCCGGAGATGAAAAACCCCTCAAGCACATAAACTTCCCCGTCGAATTGCGTCCGACGCATACGTTGAAATTCCGAAATGCCAGAGTGATTGAAAAAAAGGGAAAAATGGTTTTTATCAAAATTGATAAAAGCGTCAGCGTCGGTTTGTGAAAAATAGCAATGATGCAGTGTTTCAGCGAAAAAAAACCTACCGTAAGATTATTTTTCGATGAAAAGTATTAAAATTGAGCAAAGGTATCAAAAATTTTGAGTTTTGATTCCTTATTGAGTTTGAGTTGTTCATTATTGATTATGCGAATTTTCATTCAGATTGATGAAAATCTTTGGAAATGAGACTTTTCTTTCTTTCAGGAGCTTCTCGCTTTTCGCGGCCAACTTTAAATGCTAAATAGACGAGGAGAAAAGTATGGCTGCTCCTAGAGAATCCAAAATTATGATAATTTTATTCGAACCTTTCTCATTTCAAGGGTATCAAGAGTGAAAATATGATGACCCGACGTGCGCTCAAGATAGGTCGTGCTTAGTTGTGAATCAAACGAGCGTAACTGTGGATGCAATTTACCGATTGACATTGCATGATTTAAACTTCTTTTCCTTTTTCAAAAATGACGACGAAAATTGAAAAAAATGGGTCACGAATACATCTGCAAATTTAATGGGGGCAGTGCAAATCGAATTCAAGTTGGAATGTCATTGAGCATTTTCCGATGATTCGTTCAAAATGCCCTAAAACATCGAGACAATCATATTTAGAAAAAATGTGCGGATGGATGTGTGCGTGTGTGTGTGTGTGTGTGTGTGTGCGCGCGCG
The DNA here is from genome assembly GCA_946863875.1 of Alloplasta piceator. NCBI lineage: Eukaryota > Metazoa > Arthropoda > Insecta > Hymenoptera > Ichneumonidae > Alloplasta > Alloplasta piceator. Next base: position 42,358,903 of record OX333074.1, read on the forward strand.
CGTGGGTGTGTGAGGTATTCCAGCCCAAGTGTGTAAACTCGTGACCCTGACACTCTCGGATTTATATTATTTTTTTCATGTGATCGCATTGAGTCTAAAATACACCCTCATAATTTTTTTGGATTTTTCCAAACATCCCTTATTTAAAAAAAAAATTTTTTGAAAAATTTTCTGTGTTTTACAAGCTATATTAACGTTCTCAAAATTCCAAAAAATCTTCAAATAGCTTGTAAAAGCTTGTTATAGTTTGAGAAATAGCTTGTGAAACACAGAAAAGAAAATCTGCTCACTACGGGTGATAGCTTGGAAATTTTTATATATTATCACGGTTTTTCAGAATTTTTTTAAATTTTTAAAAAATGGCTTTGTTTCAACAACATTTTTTTTTAATAGGGGATTTTTGGAAAAATCTAAAAAAATTATGAGGCTGTATTTTAGACTCAATGCGATCATATAAAAAAAATCAAATAAGTCCGAGAGGGTCAGGGTCACGGTCTTACACACTTGGGCTGGAATACCTCATATGTATCCTGAGTGTCAGATGTATAAATCATTAATAACTCGAGAACGCTTCCAGGTATCGAGATGAAATTTGCGACACTTGTCGAGCACGAACTGCTCTTTATTATGAAAAAATTTTGATTTAATTCTAACGGGTGTTCAGATTTTATCGACTTTTTTCGTTTTTGAAAAAATGGCGTAAACGCTTTAACTTCTGCAATTTTCAAGATATTGCACTCAAACTTTGTACAGAATTAGTATAGCTATTAGGTTTCGTATTGAATTTATCGAGAGAATGATTAAATTTTTATGCAATGTTGAATTTTTTGAAAAATAGCGCAAATAGCGCAAAAATAGTGCAAATTTTCAAGATATTGCACTGAAACTTTGCACAGAGCTAATATAGCTATCGAGGTTGTTCGCTATCGAATTTGGTGAAAATTCATCAAGGAATTAAAATGTTATGAAATTTGTAATTTTTTGAAAAATAGCGTAAATGCTCTAGCTTGTGCAATTTTTAAGATATTGCGCTGAAACTTTGTACAGAGGTAATATAGCTATCGAGGTTGTTCATTATCTAATATGACGAAAATCGATCGAATAATTAAAATTTTATCAAATTTTGGGTTTGTTGAAAAATAGCGTACTCTAACCTTCGGCTACTTACGAAATATTGTACTGAAATTTTGTACACGTTCAAAATAGTGATCAAGGTTGTTCGCTATCGAATTTTGTAAAAATCAAATTTGGCAATCAGCAAATTTGAAAGAATTTGGCAAATTTGCACATTGATTACTCATGTTTTTCGATAGGTAAAATAGCTTCCTTTATGAGGAAGCCAAATTTTATCGCCATACTTTGTGATAAAGGAAGCTGTATGAACTATGGATAAAGATGAGGAAGCAATGTGCAAATGTCCAATTTGCAGGATTTTTTATGAAATTATCGGCATTAGGAAAAATTAATGGTCCTGAACTGCAGCATGGTTTTACGCAGCTTGATTTTTACCTTAAATGTCTCGTAAATCCAGGGAAAACATGTTTTCTCTGAAACCAGGTTTTCTCTATAGTTGTTTGATTATTATAAAAGCGACTGTTTCACATTTTTTTTTCGACGACGAAGTAACGCTAAAAAGCTCTGGAAAAATTTGCGAGCTCGGATCATATTTTCCAACTCTCCCCTACGTGCAGTATATTACCCAACGCTCTGTTGGGTTGATATATGCATATCTATATGGGACCCACGGCGAGCATTCGTCAAAGTGTTTTCCCGCGAGATGTTTTTCATCGCTGAGCGAATCCAAAGCTCGGCACTCTTTCTCTCTCCCTCTATCTCTCGGCAATCCGGGGAGATGGTGGCTTCTATATAGCCGAGCTCCGACGACGCGAGAGGTTAATATATAAAAGCTGTGGAAGCTCTCGAGAGCCTCTGGAATACGTAATGCCTCGTCCGACCCCTTCCGCTCCATCCCCTCTTTTCACGTTTGACGTATGAGTGGATGTACGGAGGTAAAAGTCTCGTTTTATTTACGAATTCCAAAAGCATGGATTTGCGTCGTTTGATATTTGCGAAAAAAACTGCAATATCCAGATTACATTATTTGCTAATCATTCCGTTTCATCTCCGCCATTTCCGACGATTTTCTTGAAATATACTCCCTCAAATATAGGGGGAAGTCCCCCAGTACCGGACACTTAGGGTTATTCATTAACAAAACTATTATATATATAAGAACTTCGATTTTTTATATTTTTTTCCACAAACTTTGGAGTATTCTTTGGTGTGTTAATGATAGTAAAGATTTTTAAAAAACGTAAAACTAAGAAAAACATATTTTTGAATTTAATAGTTAAAATGGTCGAGTCCGAAAAGTGCACTGAGAAAAAAAAATGTTGGAATCAATTAAATTTGTCATTCAATACGTGCAAACGAATATTTAGTTGGTACAATTCAATATTTTTTTGCCTGAATAATATTGAATTGTACCAACTAAATATTCGTTTGGACGTATTGAATGACAGATTTAGTTGATTCCGACATTTTTTTTTTCAGTGTGGCATCTGGTACCGGACACTATGAATATTATTTGACAAAATAGATTAAAAATAGTTAAATTTTGCAATGATCGCAAATATATTCATCGGAACACTCTGGAATATCTGCGCATGCCTTATGAGCCCATTGCTTACACAATTGCCGCACTGGATCCAGTCATTATTATCATCGAGGCTTTTTTCATATTTTCCTCGGGCCATTTTCCTTTCCTCATTATTTTCAACTGATTTGTTATAGTGAAATACCACCACAACAAAAACTACATGTTTTACATAAATATTCCAAGAACGAAAAAAAAATGGCGTCCGGTACTGGAGAAAAATCGAGTGTCCGGTACCAGGGACTCAACATGCAAGATTAAATAACAAAATGCGTTGCCATTTCACAAACATTTCGAAATTTAACCTTCATTATTTGAAAGAATACTTACCAAAAATCATCCCAAGCTAAAAAACGGAGCCGCAAAACCCTCATTTTTTAAACAATTAATGTGTGAAAATTACGGCTGACACGAAATATTAATCGGCTCTAACGAAAATCAACTCTCGGAAACGCGCGCATGCGCACTGCGGCTAGCTCTCTAGCGCCACCGTCACCACTGTAGCCACTGTTCGAACTACGCACGAGAACTATTGCCGTTGCTCTCTAGTTTGGCTTATATCAACAGTGTCCGGTAATAGGTGCCACCCGGCGTTAAGGGACTTCCCCTTACTCTCGCAAATAAGCGTTCAAAAATTTTTTTCTACCCTCTAAGTATCCAGAATTATATTTAATGATGTAGCCCCAAGTATGTGTGCAATTTAAAAATTAAATTGTAAACATGAATTAAACGAAAGGTGGATTTGGTAGGGACTTTGTTAATATGCAATAGGGTGGTTTGAAACATATGTTTATACACCCTGTTTCTTATCGAGGTTTTCGTACTTTGACCCTGGAAAATAAATCTCTTGCAAGCTTGTATCCGATTTTTTCTAGTAGTCTCGTATCAATGTTGAAGGTTGGCAAAAATGACGTTTACAGAATTTTAAAATTCAAATGTCACAAAATGTTGTGATATGTTCATTTTTGTGAGCAAATGTAACCTTCTGTCAATTCTGAATTCTTTGCAATTTGTTTGTTGATATTCAAATTAGTCGAAATCCCAGCAATATCCATTTTTCATCTCAATCTATCAATAATGTATTTGTTTTTCGCTTTCTCATAAGGAAAACTTTGTTTTTTTGATAGAATATGTTTCTCGAGATTTGTTTGCCAGTCAAAATATTATAAACCATCGAGAAATCATATTATATACAAAAAATTTCTGGAGGGAAATTGGGGAAGGTGGGGCACGACGGCCCCTCTAAGCCGGTTAATACTTTTGGTGCCTTTTAACCATCAAATCAGTTTACTTTTATTCTAGCTTGAACGAATTCACCGACATTTGGCCGAAACTAAAAAAAAAAGAACAAATTTCTAGGGCACGTGTCGGCCTTCCTCTAAAAAAATGATTTTTAAAAACATTTCCTCTTATCTTAAAAAAATGTTTTCAACGTTGAAAACGTCTTTCTTTTGGATGATCCATTTTACCCCTAATGTAATGCATCGGCCTTAAAATAGATGAATACATAAAACTCATCAGAATTTGAAGAAAAACAACAATTCTCCGACCTAATTTTTTAGAGTGGTCCATTATACCCCAGGTATCGCGGATCGGTCTAAAAATGAGTCAATACATCAATTTTATGATAATTTGACAAGAAACCAAACAATATTTGTTCACCGGATTTTTGAGGGAAGCCGTTGTGCCCCACTTTCCCCTATGCGTGTTTGTGAAATTGTCAAGTTTTTCTTAGAAGTTATTATTTGCTCATAAGGGAACATTTGGTAGTGGCAAAACAATGATGAGGAAAAATGTGTGAATTATAATTTTCATTTTTTCAAATATCTACCATTTAATTAATCTGGATAATTCACATGAAAACTCAAAAATATTTTGTAATATATACTATTTCAAAGCCTAAAGGCAAAATTTGATTTACAATTGAATCGCTACCAAATATTATCACATATGGTACCTACTCAGGTTTTGCGTGAGATGTAATTCAATAAAGAGAAACAAAAGAATAATGAAAAATTAGCAAACTAAAATAAACCTTTTTAGTAATCCGATAAAAAATTTAAAAAATGATTCTTTTCGTGAGAATGTCGTTATAGCCGGTACCTTAGAGAAAACGTTGAAAAAAATGTTGCAAAATGGTGTCAGTGAACAAAAAAGGCGTTTTGTGACTCTTTTTTCATAGTTTTTAATTTTTTTAATAGTAAAAATAATCATTTTAATACAATCGTGGTAGGGGCCATAGAGAGTTATATATTTGAGATTGGTGAACAATTTCAAGTAAATCGGTCGCGTGTAAAAAAAATTAGTCTATGTTAAGTCGACGATAAGTCTCTCACGTAGTCTACGAAAAGTCTCGCTAATGAAACAAAAAAGACTTCTGATATAGACTTTTCAACGAAATGTACATTCCACAATAAGTGTCTCATAAGTCTTTATTCTAATAAGTGTACATTCATATAGACTAATAAATCTATATGAACGTGAATTCATGACCCGCTCTTATTTAGGCTCTCAAAAGTCATTCTTTAAATATGAATATCGACTTATGAGCATCAGTCGATATTTACGTAGACTTATCAGTCTACATAATATAGACTTGGGATCGGGACTTCACAACTGAATGAGAATTCATTAACCGAACTTATTTTATCTCTCAAAAGTCAAAAGTCTCTCTTATTTTAGAATAAATACAAATGACATCTGTATTTATTCGCCGCAAATTTAATTCCAGGATTCCTGACCCCTCATAAGTTAATTCCAGGATTCTTGACTCCTCATAAGTTAAGTGACCGCTCATAATTTAATTCCAGGACTCCTGACCCCTCATAACTTGATTCCAGAATTCCTGACCCCTCATAAGTTAAGAGGGGACAGGGGCTCTGAAATTAAGTTATGATTGGTCGCTTAACTTATGAGGGGTCAGGAATCCTGGAATTAAGTTATGAGGGGTCACTTAACTTATGAGGGGTTAGGAATCCTGGAATTGAGTTACGAGCGGTCACTTAACTTATGAGGGGTCAGGAATCCTAGAATTAAGTTATGAGGGGTCAGGAATCCTGGAATTAAATTTGCGACAAATAAATACAGATATAATTTGTATTTATTCTAAAAGAGAGACTTTTAAAAGACTTTTGGGCAACAAAATAAGTTCGATTCATGAATTCTCATTGAGTTGTGAAGTCCCAACCCAAATCTATATATTGATGTAGACTTATAAGTCTATATAAATAGAATAGATATAAATAGAAATAATGAGGAAAGTAGTTTGCATATTCTTCAATAATTTTTTCAAAATTCTACACCAGAATACTCCCTTAAAGTTAGGCTCCGACGTGTTGCATCACTAAAATAGCTATAACTTCGTAAATTATTGGAATTCAAAATTTTTTTTTCAAGGAAATATTTCAAAAGATCTAAACTTTAAGAATATGCAAAAAAAAAATGTAAAATTGATTTTTATAAAATTCTAGCCCAGAACACTGCCTTAAGTGAAAATCAGAGATAATTCAAGGTAAAAATATTTAAAGCTTTGAAGTTAGCTTGGAGCTCTGCTTATTTCTTTTTCCAAAAAAACGCTTGTTTTTATTGGTTGTTGTCTGTTTTTCCCCCATTGAGATATTATCCCGAAAGCTTTTCATCCCTTATGCGTTATTAGGATGTCTTCACGATCGTTCTGGCCAATCCCTATACATATATATTTCTTGCTGTGGCGCGTGTTTTTCGTAAAGCTGATGCTTGATTTATCGACAAGTGGAGGGAAACGTAAGAGGGGACTTGCGAAAAGAATGCGATCAACGAAGTGAAAGCAAGAGGGAGAGGGAAAGAGAAAAGTCAAAATTTATGGTCACCCTGGTAACGCTCCAAAGTTCGGCCATTCGTCACTTGGACTCGCGTTTGCTAGTAGCCCCGCGACAGAACTCCCGGTGGACGACAACGACTACGATGCCCAACGAACCGTAAGAAAGCTCGTAATACCGGATACCACGACCTTTGTTCACATTGTAGAAAATAGCGATTAATTATCCAGAACAATTCGAGCATGGCTCATACACGGTATGTAGTAGCCTCATATTACATCTCTCTAAAAATGATTTATCAAATTTTCGCCAATTTCACATCCAAAGAAACATTTTTTCGATTTATAAAAAACATTTTTCCAAAATTTCCTCGATGGATGATGATGATGAATCACAAATAATTATGATAGACTTTGATATATTAATATAATAATAATAATAATAATAATAATAATATAATTAGCATAGTATATTAATGAAGATATAACACGATACGGCGTTGCTGCCATATTTTTGTAATTCTTCTGATAAAATTTCATTTATTTCTATTTTCATTTTTGCGTACTCAAAGCAGAATCCTTCTGTGTCCGCAATTTTTATGAATAGGTAAAGGGTTTGCTACCAAACGTCATCAAAAGTTTAATATAAGATACTCAGGATATAGAAGTAACTGCTGCTTGAAACACTTTTGAATTTTGTACTTTTATTATTTGTTTTTGTGGATAAATTATCGCTACAATGCAAATGTAGCATATTTACATCTTTAGACAACTCTACCAGTTAAAACTGTCTCATCGAACAACTCTACCAAAATACAGTTCTCTCGGTACATCTCCATCATTTTTCATCTCTTCCAACTAATGTCTTCAATGGATAGATAAAAAACATTATTTCCAAAAAGCAAGGCCGAAAATAACTCTCCTGAAAAATGAGTACCGCATATTACCTATTACCGACTATTATCGCAGTAAATCATTTTTTTCAGGGCATTGACATTTTCAGTGTGTCCAGTAAGCTTAATAATAGTGCAAACTAGACTTTCGAATTTCTATATCTTTTAAGAAGTTATTTTGAAAATCTGAATCGAACTCATAATGATTTCCGGAGTTTAATAATATGACTTTGGGCTTTTACAATAAATCGAAATCAGGAAAGTTTATATCCTTCATTTGCGTCTTTGACTGTTGGTAACAGAAAAGTTCAGTCTCTTTAAATTATTTATCGTAAATTACATCGAATATAAAAATGGTCGTACTGCTTGATAAACTGTGATCTGACAGTAAGCTTCAACTTCTTTTTCAAGTAGAAAGGATAAATAATAGAAGTCAATGCGTGAATTTAGTATCGAGCAAATATTGGAATATAAATATAATATAAGTTGAAAATATAAAAATATGAAAATAAAAAATATAAAAATGTATCGAGGTAAAAAATATAGTTTATGTCACTCAGTACAATAATGGACGCTTTTCGTCCGCGAGCGGACGTGAAATCGTCCATATTGCACCTCGTGATATAAAATATCATACATCACTCGTCAGAAAATGTTTTTACGTCCTCGTGATGTAATGTACTATTATTCTAATCCTATATTACTGCGAACTTAACCCTCGCTACTCACACCTCAAAATAACTCCAAGTTGTTCACACTGGGTCAATTTGAGCCGATCGACTTCTTGGACGGTTGTCAAAAAAAGTACTTATCCGATTGACTTAAAAAAAAGGAATTTTCTTTAAACATTTCGGTATATGAAACAATTGTTTTTTTTTTTTTAATATTTACATGGAAAAAAATCATGAAAAAAGACTTTAAAAAATCTGGTTTCTTACTTCAAAAATTGTAACTCTTTCAATTTTAAAGATTTTTTGGAAAAATTTCCACACGATACTCTCAATGTATGATATTTAAGAAAAAAAATACTACTCTCAATATATGGTACTTTAAGAAAAAAAAAATACTTTGAATCCATGCGTTCCAAAATTTATATTCCGCTATGTGAAAATATCGAAAATCTATTATGGCTACCTATACCAAATACTTCAAACTTCCACCAGAGAGCCGAGAAAAACCCACGAGGACCCGGATAGTTAGAGATAATTGAGCTCAAAGTGAGAGTTCGCGTCAATTTTACCCACGGGGTGACCAGCGAGAGTTCATAAACAAAAATTTTCACCAGGTGGTAATAAAAATTTGTTGAATGTTAATTTCCAGAAAACTTGTTCCAAACTCACAACACATCAAAAGGGTCATCATTCCATTTATTTCATATTTTAATAACTTCAAAAACTTACAATGTTATCGTAATTTTTGTCAGAAAAATTTATTATTTTCTAAATTCAAATATTCGTACAAAAAGGTTCTTTGGCCATTATTAGCACAACAATGGCATAGGTAAGCCTTTGACTTCAATCTTCGTCGCGTTATATGATCAAAGTTTTATAATTCTGCTTGAGGTGCAGAGAGGAAAAAAAAATTATGAAGCAGACCATTCACGGAGAAAAAAAAAGTTGGAATCAACTAAATCTGTCATTCAATACGTCCAAACGAATATTTAGTTGGACGTATTGAATGACAGATTTAGTTGATTCCAACTTTTTTTCTTATCAGTGTTGATTGTTGATTATCTCGCTCCCTAAGAGGACAATCCATATAATCCATATTATATTCCGAATATAGTATCCACGTTTTCTCGGCGTTGGAATAATCAACATTCCGTATGTGACTGCAGAATTTTGACTCGCAACTTCGCGTGCTTCATGTGTATGCGCGTGTTGCTTTTATTAGCAAACTACGAGAATGTCTTATCGCGAGTCATAGACAGACAGAGTCAGGAGAATGTGAAACGTGACGGGATTTTCGATGTTTCCCGAGTAATCGCGAATGCGTTGCTTCCGAATGAGATTACTGTATCGATTTTACCGTCAAAGAGAAATTACGCTTAAATGACGAGACGCATTTTGCACGTGCATCAAGCAAAATTTCGCCTTGAAAAATTAGCCCAGTCGGGTTAGACAAAAAAAAGGCGTGCAAAAATTCCTGTCACCAATTTCATTGCCCTAATCTTTAGGGGGGGGGGGGGGGGGGTCACCAGTAGTATAAATTCAAAATAGTGACCAAATTCCACCGGTGCCTCAGCCGCCATCTTGAATTTACAACTTTAGTCCTTACAACCTTTATCGTGCGATCGATATCTTTCGAATTAAGCGAGAAAATATTGGCAAAGTGTAATTATTAAATTATGGCGTTTGCTATCAGCTTTAGGACATAAATGGACAGAAACAAAGTTGTAGGGAATTATATTTCCTGCAATTTCGATTTCTATGATTTTTTCGCTGAAATCAATGTTTAAGGTCCTACGCTTGCGGTAAAGACGCTTCCTTATATACCGAGAAAAAGGTTTGGTGAAGTGAAAAAAATTTGGCTTGAATTAACTAAACCCGGCGGTTACGGGTGGCGAACGAAATGTATAATTCAGTTAACTCAAAACGTGTATCAAAATGGAAACAAAAATTGCATTCCCATAAATACATATATCCTTGACCCAACAGAGTAGAGAATCCGTTCAATTGAAAGATACATTGTTTTGATTCTATATTTGGTAAAATGCACTCAATATGCGATTGCATAACCAAATGGTTTAGATGAATGAACAGTTTATATTTTCTATGCAATGCAGATGCTGTTCATCGGAAAAAAAATGCGTTCAGTATAAAGCTAGCAAATTTCAATTGAATTAACAAATCATTTGATGATATGCATTATTTGCTTAAGCTACGAGGGCTTTTACTTAACTAATCAATCGTGAGATTAAACAGTTGAGTGAAAATTTAACTTATTTATCCTTGCGCCCATAAAGAGCACGAGCGCCACCAAAATGCAATGGCGGTCTCATTCAAATGTGTAGTCTTTAGTCCATATAACTGCGCGACCAAAGAGCGCGGGTAATGTTCCATCAATTTAAAGTTAATTGAGGACTCCGATGCTGGTAATACACTGGTACTTATCGGTGCTCAGTGGCTGTCTCGCTGGCGCGAGAGCGCGCGCCGATCGTCGCCACCTTACGGATCTCGGGCGAAGTGCCGAGATCGTGGTAGTTACTATACGTACTATCGACTAAATGTGTTGTGACTGCATTGAAATATTTAGTCAAATTTATCAAACAATTAGATCGACCTGAAAGCATTTACTATTCTCTTTAACTGGATGAATAGCTCAAATTAAAACTAGATTTTGTTGATGAGATGAAACATACAGTTAAAACAATTTTGACAATTTTGACTAAATATTCGATTGAATGAGAAAACAAGTTGTTGAATCAATCTCGTTTGAAATCATTTTGATCCAATGTTGTAATTGCAGTGAATGCAGTACACATTCGAAACAACGACACCAGTTTTATTATTTCAACAACGGGGTAATCAAATCAAATATGTGACGATTGATTCGAACGAATTTTCCGTGATCGCAGCTGGGTAGTTGATATTACTAAGCCTTTTTTTTCGGTGTAAGAGTTTGAGGCTGGAATTCGAGCTTAGTGTTCAGCTTAGTGTCGAGCTTAATTCGCGCACTCATCGCAAGACAGCCCGTATGTACTCTATAATTTACATTTCAAGAACGTCATGATACGTCGAAAATTTCATTTATACACCGGCGGCATGTATGTATAATAATTCAGGATGCATTCCCGGGAACATTTGCCATTTTGCTGGTCGCACGTCAAACTTGGCAAGTTGGCGATAACTGTACTTAGCCCGTTTCTCCCGGAGTGAGACATCGAGGGAGAGAGTGAGGGGAGATTTTGAGATGGGAAGGCGGAATTCAGGACCTTGGTAACATCAGCCACCGAATTTCTCGAGCGAACAAAACTCGTTGATGGTGGAGTAGCGAGTCATGCACCGCCTGCAGGCAGGTCGCGTGCATCTTACAGTTTTCGGATCTATAGTCCCCCAAAGTTTGCCAGTTTCCAGCCACGCTCCGACGCCTCTTTGGTAATAGTTCTGGAGAAGCGAGAGAGAGGTCAATTTGAGAAACGACGACGGAGGTCAAATGGCCGCAAGTGGTCGTTAAGTGTCCGAGTATAATATCAGCGAGCCACAGTAATCAAACATTCGCGACAATGTTGAAGTTTCATTCACTGACACGTAGATTCATCGTCGAACTATCCAGACGTATATCTTCATTGATCATTTCTGGAGAGATTAAAGCCTCCGATCGAGTAATCGCACCAGTGAATTTCCAAGTTTCCAAACTTGCAGTTAGGTCATTCTAAGGTCCGAATTTTAAGATATTACGATCAAACTTTCTATTGAACTCAATAGTGAACTTAAGTTGCAATTTGAGATGAATCTTAAGTTTGAACTTAAGTTTCATTATAAGTTCATACTTAAGTTCAGGCTTTAGTGCGAACTTCAGATCGATCTTAAATTCAAACTTAAAGTTGGTTTGAAGTTTGAACTTAAGATCCACCTTGAGTTTAAACTTAAGTTCGACCAAACTTAATTATTTTGGCAATTAATGTCAAAAAACACGGTCGTGGGAGGTGATGAACGAAGTTTGATAAGCAGAACGGTTGGAATCATGGCAGCAGTGGAGCAACTTTTTTTTTAATATGTGTTCCTATTGGGCAGTGTATCTTCTATTATATTTAATACATTCACTTCAAAAAAATTCAAAAAGTTTGTTCAAATGTAAATAAAAATGATACACAATTCATAAATTATTTTATTTTAATGGTTTGTCAAAAAAAATTCCCGAAAAAGAACATTAAAAAAACAGGTTCTACACTAGACGACCCCCTTAAGATTCATCTTAAATTGGAACTTAAGTTCGATCTTAAGTTCCTTCTTGAGTTCAATGAAAAGTTTGATCTTAAGTTTGATCTTAAGATCGATCTTAAGATAGATCTGAAGAACTTGAAATTCGGGCCTAAGTTTGTTGAGCCTAATTTTCCAATGTTTCAAGTCTGAAACATTCGAGGTTTCTCAGTTTATGCTGATGCTTCTTCATGAGTGTAGTGCTGATTCGAAGTTTCTAAGTTGAAAATATCCCATCTCCAGTTCAGAGGTTTGAGTATTTCCATGTTTGTCGGTGCCAGGCGTAAAATCATGACTATTTCACCAGTTATTCTTCATGGAAAAATAATGTAATACATTAAGGCGGTATTCTGATTTAAAGACATATATTTCGAGGGTTTTGTCGAGGTTGATGAAAAAAACAAAAATATGTCCACCATTCTTTTTTTTTACAACATATTTATCAATATTTTGCCAATAAAGAAAATGATTTTTGAGAAGAAAAAGAATGAAAATGCAATACGTTATTAGCTGGTAAAGTTGAGGCTAAAAAAAGGGGTGTGCTGGCTGATACGATTGCAACCTTTCTAGCCATCCAAATTACAAAAGATACAAAATTAAAAAAAAAAAGATTTTTCATTAGTAAGAATTTCGTTATTACCGGCTGTTTCCAAATTTGGAAATAACTGTATTCCTGAGTACATGACTTTGGGGAGTAGAATTTAATCTCTTTAAATTTGGAACCACCTAACCTACCAGCTTGCAAGTTACTAAATATGAAATAGGATCGTAATGATATTGCGAGCCCCAATCCAGAAGTAGATCCGGACGTTCCACACTGAAGCATCTAGCTAATACTAACTAACACTAACATTATCAATGATATTAGTCGCGATAAGACACTGCGGAGAATATGGGAATAGAGTTAAATTTAGTCCCCTTTTAAAAATTATCAATTTGAACCTGTACTTATACTTTATTCCGTTCTATTTGTGTACCAATTTTTATTGTGTTCGATCTGATCAAACACTCATGGACAGAATATTTTTCGAGTCACTGTATACGTCAACGCGACAAATTAGAGGAGTTTTGCGAGCTCATTGACCCGCGTGTCTCCTGCCAGAGATGTAATGTTGTAATTGGCACGAAGTGCTACACACGAGGTTACGCACGAACATACTCGAGGTTATTCGCTCCGCTGAATCTCAATAGCATTCTATACTTCACAAATATATACACGAACACACACGCGTCGGTCGTATAATAGGAGCGTAGTTTAAACGTAAATGGCGAGAGACACCGCTCTTATTGTCAATTAATTCTGGGATCGTTCTTGTTGCACGGCTTCGTCCCAGACGGGCCCATTTCGCTATATACGTGGGACCCTATTTTTATTCACTCTTGTGATGCATTCAAGAGCTTTATGACATTCGAATGACAAAATGCTTTCAAGAATTTTCATCACATAGGGTAGGTGGATGCAATTAGGAATGATTGAGCATTTTCAAGGGTTAGGCATGGTCAGGTCGGCGATAAAAACAGCGTTGTTGCAAATTTTTTTAAAAAACATTTGTAATATTTGTACAGAAGTTTGCAGTTTCAAAATGCAACAACAGAACAGCCGTGCCCAACTCTGATGTTGATTATCAGTATCGGAAAGTACTTCAAGTGCAAAGTACAAAGTACCGTAAGTACTTGAAGTATAAAGTACCGGCAGTACTTGATGTACTACGTACCTATCACTTGAGGTACTTAAGATTTAAAGTACTTCAATTACAAGTACTTGAAAAATCAAGTATCAAGTACTTTTCAAGTTTTCAGGTATATCTCATAAGTTCTAGTACTTACGTTTGATTCCTTCTTCTCATTTGATTTTTATTCGAGGACTTTTTGTATCAAAACATATTTTCACCTTGGGCAATACACTGAGATGAGGCTTTAGGCAGATTGGAACAGAAGTATGTAGACAGAGAATTAAGAATAGTTCAAACATTCACGAGTGTAATTACGATTTGTTTGATACACGTTTGAAGAAGAAGAAATAAAGAATATAATACATGGATTGTTAGGACTATACGCCAACTTCGTGTTCGTCTTCAAAAAACTGTCGTAGGCGACAGTTGTGGGCCAATATGTCCATAAGGTAAATGTCCCAATACCCGACCACGTCCCAGTACCCGACCACTTGAACCAATATATCAGCAAGTTAAGCGTTCACTTAAGAGAAATCTTAAACTGTGAATTGATTTAATATCCAGGATTCATAATCAACGTATACGACACTACTTTTAATAGTTCAAGAATCGTCTGTAATTTAATTTTGGATAAATATGACAGCACGCGTATACCATTCAGGGCACGGAAGCCATTATCTAAGCTGAAGTACTAAGGAATCGCGACATCTTATTGAAGCTATTTCGAAGTGTTTTTTATTGTTTTCGAATCAAGCCTAGCTGTTTTCATTCGGAAAGATACCACTAATTTGATCATGTCGTCTCAATTAGCCAAAAATGCGTTTTAAGTACTTAATTTTCATGTCCGGTTATTTGTACACACGAAATATATCTTGTACCGATAACCGACCATGTGTCCGGATATCGGTACTTGCTCGCGACTATGTTCAGTCCCAGTAACCGGACATCCGCTGACATGTATATTATTCCTGCATAACCTCAAAATTTCGGTGACACATTCTCTGAGCAGCGACGCATTTTTCTCAATTCACCCCCTCCCTTCTTCCCGCCATAGAGATGAGTGGTCGGTTATCGGGTCATAATGTGTGGTCGGATATTGGGTCATATAGAAAAACGGGTGGTCGGGTACTGGTACATTTACATTTCTCAGTATTTTCGGTTATTATGAATAAACAACTAATTATAGCAACAACTATACCCTGTGTTTTGGAAACTAGAGACTTCAAGATTTCCAATAGTCATAGTCGTTATAGAAAAAAGTTTATTTTTGAACGCGAAAAGCAAGTTAACGTTTTCCTCGCCTCTTGGATGGTCAGGTATTGGGACATTTACCTTACGTCACGAAATATTATTTTCAATTGCCTATTCAAAGGCTTTGTACATGCAATCATCAGCTAGACATATTCAAAAGTACTGGATACTTGTACTTGAAAAAGTACTTGAAGTACAATAAAGTATTTGAAATTTTAAGTACAATACTTGAAGTACAGGTCAAGTACTTGAAAATTTAAGTACAATACTTGAAGTACTTAAAGTACTTTTTAAGTACTTCAAGTACGTCGCAAGTACCGGGTACTTCAAGTACTGCTCGGCTCTGATGAAACAATAATGAAAAGCCAATCAAATTTCACTAGAGTTCTAGTCAATCTTGTGACTGATCGAAGAAATTTCCAAAATATGAAATCTTAACAAAATGGTAGTTGTTTGAAGTAAGAGTCTTGATTTTTACGAAATACTGGGCATTTTTTATTCGCCATATCGAAAGTATACTCGAGATAAAAAATCCTTCGATAAAATACTGGATTTCTTCTTCTAGATAAAAACCCAAAAATTTCGAAAAGATCGATGCAACAGTTTTTGAGATATTTTGCTTGTCAACTTGGAAAATGTAGTTTCAATGCGGAAATCTTACAAATTCCTGAGTATAGTACTTTAGAAAGTAACTTAGTAACTTTGGGAAAAATGTGGTCAATACAACTGTTTACAGCTTTCTGAATCTTGATCCGTTCGCCTCGAGATTTTTCGAGTACATTTATAGTTGAAAAAAAAGGTAATTTTTATACTTTTAATACTAGTTGCGATACCTTGATTGAATGCTTTTTATGCAGTTATGCAAATCAAGAATGTACAAATTTGCACATGTAACCTCAAAACTGTCATTCAAGAGGGGAAACTCCCGTAGGGAATGAAATAATTGTCAATGTTTGAGTTTTTTTTAGACATGCCTAATTATTAAACGATCAACCTGATCATTTAATAATTAGTCATGTCTAACAAAATAAATTTAGTCAATTTTCAAAATTTTAACTAAAAGTTTTACCTACATGTTTTTGAAAATACATACTTTTAAGAATTGAAAAAAAAAGTTTAATTTTCCAGTGGCTCTCACCTTTAAGCTTCTGTAATTAAAATGTCGCCCTTACTCAAAGAGCTTAGAATTTTTCATTTTTCAATTATTTGTAAAATCACTGACGGACTTTAAACGTTAATCTCATCGTCGTTAATTGAGTTCAGTCGTGATTAATGCCGATGGATTATTCATTCACGTTGATTTATCATGAGATTGAAATCCCTGTAATGAGCAAGCATTGCACAATCGTTTTTTCTCGCTTTGTTTACTTTCCATTTTCACTTCATGCAAGGTGCGCTGACTTGTGTTTAATCTCGCTCCTTGAGCGCTTCAACTTTTTTGCTGAGACAAGAAAACGAGTCGGTAACAAAGTCTGGCGCGTTTACCCTCGTAAATGGATCTAAACACACATACATACATACACACACACACACATCTGTGTGATATCTGTTATCTCGCCGCTTCAACAAAATCGCGTTTTTGACTCGAGCCCTCTGGCGTCCAGTAATTCTTATCGAATTTTCGTAATGCCAAAAGTTTGTGGAAATTTCCATTTTGAATCATTTCGGATGGAATGCGAAACTAAAAAGGAATGGAAAAGCACAGCGTTGGGAATGTAATATCTCCGAGGAAAAGATGACAAAATATCTGGAATGGAGGATAAGAAAAATGAAGACGAGCTAAAAAGTTGCCGGATAATCTCACGCCACGATGGGAATATATATTTTGAAATCCCGAGCTGCTCATCACTACGACGGAAGAACGTGGAGATAAAAAAGAATGGTTGTAAGAACGGATAGGGAAGAGTGATAGATCTGTGACGGTCAAAAACAAAGAGCGAAGGAAAATTAAATTTCTCATGTAAATCCAGAAAAGTCATTGGTATGGGTCTTATTTATATATGTATGGGTAATTCCATGTCAAATCGACCAATAGTTGAAATCGACCCCTTTCAATTTCAATGAAATTTGATCAGAAATTTTCTTTTATCATAAAACGAAGTTCTACCAAAGTAAAAAAAATAATATTTTTCTCGAAAGTTATGCAAAATTCCACGATTTTTTTCAATTTTTCAAGTTTATTTTTTAAATATCCCGAAAACTATTATAGTTACGACAAAATTGTTCTGAATTCGTCTTAAGGAGTATAATTGGGGCCACAAAACAAAATATAGCGAAAAAAAAATTTGGAAAATGATGAATTTGGAGAATTTAAAATTTTTTAAAATCGTGAAAGTCCACGATCAACATTAAATTTTTTATTCCATTTTTTTTATACTATACCTTGTACTGGTCTTGAAAGATCCTGAAATTTTCAGAATTGCGTTTTTCGTTTTTTTAAAAATGTGAATTTTCGAATTTTGGTAAAAAAAATTTTTTTTTACCTTCAAGTTAAGTAATGCTGACTAATCATGTAATTTTTACTGCTCAAAATTACTAAATTACATGATTGTTCAATTTTACTTAATTTGGAGGTAAAAAAAAATGTTTGTTCACCAAAATTCAAAAATTCATACTTAAAAAAACGCAATTGTGACATTTTCAGGATCTTTTAAGATCAGTGCAAGGTAAAAAAGAAATCTTCTGACCAAATTTAATCGAAATTGAAAGGGGTCGATTCCAACAATTGGTCGATTTGACATGGAATGATCCATATATATATGGTGTATTATTGCTTGGGGTTATTCGCAAGTCGTCTCGCGTAAATAATGGTCCTTCGTGCTGCGAAATTGCCCGCGAGGAGTGTCGCGGAGGAAAGAGATCGCAAGACGACGGGAGCTTCGCGGTTCAAGAAGGACAATGATACAAATGTATATGTATTGTCTATGGGATTTTCGATGTCAACTCAGCAAACCTCTGATCCTCACCTTCTCCGATCTGGTTCGTGATTTTCTTTTTTATCCGGTTGTATCGAGCCATCGGTCTCGCTGCAATCTACAGAAAAAAAGTCTTTAAAAAAAAGCGGTATATTCATTATAAAAGCATTTTGGAATTTTCTTATCAGTAATTCTCGCGAAAAAGTCCCTTTCCGTGAAAAAAACAACACCCTGATTAAATAATGTGTATACGAAAAAAAAAACAATAGTTTGATGTGCAATGAATTAGGATTAACTAATTATTACAAATAAACAATTTATTATTATTTAATGGTACGAATAATTAGTATAAATAAATAAGAATAAGTAAATTATTGAAATTGAATAAAAATAGGAAAATTGAGCAATAGCATTTTGGAAAGGCTTACAGAAATTTTTTACTACGTATTTATCTCTGTTATTAAAAAAATACGGAATTTTGAAACGGTTTCTTTCAATTGCTTGAATTTTATTATTCCCTACTTATTTACAGTTTTTCATCGACTGTATCACAAAAGAGTGCAATTTATAGGTAAAATATAATCTGTCCATTATCGCAATTTTTTCTAATAAAATTATGGATTTCCTTAATTTGATTTGAATTTTTTCATATTTGTAAATTTTTCTTTTTTTTTCGTTGGAGAAGAAAAAACTTAATCTCAGAAATTTGAAAAAAATTGACAATGTCTTATTGAGTACAATGATAAAAAAATATTCGAAAAAATGAAAAATTTTGGTTCAGTGGAAATGGAATACCTCGTATAGCACACGACCTATCTTCCATCAGAGAAAGAGAGAAAGAGAGAGAGAAAGGACCTGTGGGAGCGAATTAAAAAATGGCGACACTTCATTGGCCCTCGGGCATTCTCTCTTTTTTTTTTTATGCGGCAAGACTTTTTGTAACCAGCGGGTGTAAAAAAGAAAATACATAGATATGCTGACTCGATGAGGTGTTGGTTTATATATGGGGCATTCCAGGTCAAATCACGTAGTCATCGGCCTGACCCCCTCGGATTTAGTTGCCGAATTTTTTTTGAGCATATTTTGGTCTAAAAAAAAGATGTTATTTTTTTCAGATTTTGATTACTTGTTTTATCCCATAAAATAATTTTGTTCCCATAACTTTCGAGTAAAAATGAATTACGCCCAGTTTTAAAATTCTGAATTTTTTTGCATCAATTCTACAACTAAAAACTAGTATTTTCATCATAGTTCGAGAGTGGGCCGAGAATAATTAATATTTTTTTTTAATTAAAGAAAAAAAAATTGTTTACAATTTTTTTAAATTAAATATTTTAATGATGGTTTCCTATAGGGGAAAAAAAATAAAGATAAATTGTGTCTTGGTAAAAAAAAATTTTCCTATGTTTTGATAATATATTTTCTGTATTTCGATAATAGATTTCCTATATTTTAGTAATAGATTTGATAAAATCGATTAATTAAGGCATTGAAAAAAAGTATTACTTTTCGGAGGGAGCGCGAAAACAATATAAAAACTTTATCTAACTATTAACAAAAAAACTATTATCAAAATATAGAAAATCTATTAGCGAAAAACAACAAATATATTATCAAAATGTAGGAAACAAATTTTTTTGGCAAGAGATGATTTATTGTTCTTTTTTTTTATCCTACAGGAAACCCTCGTTCAAATATTTAATTTACAAAATGTGTAAAGAAATTTTCGTTATTTAATTGAAGAAAAAATATAAATTATTCTCGGCCCACTCTCAAACTAGGATGAAAATACTAGTTTTTAGTTATAGAATTAATGCAAAAAATTTCAGAATTTAAAAACTGGGCGTAATTCAATTTTACTCAAAAGTTATGGAAAAAAAATTATTTTATGGGGTAAAACAAGTAATCAAAATCTGATAAAAATAACCTCTTTTTTTGGGAGCAAAATATGCAAAAAAAAATTCGGCAACTAAATCCGAGGGGGTCAGGCCGATAACCACGTGATTTGACCTGGAATGCCCCATATACAAACGCGAGGACAATGGCTTTAGTGGTATTTAGCATACAGGGGGATGGTGTGTAATAATTAAAGGAAAACGTACTCGAGTCGTAAATGAGAAATTTTAAAAATAGTTTCTCTCTCTTTCTCTTTCTCTGGGTTCTCCGATTAAAGGGTTGAATGGAAATTACGAATATGTAAAATAAAAATTATGAGATCAGCGACAGTGAGCGAGCGCACATGGGTTTCCGGAGGAAATGGGCGAAGCTTTCAAACCGGGAAGTTCATTAATTTGTTACTTTCGATAATCGAACGTGGGAAACGGACGTACATAAATTCCCAATCATCCGTATTTCATCCCCAATGCATATTCTGCTGTATTCAGAATCCGTGTATGCCGGCATTGCGAATTACACATATACAGGGTGTCCTAGGGGTGAAGGGCAATACCGTAATGGTAGATTCGTAACTCAATATCGAGTGGAAAAGTCCTTTGCTATTTTTTGCTATTTTGAATCCCTGAATTGTTATTAATTTTTTTAATCAGCCAATGAGATGCGCTCATTGACCTGAGCCGTGATCCTACTATGCCTACCCTCGCGCTCGTCGGTGTGAGCGAGGTCAATGGGCGCATCTCATTGGCTGATAAAAAAATTAATAACAATTCAGGGGTTCAAAATACAAAAAAATGGCAAAGGACTTTTCTACTTGATATTACGCCCTGAATCTACCCTCACGGTATAGATCTTAACCCCTGGGATACCCTGTATATACCTCAATAATCATCATCAGAGATATTTGCGCATCGTAAAACAGCACTGATGAAAATTTGAATTCATTCATAGCTACTCAAAGATACTTTTGATTATTGATGGCATGTGGCAGGGATAAATGAATATACTAACAGGCACACGGATGCACTTGGAAGGATTGAAAAGCAGTAAAAATTGGTGATTAATCCGCACGGACATTTGGAGAAACTGAATGATGATAATCTGCACTTGAAATTATTAGAAAATACTTCTTTCTTCCAGAATGATGTTAATAATGTAACATTTTTGGTAACGTTATTTTAAAAATATTCACATTGAATTTCAAAATGACTTGTGGAAATAAAGCCATTTCGTCGATCAGTCATCTTTTTTTTTACGATTTAAACTAATGAAGACAGATGGAGGAAATTGCTTTTCACATGTTATTTTTAAATTTTGGATTTCATATTTTGCAATAACGAGCTACCTAATCTTCTTGAAATTTTAATGGAGTATTTTGACAATAAATATATCTCGCTATCAAGAATTTCATATTTTATCTTCATTTTGGTGTAACGACTCAACTACCTTAATTATTACAGGAATCGTCGAAGGTAGGGAAAAATGGTCCAAAAATTTTAATAGGAAGGATCATGATGTAATTTTTTCTATCAATATGTGGTGAAACTATAAATATTTAACTAATACTTTTACTTCTCTAAGTAGGTATTTCAACTTAAAATTTTTTAAAATTTCCTTAAACTTCTACAAAAGGATCATTTTAGAGTTGCGTATGGATAAAACGTGTAAAATAAGCCATGTAACCCCTTAACAATACTTCTATTTGCTGCAGAAACTTTACTGAATGAATTGGAACTCTAAAAATTACTCGAAGACACTCACAGGCACTCAAACGCTCAAAACTGAAAATTATACCTCAAGATTCATCGCGCTCAGTAAAAAGTATCGAGTCATGTTTGGTGCGCTATAAAAAACATTTGCAGGCATTCGAAAACATTAAAAATCACTCGTGCTGATAATACTCGCGGGTTCTTGAAAAAATACGGAAATACGAGTTGATCAGGTTCAGACCTGCGTAAACCAACGATTACTGCGCAAAGCCCGGTATATCATAATAAACGAGATCACGAGCACCTGGTTTCTATGTTATTCGGTATATATAGCCTGCAATTAAAATGTCAACCACCAAAGTAACGATCTCTCGTTGCTTGGCGGCAAAAGTGCTCGTCGAGCGTTGGATCCATGTCCTCTCCAGCTCTCCGTCTCTCTTTCTCACACAGCCTTTCTTGTCTTCTCTCTCAACCCAGTTTGCGGCGCAGAAGCATATCGCTGATGCATACCAGCAATTAACGTAATCTGGGCAAAAAATAAAGAGAAGATTGCATCGCTCAGAAACTTGCTGTAGAAGCGATGAGTGACAGCTTTCTGGTTCTTGCGCGGACAGTCGAAAATTAAAAATTATCAAATCATCATCTTTTCATCGTCTTTCCTCATCCGCGACAACCTCAACAAAAAGTTGCGCAGCATGTGCATATTTACAGGGTTGATGATTATTTCGATTTGTAGTGAGTACATTTAAAATGCACACGATATTAATTCAGTGCCAATAGAAAATACGATAGATGTATTTTACAGTCTAACATTTATTCTATTAAGTGTTCTTAACCTACAACTGCTTCACTCTGCGAGTCAACTTTTTGCCGGAACTGTTCCGACTCTGGCTCAATACACAAAAGAGCTACATATACTGACGACGCATACACAACGATCTCGATTTAAGAGGAGGCTAAATACCATTTTTATTCAATTCCTACATTATCGACGTATCATCATCGTCCAGTCTTTCTCCGACAACCGTGGTTGAAAATTAATTACATTTTGACAATTAAGAGAGGTATAAATTAATGAACAATTAATTGTCAATTGAGAGGCTAAAATGCGTTACAGCTAATGCCAACGAACTCATTCGAGCCCCCTAAATATTATAGGTTACTCGTCAGAATCCATGGTGCTGCCCTCACTCGCACGTCTGTGAACTACATTTCGCTATTTCGTTTTTCAATAAAACTACAATTTATCGATATTTATCTCTTGATGCGCCATCCAAACTCACGGTGTGTCATTTTGACAAAATAATGTCGAAAACGTCTCGATATTTGTATCGTGGCGTTCTTCATGGAGCCTCACTCTTGGTTTTACCCGAAATGCAGTAAAAGTTTAATAATTTAAGTTTATTAATTACAGTTTCTCGGTGGTAAATGAATCTGTAGATTTTTTGTTGTTGTTCAAAAAAATTTTAGTGAGGCTCCATTCCTGCCATTGTTCTGATGATGTTGTTAAAATTTTATTCAATTCCATCCATTTGCATAAGAGCAAGTTTGGATGGCAATTTCGAGGTGTTAGTGTCGGTATTTAGCCTCCTCTTAAGCAAGAGCGGCGGGACTGGCACCGCTAGACACTTGCATAAATCGAAGTTGCGCAAATGTCGCCCGTGCGTCCACGCGCATCTCACACCAATCGGGAGCCGTGTCCGCTCTCACACCGGCGCTCTCACACCATGTGCCACGTCGATCGATATCCGCCGCATAGTGGGGACTCTTGCTTATATCGAAGCTGCATAAATCGAGATTGTAGTGTACTTCTGAGTGTATGAGCACGACGATCGTGGCACCGTTCCGATTGGTTCCGATCGCCGTTCCGTTTCCCCCTCCACGCGCTTCTCCGCTTGCAGAATTTATGTTGGAATACGAAAACCGTCGGGTTTTAATGGTGATTTCTTGGAAACTAGACGGTAAATCATTCTGATTTTTTTTCATGTGATTCGTGACGTCCCGTTCGAGCTTCCCTCAGTTTTTTATCAACTTCGTAATTTTTGTTTTGACGGTAGAATTAATAAAGTAACTATCCACCGTGCGTGTCCAATGCCTTACGTGTAAATTAAACCAACTTTGAGTGTGAATATCTCGGGTTCGGGACGGTCAAACTTATTTAAACTGCACAGATGTTTGGATAACATATTAAATAACCTCTTTGCCGAATTTCAACCATTTCTTAATTAAACGACCTCATGGAGGAACTACCTTGAGGTTGCAGTCAAAAGGGCGAAA
The DNA here is from genome assembly GCA_946863875.1 of Alloplasta piceator. Taxonomy (NCBI): domain Eukaryota; kingdom Metazoa; phylum Arthropoda; class Insecta; order Hymenoptera; family Ichneumonidae; genus Alloplasta; species Alloplasta piceator. Next base: position 42,382,888 of record OX333074.1, read on the forward strand.
GAAAGCGATTTTTCAAGAATTTTTTTCTGTAAAGACATTTTAATTAATTAACGTAAACATTTATATACATATTTTTGTAACTTTCAACTTCATTTTGAAATTTTTCTTTTAAAAAAATAATTATTCTTGAAGCCGCTGTAGTCGATCTCCGTGGAGGTCCTCTGAAAAAAGCGTCTTGCGGTGAGCACGATATCACTGGATTGGATAATCCAAAATAAAAAATAAAAAAGATTTCGTTAATGTAAGGTATAATCTAGCATTTAATCGAAGGAATAAGCAAGATATTTATTTTTAACAGAATGGCGGCTTCTGAATAAAAATGTCGATTATTGATGAAAATATTTGCCTTTAATTGTTTATAAAATGGAAAATATTTATCCGTAAAAACAACCTTAGAAAAAACGTGTTCAAAGTTTCAAAAGCACTTTATACATAGTAATTATGGGTTCACAAATATGCCTACAACTTCGAAAATATTCGCGGGATTGGCATGCAATTTTTTGTGTGAATACTGAAATATATGTACATTATAAAAATAAAATTAAGAAAATCGATTTTTTCAAAATCCTGACAGCGCGTAACCCCTTAATCATTAAGTTTTTAATTTCCTCATGCAAAAGAAACACATACAGCAGAATCTTGCGAAAAAAATAGCAAGCTCGAATTGTTTGCTTGCAGTTCATATTGAAAGATTTCTTATCGGTAATTGCTTTAGCCACTGTCCATTATTTTAATTAATTTTTCTGCAAATAATGTCGCATGAAGTAATTAGTAAATTTTCATTTCTCAATCTTCTCGTCGCTGAATTTGGACGGTGACCATTTCTCTTCAGCGTTGTTTCTTTGGCTTCTTCATGAAGTACACTGGCTTCACTATTTTAATTGATTTTAGTAATGTTATGCATTACATCAGAGACCGAGCGTCGATATAATACTCTCTCTCTCTCTCTCTCTCTCTCTCAATTTCTCTGTATACTTGGAATTGCACAATGACGACCAAGAGAGAGGGAGCTAGAGAGAGAGAGAGAGAGAGAGAGAGAGAGAGAGAGAGAGAGAGAGAGACTGCGGGTGGTTGGAATGCTAAATTTGCTCCTTACTTTGTCGAGGGTTCCTCATTAAGCGTTTAATTGAAGTACGACACGCACACACACCCATATACACACATGGAACAACGTGGGGGTGACCTCTTGCTGATCCTATGGCATCTCCGTACATATTAGCTAGACATGAGAATGTAAATTGTGTTCTTGGGTTTGCCTGGTCTTCCTGTGTATGGAACATTTTAGGTCAATCCGACGAGGGTCTGTCGATCATCCTCTTTGATCTTGCAATGCGCTGCAACGATCTTTCTTCTGGCCCCAAATGATGTTCTGGAATTTTTGCAAATTTTTCCCAAACCTTACTACCCTCCATACTTTACTACCAAACCTTATCGCCCATATCTTACTACGCTCCATATAAAGATATCATAATATAATAATAATCATTGCCCTTCTAGACCCAGGTACCAAGTACCAGGCCCTCGTTCAACTTACAAATGTATTGCAGGAACTGTTTTTGCCGACTCAAATAACGTCGTTATCGTTTTGCAGATTTTTTCTAACCCTCTACTAACCCTCGTCCAATGATACATACCAGCCACCAAAAACTAAAAGTCCCAAGGACTTTTTTAAATAACTGAAAAAAATGCCATATTATCTTGTATATTACCAGCTGGATGCTGAGAAAAATGTGCAATCATTTCAGAACTTTATCGGGGAATGAGAGACATCTTTTGCAGCATTTTAAAATCGAAGAGGACCAAGATCGGACCCAGGTCAAGTTGATCTGGTATGCCCCGTATTTATACCCTATTTTCAATGTAAGCACCATATACATATATGCTTTTACATGACGGTAATGCATACGTATGTTAACCTCTGGCTAGCTAAAGGACGCAACTGAGAGATTCAACAAATGGAGCGATTTCAATTACGCCCTTTTGGTTGTCAGACCCCGATGTAGGAGATAGTCCACGTATATGGATGCATGTATATATATTATATGTCCCTATACATATATGGGAATGTTGAGAGTGAACATATAAATGCCTATTGGAGGGTGCGTTGGTACGGTGAGACTTGGAGGACACACGTGCATACGACAGTGCGAACGATGTATAATTGGTTCGTTATTCAATTCGTGTAATTTACCGGGTTACCCATGACACCTCGATATACAATACATATATAGCACATACATACACCGATATACAGGGTAAGAGTCTTTGAGCAATATGGTCGAGGCAAGTGAATTCATCCAAGAGTTTTTAATGGGTTAGAGGAGACCGAGGAGGGTTGGGTCAGAGGAGAGTGGTGACAATGCCGATTTCTAGACACCTGCGGCCGTTGAAAACTGGAAACGTTGCTAATTTATTCATTTGTCAACCCTCCATTAAGGGGGTCGAGTCAGCGTCAAAACGCCGATTTTTGAACTTGAATATAAATATTCGTTGAATACGTGTAAATAGTCCATCATTTGATGTATCAAGTGAGGAAATTTTTTATGCTAGTTGGGACCCTTAAGAGGAAGCTAAATACCGACACTAACACCTCGAAATTGCCATCCAAACTTGCTCTTATACAAATGGATGGAATTGAATAAAATTTTAACAACATCATCAGAACAATGGCAGAAATGGAGCCTCACTAAAATTTTTTCGAAAAACAAAAAAAAAATTACAGATTCATTTACCACCAAGAAACTGTAATTGAAAAACTTAAATTATTAAACTTTTACTGCATTTCGGGTAGAATCAAGAGTGAGGCTCCATGAAGAACGCCACGACACAAATATCGAGACGTTTTCGATATTATTTTATCAAAATGACACGCCGTAAGTTTGGATGACGCATCAAGAGATAAATATCGATAAATTGTAGTTTTATTGAAAAACGAAATGGCGAAGTGTAGTTCACAGACGTGCGAGTGAGGGCAGCACCATGGATTCTGACGAGTAACCTATAATATTTAGGGGGCTCGAGTGAGTTCGTTGGCATTAGCTGTAACGCATTTTAGCCTCTCAATTGACAATTAATTGTTAATTAATTTATCCCCCTCTTAATTGTCAAAATGTAATTAATTTTCATTCACGATTGTCGGAGAATGACTGGACGACGATGATACGTCGATAATGTAGGGATTGAATAAAAATGGTATTTAGCCTCCTCTTAAGGTGCAGCGATTTCTCATAAATCAATTTTTGAGTTTCACTACGCTGTGCACGATCCTGAACAAACCGCTTGACGGATCTTATTCTAGGACGTCTCATTTTCTTCGTAACACTTTTTCGGACTGCCCAAGTGTGGCAATTTTTTTTTAGGTCCTTATTATGTAGTTACTGGCCACTTTTTGAATTGTCGACCCTTTTTTTGTTTGAAAAATGTCCAAGGAGCAGGAGAATCGCTTTTAACAATACAATTTAAACTAAGTCAAGAAATTTTCTGAGCAGATAAAATTACGGTGGTCCATATTGACCAATTTTTCCCTTTGCACGATATATAAATCTGTTATATATCAGCATATGACACGGTACACCTGTGTTACCTGGCACCGCTGTTCGCGACACACGAAACACTTTGTGTAATAGTGAGCGTTATCTAACTGTTATCATTTCTTCGTGATATTATTATCGACGTACGATATTGGCATGCCATGTATTATCTTGCAGGAATTTTTTTTTTTTTCACTTCTAATATCGATTATCCAAGTAACGACGTGAAAGGTGCTGCAAAGTTAATTCAGGCACGTTTCGACAAGACCATTCCCATTAATGACCAATTATCAGGTTTCCCTTAATTGTCGTCCAAATTTACTAATTAATTAAGGCATGCTCTTTGTCACGTGCATCGAATGATTCATTATTCACGCCAAAATACATCCACTCTGTTTCTGCAATGAAAATTCATGAAGTGATCATCGGGGAAATGACAATGCGGATTGATCTTTGTCAATTGAAAGTATGTAATCGTTCGTCTGCCGTGTGCTAGTCACACTAGAAGTCGCATAACTCCGTAAAAAAAAAGATAATCATATTTTTAGAAAAGCGTTTTGACAGAAAGGAGTTCAGCTTTGTTTCGCTTTTTTCAAAAAATATTGTGTATGATTTTTTTTCGACCCAATATGTACTTTTATGTCACTCACTCCAATAATGGACGCTTTGACGTCCGCAAGCGGACGTGAAAACGTCCATGTTGTATCTCGTGATATAAAATATCGTACATCACTCGTCAGAAAATGTTTTTACGTCCTCGTGATGTAATGTACTATTGTACGTGACCTTTTTGGCCTTTTTTCGATGATCGCGAATTGGACGCACAGCTTGAGGACATTTTTTGTTGTCTTTTTTATCTACGGTACATTTGAAAGGATTGGCAGACGCTCCATTTTTGTTTTTCAAAAATTTTCGTACGATTTTTTCTTGCAAAAGCTATTTCGGATTTTGGCTAAAAAAGACAAATTTTGAAAGATGCAACGTAACGCAAAAACTATAGAGTTTGAGTGAAAATGTCAAGTATGAAAAAAGTTGCATACGTATACACGAATTCGCCTGGAATTATTTAAGAATTTTCCTACGAAATTTTGTTAAAAACCATTTTTGCTCAAAACTCTGATGATGACGTTTCAACAAAAAATTGTATCTGATTGAAATTATCGCATTTCGCGATACAATAAAAATCTGAAAAAATTCAGCAACATTTGGCATGCTATAAACAACAATTATCAATAATAATTATTGATCATTGTTCATCAACGACAATATTGCCCAAAAGTTATTAACAAATTGTTTAAGCAATTTTTTCTACAATTCGTTAATCACTTTTAGGCAATATTATCATTGATAATTGTTATTTATAGTATGCCAAATGTTGCTGAATTTTTTGAGATCTTTATTGTACCACGAAGTATGGAATTTTCAATCAGATACAATTTTTCGCTGCGACGTCATCATCAGAGTTTCGAGCAAAAATAGCAGAAACAACAAATTTTTTAGGAAAATTCTGAAATAATTCCGGGCGATTTCATGTGTACGTACACTACTTTTTTCATACTTGACATTTTCTCTTAAACTCTATAGTTTTTGAATTACGTTTTATCTTTCAACATTTGTCTTCTTTAGCCAAAAGTGAAATAACTTTGCGAGAAAAAATAGTACGAAATTTTTAAAAAAACGAAAATCGCTAACTTTTTCAAACGTACCATAGATAAAAAAGACAAAATAAAATATCCTCAAGCTGTGCGCCTAATTCGCGATACTGGAAGAAAGGCCAAAAAACGGTCACGTTCAAAAGCGTATACCGGGTCAAAAAAAAAATCATAAAAAATATTTGAAGCGGGGAAACAAAGCTGAATTCCTTCCCGTGAAACCGCTTTTTTAAAAATTTAATTATATTTTTTTTGACGGAGTTATGCAACTTCTAGTGCGGCAAGAAATATCGACTGGTGTATCCAAACTTTTGAGCCGGGGTCTACATTAGACTGATTAAAAAAAAGCGACTATTTTTTGTTTTTCGCAGTAATATATTAAATATTTTTGGGCAGGTGAAAAAAGATGCCTGTTAAAATTAGAGCTCTTAATGAAAATATTTAGCGGTGATTTTTGATTTCCCATTTAACACGGGAATTTTTTTTTTCAAACTTTGAAATTTTATATCTCGGCTTCAAGTCAATCTACCAAAATGAACGATACATATTCTTGTAGAGAATTGAACGCTCTACAAAAAGGTCTCTTGTGATTTTTCGATAAACTCACTCCTTCAAAAGTTATTCAAGGTTAAAGTTAAGTTTAGAGTAAGTTTCACTGTTTTTTTTAGTTTCCGGCAAAATGTTGATACTTATTACTAAATATCGTAAAAACTTTCCTGAAACAAAAGTTTAAATTGCATTGACATAAATTACCCAATTTTTAAAGAAATTACAAACATAAGTTCACCCATATTCACAGTCTAATATACATATATATTAGAACGTGAATAACTTTTGAAGGAGTGAGTTTATCGAAAAATCACAAGAGTCCTTTTTTGTAGAGCGTTAAATCCGCTATAAGAATATGTGTCGCTCATTTTGGTACATTGACTTGAAGCCGAGATATAAAATTTCAAAGTTTGAAATTGTTTTTTCCTGTGTTATTTAAATGGGAAATCAAAATATGCGATGTGCCACCGCTAAATATTTATATTAAGAGCTCTAATTTTAACAGGGATCTTTTTCCACCTTCCTGGAAGTATTTAATATGTTACTGCAAAAAACAAAAAATAGTCGCTTTTTTTGAATCGGTCTAGTGTACATATTCTCATTGCAACCCGGGTTAAATGCGTTCTTATTCAAGATTTTTTATTGTCCTCAAATGAAGTCGATGACATCACATCAAACTTTAGGAGTGTTAAATCATTAACGACAAGTACCGATGTAAAAAAAATCACATGTGAACTTGGATTTTATTACCAGGGGATAATTTACTTAATCCTGTCGTAGAAAAATATGTCCGAAATGTGGAGTGTTTTTTTTTTTATTATTAGGAACATTTTTCCATGTGATTGGTGACTCATCTATAAAAACTTGTGCAGGTAATTTTTTTTAATTTGGCACTAACTTGACTTGCTCAGTGTGAAGTGCTTTGATATTCTTACGAAACATCGTTCGACGCTGAGAAACAAAAATTTTGATAGAAAGATACGAAATGACCTTGGATTTTTCTTTCCTAAATTTTCGCTCACTGAGATATCGATCGGGTTCGGCTTTTTTTTCTTCTACTTTTGGTGGATTTACTGACGTGGATGGAAATACTTATATATTTATCTCTATGTATAATGCATTACATATGTAAGTGCAAAAGTGGGAATAAAGATCGTTGTGGGTCAAGGAACTCAAGTTGAAAAATATAGTCGTAAAGAGTCTACCGACCCCGATGCCTTTCTCTCTCTCTCTCTCTCTCTCTCTCTCTCTCTCTCTCTCTCTCTCTCTCTCTCTCGCTCTCTCTCTCTCTCTCTCTCTCTCTCTCTCTCTCTCTCTTTCTCTCTCTCTCTCTCTCTCTCTCTCTCTCCCTCTCTCTCTCTCTCTCTCTCCTTTTTCTTTTACGTACGCTCTCTTTCACTCGCTCTTCTTATACGGTGATATCGAGTGGTCCTCTTTGGAAATTTGAGCTCTCGCGGGATTCTATTGGCTCTTGAAACTGACACGCCTTCGACTAACAGTAAATTCTTTAATTTTTTATATCTCTCCACTATATTACGTGTATATGGCAATTTCCACAGTAGAAAGACCGATTTTTTAATTTCTCTCTCAATCTCGAATAACGTTGTATGTGCTGAGCAGAGATAATCTTTTTTCCTGTAGTTTTGAGGTCCACAGATTTCCTGATAAAAATATTTTCGACGTAAGAAGTTCCGAAATTGTCCGCAAAAAATATTAGTTTTTGCCAAAATATTTTTTAGTTTTTGTTGAAATATTAGCTTCAAAAAACCACCCTCGTGATTTTCACCCCTTAAAAATACATTCAACGAAAAAATTTTGTAATTTTCAGTCGCCCACAAAATAGAATGGTTATTTTTTTAATTCCGGAAACTAATTTTCCTCTTGTTTTTAGCCGATTTTTGTAGCGTAAGATACGAAGATGATGATGTGTAAAACATCATCAAAAAATTCGATATTTTTTTTGCGATTGAACATTTTTTTTCCCCAAAATATCATTAAAATTGGAGTAAAATGTTTTCTGTACTGATTTATGGCTATGACCAATCCCAGTTTAATTAATTTTTAAATAATTTTATAAATCAATATGACCATTCGAACATCCCAGAAACTGTGTAATTGTAATTGTGTAATTGTAAATAGGCCCTGTTTTTTCCCAAATTTGATAATGTTAAAAAAAAATCAGCTGTAAATAAAAAATTATTGAATATTGACAATCATTTTTATTAATATTCCAAATTTTGTTTTAAATTTTCATTTTACACTTTCACAGGATCCAAAATATTTGTATTCAGTGCTTAAATTAAAACTCAAAAAATCGTAGCTATAAAACGAGACATTTTATAAGACATTTTCCTTCATTATGGATGAAGTTGTGAAAAAAAAATCCAGTATTCGGATGATAGCCGTTCTCTTCGCATTCCACTCTACGAAAATAAATGTGAAGCAAAAATGGACTGAATTTTCAGGACTCAAAACAAAATGACATTTTAAGGATGCCCCTACCAATTCAATTATAATATCAATTATAATATTCCCCAAAATTTATTAACAAATTGTTTAAGCAAATAATCATTCAATAATTTTTTGGTAAGTTTCTTTTTTTCTCAACCAAATTGAATCCGTCAATTTTTCTGAACGCATGTGAATTTTTTCAGAATTTTCCCTCTATTTTGAAATTTCCGTTTTGCAATTTTTAGAATAGCTGCATTTATATGCTTTTTGGCCTAGTATCTTTGAAACTCTTCAAAGTTGACGACAAAACTGTGTACAAAAAAAAATACAAAATTGGAATTTTTTTGTTTGTATTTCAGAATGTTTTTTATAATTTTTCAAAATAGAGAGAAAATTCTGAAAAAATTCACATGCGTTCAGAATAACTTGCGCATTCGATTTGCTTAAGAAAAAAAAACTTACCAAAAAAATTGTCGACTAATTATTTAAAAACTGTATTAACAACTTTTAGGCAATATTATTATTGATATTTATTGTTTATGGCAAGTTGATCAATGTCTACGAAAGAAAGACTAAAAACTTCCTGCTCTCCCGAATTGGGTTTTTGAAAAAAAAATTATCAATTTTTTAAATGTATTTAAAAACTTTATTATAAATAATTTTGATAGACGACGCAAAAAATTTGAAAAAATTTGTTTTTCATTTAGTTATAAACAATTTAAAAATGATGACATTTAAAAAATAATCACGTGACTCCCAACGCGCTATGATTGGTCGTCTTGTTTGTGACGTCATAATGTTTAAGGCCCGGCTAAACTCCTACCCCCCGCCTTTTCGTTCTAGCGAGTGCGAGAGAGACAGAGCTAGAACTTTTAACACATTTTTCTCGGAGATAGCTTGATAAAATAAAAAAAGAACAGTTGGGCCACCTGTACACATTAATTACACAGGCGCCCCTACTCTTCTTTTTTTTATTCCATTAAGCCATCTCTGAGAAAAATGGGTTAAACAAATTTTGAGATGATGTTGACCTTTACACTCCCGGTAAAATAATTCCACGATAGAACACGGTCTTTTAGTGCCAAAAATTGTTTGTGACAACTAATTTTATCAAGTAAATAAATTTGATGGCGTTTCGGGATTTATTCGGTGCACTGCTTGAAACCATTGGTTTCAACGTTTCTCATTTTGTGCTCCTCCCCGCCTTTCCGCTCTTGTGAGTGCGAGAGAGAGCGCCTATAGGGGTCCTGTGAGAGCGAGAGAGAGAGAGGGTCCTTAGCCTGGCCTTAAGAGGAGGCTAAATACCGACACTAACACCTCGAAATTGCCATCCAAACTTGCTCTTATACAAATGGATGGAATTGAATAAAATTTTAACAACATCATCAGAAGAATGGCAGGAATGGAGCCTCACTAAAATTTTTTTGAAAAACAAAAAAAAATTACAGATTCATTTACCACCAAGAAACTGTAATTGAAAAACTTAAATTATTAAACTTTTACTGCATTTCGAGTAAAACCAAGAGTGAGGCTTCATGAAGAACGCCACGATACAAATATCGAGACGTTTTCGACATTATTTTATCAAAATGACACGCTGTAACTTTGGATGGCGCATCAAGAGATTAATATCGATAAATTGTAGTTTTATTTAAAAATGAAATAGCGAAATGTAGTTCACAGATGTGCGAGTGAGGGCAGCACCATGGATTCTGACGAGTAACCTATAATATTTAGGGGGCTCGAATGAGTTCGTTGGCATTAGCTGTAACGCATTTTAGCCTCTCAATTGACAATTAATTGTTCATTAATTTATACCTCTCTTAATTGTCAAAATGTAATTAATTTTCAACCACGGTTGTCGGAGAAAGACTGGACGATGATGATACGTCGATAATGTAGGGATTGAATAAAAATGGTATTTAGCCTCCTCCTAAAAACATTTTTTGGGGAGTTGTTTTTGTATTATTGGTACACAATGATACGAAACAAGCACGATAACTTTTAAGATTTTGACATTTCTAATAAATTTATATATATATGGACGATAATAACAAGATTTTATTGATGAAACGTTGAAACGCCGTATCAACTGCATGTAATGATGGAGTAGACATGAACATTATGACGTCACTCGCGCTCGGGTTGGCTCGGGAACTGTCGGCACGTTTTCGGTACCGAGTTCAAAAATTTATTTTCAATTTGTTATAACTTTTTAATTGCAACGAAAAAAAAAAAATAGTTTCATTATAAAACTTATATGTGATCTTTCGATTTATGGCAAAAAAAAAATTTGTTCAAAAACCCAATTGGTCGATTCAGGGTGAAACTTGCCGTATACTCGATAAGCGATGAAACCCAACGCGGAATCGCCACGGACTTCGTTGCTTCGACTTCATCGGGATTTTCTTATCGTTCTCAGCGTCACACGCTTCGATAATACCCACCAAGTAGACCGCGACCCACGCGGTTCACAATCTCTCTCGCTGTTTTTTTTCTTCTCTCACGCGAAATCATCAAAATTATGACCTACTAAAAACTTTTTTTCTCTTTTCCGCCTCATGACTCTCGTGTGTGCGCGGGAGGAGGTCGTTGAGATATTATCCGCATCGTCGTTGCGATGGGAATAAAAAATAAGGAAAAGAAAAAAATATGACCGATAAAAGAATAGGCCCTCGAGAATCGTTGTTACACAATTGAACCGTCGTGTTTGTCTCCATGGGGAAATCTTCCATTCTTTCGAAAGATTAAAGAAGAAAACAATATCATCGATAACGTATTATCGATTAAACATTTCGTAATGAAATGATTGTTTTATTTTACAGAGAATGTTCGGAGCGTCCCATTGTTAAACTCGCGAGAAAAAATGTTTCTCACGCTAAAAAATGATAAAAGAAATACATTTTTAAAAGAATAAAAAAAAAGTCCCTTCCTCGGGGACGCGTATCGGTTTTATACGATTTTTTTTTGAGGTCGTCCGCGGCGAAAAAAAGTTTACGATTTCCATTTGTTCCGTTATCGGATGAGGTGTAGCAATTTTTCATATGAAATTCTCTTCATGTAACCGATCATCCAATATATATATATACATATATATATAAATCTTGCATGGATATACATGAGAGTCTAGAGTTATCCCTTTTACCCCTTTTGCCACTTTACTTTCCCCGTTTCTGCTCTCTCTCTCTCTCTCTCTCTCTCGATTCCTCTCCCCGCCCTCCTCTTTCTCATCTATCCCTTTCGCCCTTTTCTCCCTTTTCCCTCCATACGTGACTTATCGATAACGACCTAGATTTGCCAGTGGAGCGCAGTTCGGAATAAACGTTCGTTCTCGTTTTGCTACTCACCCTCGCTAGTTATAGTGTACTACACCGTCCATTCGATATTGGAGAGTGGATGACTGCACTTTGTATACGTGTGCATATATATCGGGCATTCCATCCTAAACCGACCAATCCGTGACCCCGACCATTTTGAATTCTGTTGAAAATTTTCTATTTATTGTACGTACTGAAAGCAGTCTTTCAAAATTTTTTTTAGATTCTTGTCTCAACTCTTCTTAACACAATAAATTTTTCAAAATTTAACACTATTTTTTTTAACTTGACGTAATTTTTCAAAAAACGGAGATATCAAAATAAGACAAAAGATCATTTTTTTTTCGTCTTGCGTTGTAGTTTCATAAAGAAAAATACAAAAAAAAAAAATATATATTGAAATAGATCAAAAAAATTCAAAACTAGACAAGAATACAAGTTATGAATATCACAAGCTGCAAATTTGTTATTGGTTGTAAAAATGTCTTAAAAAGTGGTGAATTTTTTTAAATGAATCAAAATGGTTCGAGTTGAAAAAACATATATTTTAGGTTTTAAACTGAAAAAAACATGAAAATTAATTTTGATATTTTTTTTTGAATTATTTCACGAAACTACAATTCATCACGAAAAAAAATGATCTTTTATTTTATTTTGATATCTCCGTTTTTTAGAAAGTTACGACCGTTTAAAAAAAAAATTGTGTAAAATTTCGAAAAATTTATTTTCGTAAGACGAGTTGAGACAAAAATCTAAAAAAATCCTGAAAGACTGCTTTCAGTACGTAAAAAAGAATAGAAAATTTCCAACAAAATAAAAAATAGTCGGGGTCGCAGATTGGTCGGTTTCGTATGGAATGCCTCATATTTATATATCTGTGTATACATATATCTTTGTAATATATGTCTATATACATATGGGTATAGATTCGTGACCGTGTAGAGGGAAACAGAGAGCGAGGGAAACAGTAAAATCGAAAAGGAAGGAGGAGATGGGATCGGGCGGCATTTCGCTGCTGCGCTTCGAATCGAAAATTGTGTAGCAGGTGGTCCGGAATCTCTGACCACGCGCGTTTCGGTCGAAAAGTTCTCAGAGGGAAACGAAAAAATCGAAACGACGATATTCACTTGCTGTTCCGCGCGATTTTTTTGTTTTAACATAATACACTTTGTTTGGCAAAATGACACAAAGTTTTATCGTGGCGAGTTAAAAAAATAGTATGAAAATTTCTATGAATTGCAGCGATTGGCCGTTTTGCCCCTTTTACACAAAATCGGGGTCAATTGTCAAAGTTCTCGATAGAAATTGCAGGAAATTAAAAAATGTTGAGTTGTCATTGTTGGTGCAAAAATACACTTTTGAGGATATTGTTATTGGCTTTTCTAGCAATCATAGACTCATAAATACTCATTGACTTACTTTACATAATTTGTTTTTTTTTTGAGTTCTTAGAAACTGACAGACCCTTGGAAATTTATCTGGCAATTCTGGTGGCTTCAGTATCAATTTTTCCAGAATTTTTCTAAAAATATAGTTTCAAGTTTCAGGTTGAGTTTACTCATGAATGGTGTATCTATCTTCCCAGATCGTATAACTGCGTCGATTTTTATCTGACGACTTGAATTTGCCAAAGAATATTCTCGAAATATATTCTGAGAAATTGTAAAAAAAATGGAATCTGTCAGAAATGTTATGGAGACGCAACTCTGTCAAGTATACTTGAAGACTTGAAAATCCTAGTTAACTCTCTCATTGATGCATTGGCATAAATTTATAAGCACGTTGAAATATTCGATCATCCAATACCGGATAATAGTCTTGAATTTTATTAATCCAATTCAAATTTCTCTGAGTAATTAGAGCGCAAAGTAGTCTCGATTATCTTTGAAGAGCCTTTGCAGCTACTTGAAATCTCTCACGGTCGAGAACACACACTCGTGCTCACACGTCAGTATTTCATCGATATACTCATGGACATTGAATTTATCCCATCCGAATTATTATGGTTTTAATGCTTCATGGCAATGCAGTCGTGATTATTTAGACATGAGTGCATTGGCAACCACATTGGGAATTCAGCTGCTTATGGCCAATAAGTCGCAATCGCTTTATCGTGCATCGCCCAATAATGAGAAACGCACGATTTTTATGGCATCGTTCATTTGTGCAAATCTGGGATTCGTCTCATAAAATTCGAGTTTCCAATCATATGATACTGTGCGTTTATACACTGAGAAAACAGTTTATTTATAGTAACGAAATATATTTAGTTGGCACTTTTATTTAAATATTCCGTAACTGTTACAAAATTTGTTAGTCGTGAGGAAATATTCATGTTCTCATGACAAAATTTTCTTTATTGCACTCCGTGCGCAAAGTACCACTTTGCGTACGCTGCGCGTGCTCAAACTGGCACTTTGCGCACTCGTACAATAAAATTTCGTACGATACTAGTGCGAGAAACTTTTTCTCAACTCATGTGATTGCAACATTCGCCTTCGGCTCATGCTGCAAACTCACACTCGTCAGAAAAAGTTTCATCGCACTCGTATCGTAATATACTATTTTGTAACACGTGTATATAATGTGCGCCTGTACGTGCCTTGAAAATATGCGTAAAATAGAGCATTACAGCAATGCGTAAAATAATGTAGGTCCGAGCGTATTTTGCGCACTGATAGTATTTTACACACACTTTCATTCATCCGGTTTCATTTTACACACACTTTCATTCATATTATTAGTACTTCACGCACTCTACCGCCGATAACAACCGTAGCGAGGCGCCACCTGAGCCTCGCAACGAGCGCGACGTGAATCTGCCGAGTACGTGTTAAACTGTCAAATTACGACGATAGCGACAGATAGCGAAACATCGCAATAAAACCTCAAAATGTCCGATTGCTTATAAATGATTCGGGAGTTCGAGTTTCTTTTTCATTCTTCATTACAAATTATGGAAGAAAAAGTGTTCATTGTAAGTGTTAGTAGGAGAGAAAAATACCATTATGCATTTGAATAATTGTTTTTTTTTCGGGGGGCTCCGCTCCTCGAACCCCCCGCAGGGGCTTCGTCCTTGACCCCACCGGGGCTTCGTCCCTGGACCCCATTGCGGTTTCCTTTTCTTTATTTCTGCTCATTAGATACACTTCTTACAAAAAATAGTATGCGATACTCGTGAGGCAAAGCGAACATTATACGCTGCTGCTCATGCGACAACTTCACGCCGCAGCGTATAATGTTCGCTTTACCTCACTCGTATCGCAATATAATATTGTGTCAAAATAATGTATTAACCGTTAAAAAATATTTATTTCGCCATATCGAACTTTACATTCGTTAATAAATCCTGGCACATAGAAATATATTGTTTTCTGAGTGTACATCTCTACAGAGTGTACAGCTCTAGATTCCAATGGCAATTCATATTGGTTATATATATGCGGAAATTGTATGCAATACATATTACATACAAGATTTCACCCCATAAAATATGTGACATTTATATTTCCTCATGAGCAGACTTTAGTTTTGTGCATTTTTAAAAATTTATTTTTATACCAATGGGTTTAAAATATTTAAGAAATGTTGGGAAATTATATTTTTTTAACAATTTTCGAATGGATTTGAGGTTGATTTGAATCTTTTTTAAATCGAGTTTATAAATTTTATTTAAATCGAATTAATAATAATAATTTAGCACGCACATTGAGCACCGATTTTCCTTCTTATACAAGAATTTGTTTTGAATTGTAAATGGTGTTCAAATTTTATCGACATCTTTGTTTTTTAAATAATGGTGTAATCTCTGTAACTTGTATAAATCTCAGAATAGTCAACTGAAATATTTTACTCGGTCAATATAGAATATAGTGATCAAGTTGTTTGCTATTGACTTTGGCCAAAATCGATCAAAGGGTAAAAATCTTACAAAATTTCGAAACTTTTTCATAATGTGGAATAACTCGTGAATTCGATACTTAAAATATCAATATTTAAAATATTGCACTGAATGGCTTTACACAATTAAGATGTTCGAAGGATCAGGTGGTGAACGATAATAATTATTGGTCATTGTTGATCAATAATAATATATCCCAAAAGTCATTAACAAATATTTTAATCAATAGTTTAAACCATTTACTAATAACTTTTGGGCAATGTTATTATTGATAATTGTTGTTTATAGCATGCCAAATGTTGTTGATTTTTTTCAGATTTTTATTGTATCGTGAAATACGAAAATTTCAATCAGATACAATTTTTTGTTGAAACGTCATCATCAGAGTTTTGAGCGAAAATAGTTTAAAAAAAAATTTCATAGGAAAATTCTTAAATAATTCCAGGCGAATTCGTGTATACGTACGCAACTTTTTTCATACTTGACATTTTCACTTAAACTCTATAGTTTTTGCGTTACGTTCCATCTTTCAAAATTTGTCTTTTTTAGCCAAAAATGAAATAGCCTTTGCGAGAAAAAATCGTACGAAAATTTTTGAAAAACAAAAATCGAGCGTCTGCCAATCCTTTCAAATGTACCGTAGATAAAAAAGACAACAAAAAATTTCCTCAAGCTGTGCGTCCAATTCGTGATCGTCGAAAAAAGGCCAAAAAGGTCACGTACAATAGTACATTACATCACGAGGACGTAAAAACCTTTTCTGACGAGTGATGTACGATATTTTATATCACGAGGTGCAACATGGATGTCTTCACGTCCGCTTGCGGACGTCAAAGCGTCCATTATTGGACTGAGTGACATAAAAGTACATATTGGGTCGAAAAAAAATCATGCACAATATCGACTGGTGTATCCAAACTTTTGAGCGGGGGTGTACGTTCAACACATATATTTACAATTTATTTCCAACAGATGTACCAAACAATGTACATGGCGAATTATGTGTATGTAATTTGATCAAAGACATGGCCAGTCTTGGCAAGAACTTTCAAAGAAGAAGGCAAAGGGAAATTATGGTTAAAGTATATGCTTGATATATCGTGAGACCAAAGAGGAAAATCTTTGTCGGTTCCGAGTCAAAAGGCGCTATTCGAGCGGCAAGATTGCCGTTTTTCATTGAATTGGAAAATTTCATGAAAATCTATATCTATACCCATGTTATGATATGATATTCTGACTGCGGTGAAGTTTTGTCGTCTCTCTGTATTACAAATTCATTGGCATCGGGAATTCATGGTCCGACCAAGTTTCTAACATAATTGACGATGAATTACGGCAAAAGGAAAATGCATGAGAGAAATCACGGTTCTGCTGATTAAAACCGGATGTTATCGTTATAAGTTACTTCGAAGTGGCTTCGAGTTTTTTGAGAGAGTTGTTTTTCTCGTATGCTTATGAGATATCATGACATGACGCGTGTCACCAGAACGACCGATAGAGTAAACTATTTCTAATGCGCATTTCTCGACGTGACGAGACTCATAGATTGCATGAAGAATAGTTAAAAATCGAAAACATAACAGGAATGTGGTCAAATCACTCCCAAATGCAAATTAATTAAAACGGTCGAGAATTTCGCATAACTCAGAACCTCGCATTTCTCAACTCGTTACCATGGCAACAACCTCGGATTTCTCAAATTCCCCTATCGCCGTTTCTCCCCACTTCAAATCTTGACTGTGTGTTACACAGGGTAACATAACCTCAACCTGTCAAATTTTCTCGCGAAAATATAAATTCTCGGGAAAATATGAATTTTAATAAGTAATGAATATGCCTAAAACGTATTAATAATTTGAGGAAAATTTCGCTGGTAGGTAAAAAACAGTACGCATGAGCTTTTAAGAATGTGAGTGGGAGAATAAAGGGGAAATTTGAATTATGCGAGGTTTCCGGTCCCGACGAATTGAGTTATCTGAGGTTCCACTGTACCTAAATGAGCATTTTAATTTTGCATTTTTGTAAGTATTCTTTATTCACCCTGCCAAATACTCTCTTGAATTCCTTTCCATAATCATTTTTGTAGACTTCTTAAAATATTCTTTTTGCTTTCGGACATGATTTTCCGGATAGTTTTCAATATATTTTTTCGGATGCTTTTCCAAATGCTGTTCAAAATACTTTCCCAAAATAAAATTGCGACAGCTCGGTTGCATTTAATTTTTTGGTAGACGTAATTTGCCAAAAAAAATTACCTTTTGACATCGAGTCCTGCCATGACAGCTTGCGAAAACAGATTAACTTTGTGCTGTCACGTCAGCTTTTCTCTCTCTCTCTCTCTCTCTCTCTCTCTCTCTCTCTCTCTCTCTCTCTCTCTCTCTCTCTCTTTCTCTCTCTCTCTCTATTTCCTTCTTAGCATATTTATTTTATATAAATAAATAATAAGGCAATCATATACACAATAGAATCTCGTTTATCCGAAGCAATATGAGAAGAGCTATGTTTTGAAGAACCAAAATCTCGAATAATGCGAAAACCATTATTTTTCATAATTTTTGACTAAATACATTCTGTATGAGTCCATAAAAATTTTTTGCCATATTCGAATGATTTTCAAAAAACGAAAAAAATGATGTTTCGAGAGCCTCTACTGCCTTTTCTTTTGAGGTTTTTGAGACTAGAGAATGGATTTATTCTGATTGGATTTTGGATTTATTGTTGGATTTATCCTAATATTGTAGTTATGAAAACTGATCTCAAGGACAATTTTAAGGGCTTAGTCGATTATAAATTGATTGCGGAATACAGGAAACTATTTTCACAGACTATTTTCTCCAAATTACAAAGCTTTTATCGCTCAAAAGTCTCTAAAATATGAAATCATGTTTTTTTTTCATTATTTAAACGGGTTCCCTTCGATATTATAATTATTTACATGGTACATACTATCCCAGAATGCAGTTGGGTTACATAACAAAATTACGTTACATTACATAATTAGGTTACATTCATTACAAATCTCATTACAAACACCGAGAGCTTGGATGTCTCAGTTGAGGGCTTACGCTGCTTAACCAGAATAGAGGAAGAAGAAATAGGGATTTTTCCGGAATTTTTTTGAACAAAACGAAGAGATTAATCAAAATTCGGCAAAAAAATCTGTTATCCTTCTAATGTATGGCAAAAAATAATTTTTTTGTTGGAAATCATAATTTGTGGCAAAACAGTTAATTTATGGAAGAAAAATTTCAATTCCAGAAAAAAGTTGTCCGATAAATGTTCATAAAAAAAATTACTATGCAACACATCAAAAAAATCCTACGTAATTCGCCGGAGAATACAATTTTGAATATATACTTTAATTTCAAATCAATCGATGAAGATCTGTGTTACATTTTCAGTCAGTTAAAAACCGTGGTTTTGAGAAAAACGCGCTTAAAGTTTCTATTAGTGTGAGCTACACACCAAAAAATCCGGCGGCTGAACCAAAATATCCACATTAAAAAATGTTTACCGGTTATAATCTTTCAGTCCATCATTTCCCCCAAAGCTTCGTTTAAGGGTTCGGGTCAGCGTCAAAACGTCCATTTTTTTAACATAAATATAAATGTTTGTTGAATATGTGTAAACCTGACCAATGGTCCATCATTTGACGTATCAAATGAATAAATTTTTGATGCTAGTTAGAATCCTTAAGGTGCACTGGTTCTCTTATACACTGCGACCTCGATAATCGGAATCCGTCGGGACCGGCTCTTGCAAGAAGTGGGGTTGCGCACATTGCACAGAACCGTCTCTGCGCCGCTGGTGGCTGACGGCGGCCTGACGCGATTGGCTTGGCGCTTCTCCCACTACGCTGCAATTGCAACGATCGAGGTACCGATTATCGAGGTCGCAGTGTAAATCAATTTTTGAGTTTCCCTACTCTGTGCATGATCTTGGTCAAACCCCTTGACGGATCTTATCCTAACGGCGTCTCATTTTCTTCATAACACTTTTCCAGACTGCTTAAGTGTGGCACATTTTTTTAAGGCCCTTATTATGGAGTTACAGGCCAGTTTTTGAATGTTTGACGCATTTTTTGTTTCAAAAATTCAAAAAGTGGCCTGTAACTCTACAATAAGGACCCAACAAAAAAAGTGCCGCATTTAAAGAGTCCCCAAAAATATTACGAAAGAAATGAGACGTCGTAGGATAAGATCCGTCGAGCGTTTTGGTCAGGATCGTGCACAGCGCAGTGAAACTCAAAAACTGATTTATGAGAGAACCGCTGCACCTTAAGGTTTCCAACTAGCGTCAAAAATGTCTCCATTGGATACGTCAAATGATGAACCATTGGTCGGGTTTACACATATTCAACGAACAAAATCGGCCTTTTGACGCTGACTCGGTCCCCTGAAGATGAAAAACTGTTTTTCGTTTCCCTGAAAATCCTACGTTATCCTCATTTCCAAACGCTGAACCGTTAATCGAAGGTCGGACAAGCGTAACTCCACAGTAATATATTACCCCACTGTACTTATATATTTCGACCCCTGGACACAATTTCAAATAAAGATTTTCCTTCCTGATTGACGAGCAGTGCTTAGCCGGTCCTTATTTGGCATATCCACCTTCCTCCTGGAACTAAAACGACGGTGAAACTTTTAAGCAGTTGGCGTGGCTGTTTCTGAGCTTGGGGCGCGCAAGCTATCGGCGGACCAATGGAAATTCAAGCTTTGGCGAATTCGTCCGAGTATGTTGCTCGGTGAGGATCGGTATATGCTCGATGTACGATGGGTGGTGGTGATAAGGGAAAAGGGAGGGGGGGGGATGAGAGGATCGGTTCGGACGAGGGGTTTAGGGGAACAGACGGGTCGACGTCGCGACGCGGTTCCTTTGGCCTCCACTATATACATATATATATAGGTATGTGGGTTCAAACATATATACATCGGTTGCTCGCGCTCCCGCAGTATCAGCGCGTTATTCGCGGTTCTCGTAGTCGCGTGCCGAACGCGCCACGCGCTGGTTCTGTTCCTCCTTCTGCCTCTGAAAATCCGAGTTTCGCAACAAACGATATATAGTTTCCAATCGCAGGCACACGCGCATTTAAAGATAACACAAATGCGTCTCGAATCACAGAAACAATTCAGAAATAATTCTCATCGTTTCTGATAAGCGATTTTCTCTGTTTCTTTATTTTGTTTCTTTATTTTCCATTTCACCGCAAATTGTGAGCGGCGAATCGTGTCCACGCGTGATAATAAGAAAAAGTAACAACTATTGGCAACGATATTGGCACGATAATTTGAGGTATGTCTTTTTCGGTCATTTATCTTTGTTTTGTTTCCTCATTTAGAAAAAATTGTACGGATGGATGTGTGTGTGTGTGTTTGTGTGTTTGTGTGTATCCTGAGCTTCAGATGTAAATGATTAATAACTCGAGAACGCTTCGAGATATCGAGCTCAAATTTGGCACACTTGTCGAGCACGAATCGCTCTTCATTATCAAAAAAATTTGTTTCAATTCTAACGGGTGTTCAGGTTTTATCGACTTTTTTCGTTTTTGCAAAAATGGCGTAAACGCTATAACTTCTGCAATTTTCAAGATATTGTACTCAAACTTAGCACAGACTTAGTATAGCTATTGAGGTTGTTTGGTATTGAATTTGGCGAAAATCGATCGAAAAATGAAAATTTTATAAAATTTTGAATGCTTCAAAAATAGGGTAAACGCTCTAACTTGCACAATTTTCAAGATATTGCACTGAAACTTTGTACCAAACTAGTATTGCTATCAAAGTTGTTCGCTATTGAATTTGGCAAAAATTCATTGAGGGATTAAAATTTCATGAAATTTTTAATTTTTTGAAAAATAGCGTAAACACTGACTTGTGCAATTTTTATGATAGTGCACTGAAACTTTACACAGAGCTAATATAGCTATCGAGGCTATTAGTTATTAAATTTGGTGAAAATCGATCGAATGATTAAAATTTTATCAAATTTTAGTATTTTCGAAAAACAGCGTACTCTAACATCGGCTATTTGCGAGATACTGTACTCAAATTTTCTACACAGTCAAAATAGTGATTGAGGTTATTCGTTATTGAACTTGGCAAAAATGAAATTTGGCAAGAAGTTAATTTGAAAGAATTTGGCAAATTTACACATGCTTTTCGATAGTTAACGAAGCTTTTTCATGAGGAAGGCAAATTTGATCGCCATACTTTGTGATAAAGGAAGCTGTGTGAACTATGGATAAAGATGAGGAAGCATTGTGCAAATGTTCAATTTTCAGGGTTTTTTATATGTTCCTGACATTAGCCTAATGAAAGGCGTAATAAAGCTGTTATTTTTTGGTAGTTAAAAAAAAAATGTGATGAGAGAGATTTTTGGACTCCAGATCAGTTGATATATTTTTCACTGGTATAGAATTAATTTGGGACGTTTTTAATGTCGTAAAGATTATGTTCCAGTGATAAGATCCGGCGCAGCAGGTGTGTCGTTCGCTTTCGCACGTAACTTTTCACTTATCACGATCGAGAAAGTTTTCGAACGACTTTCTTCGAATATTTGTATCGACGTTTTGATTTTAGTTGATCGTAAATTTCGAGCTAAAAATAAAATTCCACAATTTATCTCTCACCCTGTTCCGTCGTTTCAATCTAAAATATTTACTTTATTGTTCCTTAAACTTTTATTATTACTTGAACATAATTTTTATTCACACTTTTATTTTTATTTAAGCTTCATCATTATTCAAACCATTTTCAATCATATCGTGGCTGGCCCCAAAAATAATGTCATTTTTTTTAATTGCACAATTTGCGAAAATGAGAATTTCCATGTGAGGGAAGAATAAATCACGAAGGAAAAAATTGACAATTCTTATAAACGTCTATTTTAAAGCAAATAAGATAATTTTATCACGTCCTAATTGGATTGCGATGGAAAATAAAAATAGAGACTGTCTTTGAGATGGAAATTTTCCGAACAACTTTTTCGGTAGGTTAAAGCTTCTTAAAAAAATTGACAATCCTCATAAACGTCTTTTTAGGCAAATATATTAATAAAAGTTTTATTTCCTCTTTTTTTTATCATGTCGTCATTCGCTAAATCCGTCTCGCACAATAACGGCTGTAATCTTCAACACACAAGGCTCTTAGTCTCACTAATTTTATTTAATCATTTATTAGTTTCTCGTGAAATCCACCAATGCCGTAAAATATGATTAAAATGGTGCTTTATAAGTTCCTCCTCGTTCCGCTGTACTGAGAAAACAATGTACCAGGATTTGTTAACTGTTAACAAAATTAAAGAAAGAAGAATTTAAATCAACTAAATCAGTACAATCAAATTTTTTGTTCAACGGACTGGAAATATTTGTTTGTTTCTACTTGATTCAAATATATTTTCATTATCTATTTGTTTGAATTCGAGTTACCAAAGTATCCAAACAATTTTGTTGAAAGTAACAAATATTTTTTGTATCCAATCGAATTGAAATATTTAAGAAAATAAATTTTTCGTTGAAATCAATGTATATACTTTAGTCAACATTATTTTTTGAAGTAAGAAATAATTTGGATAGAGGGATTCTTTTTTTATGTGATTCAACTAAATTGCATCCATCGCGTACTATGGATCAATTGGTGATACCAATGCCTAAGAAAATCATTTAACAATTTGATTTGGTCGGTGCAATTATTATGATTTTGATGTCCATAAGGCCGAAATCGGTTGCTTTTCACACTACATTTACACTGAGATAGGTAAATAGTCAAATCAAATAAATAAATTCAGCTGACTCCGAATTGATTGACTCCGTTACTCAACTCTGGTATAGTCTGAGTATATTTATTAAAGTTGACAAAATAAGTGATTCGGTACACTAATATAAATAGTTGACTTCATACATAGTTGATTTAAGTTATCATGCATTGTCGGAACTGGATGAAAATGGTGACCTGACTGATTTTTTGTTGCAACAACTAAAGTTGATATGTTGTAATAACTGAATGACATTTTTTGTTAGAATCCAATTCTGCATCGCTTCAATCCACGTATATAGTTCAGAGCCTATACAATGGGTTCGTTTTTCTTAAGTTGATTAAACTGAACCATTGTTAGATGAACGATAAATGTGCATCAACCTAACTCTCATATTTAGTTCAGCGAATCATCGGTTACATTCAAGTTTCTAAATAATAGTAACAAATTCATCCGTCGAATTCAATAAAGTTTATATTGTACGGATAACATCAGAGGTTAAGCGAACGAGGGAAAAAGTTTGCACTGTCATTCACATTTGCTTGGACCAGAGTTGGGCAAAGTACTTGCAAGTACTTCAAGTATCAAATACAAAGTACCGGTGGTACTTGCAAGTACTCGTACTTGCAAGTACTCGTCAAAACGAGTACTTGAAGTACAAGTTCTTGAAAAAATCAAGTACCAGTATCAAGTACTTTTCTATTTTTCGGGTACGTCTCGTAAATTCTGGTACTTGGGTCATTCCACGTCAAATCGACCAAGAGTTGGAATCGACCATTTTCAATTTCGATGAAATTTGGTCAGAAGTTTTGTTTTATCATAAAACCAAGTTCTACCAAAGAATTTTTTTTTTTTTTCAAAAGTTATGCAAAATTAAAAATGTAACCATTTTTCAATTTTTCTTTTAAATATCTTGAAAACTATGGTGGTTATGAAGAACCGTTTGTTTCCTCTTGAAGAGTATACTTGGGGCTACTAAAAAAAAATATTTCGACAAAATTTTTTGAAAAATGATGAATTTGGAGAATTTTGAATTTTTTTGAATCCTGAAAATCCACAATTAACATCGAATTTTTTGTTCAATTTTTTAAATATAATACCTTGTACTGATTTGAAAAGATCCTGAAAGATTTTCAGAAAGGTTTTTTTTCTCCAAAACATGATTTTTTTTAAGTCGACCAATCATGTAATTTTGTCATTTTCAGCAGTCAAAATTACATGATTGATTAAGTTCACTTAACTTAGAGGTAAACAAAAAGTTTTACGAAAATTCAAAAATTCATATTTTTGAAACAAAATAAACACATTTCTGAAAATTTCAGGATCTTTTAATATCAGTACAAGGTGTTATATAAAAAAATCAAACCAAAAATTTAATATTGATCGTGGATTCTTACGATTTTGAAAAATTCTCCAAATTCATCATTTTTCAAAATTTTTTTTCGGAATATTTTTGTTGTAGCCCCAAGTAAACTCTTTAAGACGAGGTCAGAATGATTTTTTCAAAACTATAATAGTTTTCTAAATATTTAAAAAATAAACTTAAAAAAATAGTGAAATTTTGAATTTACGAAAAAAAATTAAAATTTTTTCCCCTTGTTAGAACTTTGTTTTATGATAAAAGAAAACTTCTGACCAAATTTTTTCGAAATTGAAAGGGGTCAATTCCAAATATTGGTCGATTTGACATGGAATGACCCATGTTCAAAAGCTTTGCACATGCAACCATCAGCAAGACACATTTAAAAGTACTTGATACTTGTACTTGAAAAAAGTACTTCAAGTACAGAAAAGTACTTGAAATTTTCAAGTACAGTACTTCAAGTACATGAAGTACTTGAAAAATTTAAGTACAATACTTGAAGTACTTTTGAAGTACTTTGTACTTGCAAGTACTGTACTTCAAGTACCTGCAGGTACCGAGTACTTTCAAGTACTGCCCAGCTCTGGCTTGGACCCAATCGAACGGTATATTCGTTTAACTTAAAACACAGGTTTCACACTGAGAAAAAAAATGTTTGTATGAACTACATTGGCGGTCAAATACGTTCAAACGAATATTTAGTTGGTACAATTCAACTTTTTTTGCCTGAATAATATTTTGGTCAACCGAAGCGCAGAATTATTCGAGAAACTAATTATTTAGTTAGACCAAATAAATGTTTATCCGAACGTATTTGATAGCCGACTTAGTTCATTCAAACATTTTTTCTCAGTACACCTTTAGTACCAGATTATCGATCAGAATTATTTCCATTAGACTATTTCTGTTATAACATAGAACTTTCTAATACTTAAGGCCGAGATGATGTGGCGTCTCTTGATATGTCACATATTAATTATATATGTTTTATTCCTCCCGAGTATTTATTAACAAACAATAAAAATAGTAAAATTGCATGTACTGGGCCATTCTAAGATATTATCTTATGTATTTTTTGTGTGTGCGAATGGAATTAGCGAGAAGTGTGTTCGCATGAAAAAAGGTATCCATAACCAAAATAAATTTTCCCTTGCCGGAAAAAATTCGAATTTTCATAACCCCTAACTTTTTTCAAGTGCATAGAAGGAGTCGATAGCGTAATAGGTAGCGTGTCAGGTAGTTAGGTACGATAGGTAGGATGATAGGTAGGGTCGAGGGTTCGATTCTCGGTCTGACAGAGAACTTAGATCGGATGATTGGCGTGGATTTTTCTTTTTTTTTATTTATCTCTTTTTAGGGCCGGTAAACTATGCATATTAAGTTATTTTGCAAGGGCTATATATTTTTTATAACATGCTTAGCAACAATTAATTAACACGCATTCTATTGAGTCAATCATTTTTCCCGTTGATTGGACTAGTTACCGGTTAGATACAACTCTATTTCAGTTAATGCAAAGTTGCATTCTATTGAACCAACAATTTCATGTACTGGTTAGACTAATTCCCGATTAGATGCAACTCGATTTCAGTCAACTCAAAAAAGCATATAGTTCGATAAGCCGTATGTTAAACTTTGTTGACATAAACTTTTTGTGTATCAAACATATAATTTCTCGTTTATATCTTATCTTTACAGAAAGACTACAGATCTTTGGTTAACAAAGACACAAAACGTTGGTCAAGAAGCATTTTTGGTACGGATATCTTAACAGTGACGTACTTGATACGACTAAATTTTTATTCGTTGTGATATACGGATTCTTATTTATTTTCTTAATTTTTTGTTCGAATACTAAATTATTTTGTGAATTTAATTTTAGTCGTTCTGCTATAAGAAATTACATATTCATTGAAGGTATAATTATTTTTAGACTAACAAAATATTACGTTCGAAGTCTTCCAATATTTTAAGGCAACACTCAATTTTGTTGATCCAAATCACGATTTAGTTCTTTCATTAACTAAATATTTTGTTGATTGTGAAAATATTTAGTCGTGCGTATGCAACTAAATAACTTGGTAGCATCAAACGAATTTCGAGCTTCTTAACTAAATTTTTTTCTCAGTGTAATTCAATATTCCAACGGCCGGAGGAGGATGAGAATTTTAATACAAGGAAATGCATCTCTTTATTGATGATGCGAAATTGCTTTTTTCTCTCACACGACATTCCGTCGAATAAATAACAAATGAAATTATTGCCATTGTTGTTTCACGTTCAAGGATGCGTCGCGAAAAATATGGTGGGAATTCGACGTAGAGACCGGTTTTTGAAGATACCTTAGATTGCATATGGGCCATGCCATGTCAAATCGACCAATAGTCGGAATCGGCCCATTGCAATTTCAATGAAATTTGGTCAGAAGTTTTCTTTTATCATAAAACGAAGTTCTACCAAAGGAAGAAAATTAATAACATTTTTTCGAAAATTCAAAATTTTTTTTATTTTCCAAGTTTATTTTTTAAAAATCTCGAAAACTATTATAGTTACGAGAAAATCGTTCTAGGTTCGGCTTGAAGAGTATAGTTGGGGCTACCAAAAAGAAAATATTCCCAATTTTTTTTTTAAAAATGATGAATATGGAGAAATTTGAATTTTAAAAAATCGTAAAAATCCACAATCAACATTAAATTTTTGGTTCCATTTTTTTAAATATAATCCCTTGTACTGATCTTGAAAGATCCTGAAATTTTCAAAAAGGTTTTTTTTTTAATATGAATTTTTGAATTTTGGTAAAAAAAATTGTTTTTCTTACCTCCAAGTTCAGTAAAGTTGCGCAATCAGGTAATTTTTACTGCTAAAAATTACAAAACTTTACTTAGCTTAGAGGTGAAAAAAAAAATTTGTTTACCAAAATTTAAAAAATTCATATTTTTGGAAAAATAACCTTGTTAAAATTTCAGGATCATTTAAGATCAGTACAAAGTGTTATAAAAAAAAATTGATCCAAAAATTTAAAATTAATCGTGGATTTTCACGATTTTTAAAAATTAAAAATTCTCCAAATTCATTATTTTTCAATTTTTTTTTCTGAATATTTTTTTTCGTCGCCCAAACTCTTTAAGACGAACCAAGAACAATTTTTTCATAACTATAATAGTTTTCGAGATATTTGAAAAATAAACTTGAAAAATTGGGAAAATGATGAAATTTTGAATTTTGCGTGACTTTCGAAAAAAAATTTTTTTTTTTCCTTTAGTAAAACTTCGTTTTATGATAAAAGAAACATTCTGACCAAATTTCATCGAAATTGAAAATGGTCGATTCCAACTATTGGTCAATTTGACATGGAATTACCCATATATATATATATATATATATATATATATATATTTATATGGGTATATAAAGAAGCTATGTAAATAAAGCAATATATATGCATATGGAACACTCTAGCTCCAACGAAAAAGCACTCTCAATTTTTTCAGATTTTTTTCATCGGTCGTTTTTTTTCAATATATTTTTTTATGTAAATAAGAAGCTGGAAATGAAAAATAAAAAATGAATTTAAACATCGGCAATTTTGCACAAAATGTGTAAATTGTTTTCGTGCAATGTTAAAAATGTAAAAAATGTTTACAGTTTAATTTATAACAAACCTGGCAAATGGTCCGGTCATGTATAAAATAAAATAAAAATTAATAAATAATAAAATTTGTATTATTTCATTTGCCTGAAAATATAAATTTATGACGATTATTAATTTTTTCCCTCATGGTTTGTTTTTCCCTGACATGAAAGTTATCATTTTCTAAAATTGTGCAACTTCAAAAAATGTCATTATATTTTTGGGGCGAGCCATGATACGATTGAAAATTGTTTGAATAATAATGAAGTTTAAATAAAAATAAAAATTTGAATAAAAATTGAGTTTGACTAATGATGAAAATGAGCGTAAAAATTAAGTTTAAATAATAATGAAATTTGCAAATCGTATCCTAAATATTTGGACCACCTTTGAGAATTTTCAAACAATCGATATTGCTCGTCAATTGCACCGGATAACGTTCATTATTTAGTTTGACCTGCTCCAATGCAGGATCAATTCCCAAATTCGTGATGTTGCAGAACTGGATACAAT
The DNA here is from genome assembly GCA_946863875.1 of Alloplasta piceator. NCBI lineage: Eukaryota > Metazoa > Arthropoda > Insecta > Hymenoptera > Ichneumonidae > Alloplasta > Alloplasta piceator. Next base: position 42,411,550 of record OX333074.1, read on the forward strand.
TCGATTTTCAGATATTCATTCATGTCAGTTACGGATATGGGTAGAGCATAAATTATTCAAAATCTTTCTATAGACTAAGCCAATGAGATCCAGTTATTAAATCGATGGAAAATAGAATTACTTAACCTTATTCTGGTGGTTTTCAATAAATAAATAGCGTCCGGAAACAAAAGAAAGCCGATGCAATAATTATTGAAAGCAATCTGAATTGACGAATCCTTTGTAAATAGATTTCCGAAAATTCATCATCAAATTTCAAAATTTGATGTGCCACATGTTTGAAAATTGACTCGAATAATTTTTAAACATTTGACACAGACCAAATCATATAGTCAATTTTTACGAATTCCAGTCAAAAAGTTTATGAACATACTTTGACCATAAATTTTGGCCGAAAGTCATTATTTGCGAAATCAAGAGACAGTTTTTTTTCCATTCTAAACGCGTCAATTTACCAAAAAGCTTTTTAAACTGAAAACATTATAACTTTGTTAGTTTTCAATTTTTCTGAATTGCAATTCGTGAGTGATCTTGGTCAGATATCGTACATTTAGAAGAAAAAAAAAGTAACAGCATATTGTGTTTTTCGATCAAATTTGGGTTCTCAGTTGAAAAAAAGTACCGGTATTCGTGAGAACGACGGTCTGTTTCTACTTTTGCTCCAAGACCAAACTGTCGGCAGATGTTGCTTGGAGCACCATCATACGCTAATTATGTTTAGACATTTGGCACGAAATTTGAAGGTTGAGTCAATTTAACCCAGACTGCGAAAAGATAATGACAAAGTAAAAATTTAACGACCCAATCATTTGGAAAACTATTGTCTTGCTTTATATTATTAAATAATCAAAACAATTCAGGAAACAGTCTAGCCGACCTGGCTTTTTTCGTTGAAAATCTTGATAAACATTAAAGTTATTTGTATTTTTCTTATTTTTTTTAAATTGAAATTTTAGTACAATAATACCATTTTTGTATGACTGAACTGAATACAATTTGTAATTATGAAAATTACAAATATGGCAGTCTGCATAAAAAATAACTACGTTTGTACACTCATATAATTACTTCAATCATTTATCATAAACGAAGGGATTAAATTTTGAAAAAAATCGAAAAACTAAGTTGTAAAACGTTTTTCACGTATTTCGGGTTTGGCGTAGCGCAGTGGGCATTCAAAACTTTTCACAAAAATCGTTGTAACTCTGTTAATTTTTCGTATTTCGTAAAATATTTTTTACAAATTTAAGTCAAGAGCATTGTTTGTAAAAGAGTACCATAAAAAATGAATTTTCTGAAATTTCGATGTTGCTCGGACCCTTTAAAAGATTTGAGGAATCTGGCCTGAAACGTGCCAAGAGTTCTCACCATCAATCTTTATTTTTGTTATTCTAAATTCATTAATGCCTAATTTCTTATTCTACATTTTCGCATACACTGCGACCTCGATTCTCGGGACCTCGATCTTTGCAATTGCAGCGTAGTGGGAGAAGCGCCAAGCCAATCGCGTCAGGGCACCGTCAGCCACCAGCGGCGCAGAGACGGTTCTGTGCAATGTGCGCAACCCCACTTCTTGCAAGAGCCGGTCCCGCACAATTCCAATTATCGAGGTCGCAGTGTACTCTGCATTGTCTCTTGCTTAAATTACCCAAAAGCCGATAAAGTAATTACAGCGTGTTCGGATTATAAATATAAAGCCTTGAAATGTATAGTATAGACAAGGCGCGTCTCTAATCTTCGTCTGTCGTCAGTTTCCATGAGTTTTAATTCTCGAGCTCACCAAGTTCCGGCACTGCTCTCTAGTCACGCATAATTATGCATTCGTCAAGAATACTGTACAGTTGACTCTCTGACTCTGCTTTTCCTTCTTTACACACACACACACATAGACATGTCAGTCGTGGATAAATAAAACCCGGAAATCCAACATTCCACGTCATTCTCCATCGCGGACTGGAAAATTCCGTGAGTTCAAGTGGTGTGAGTTTGAAAATTTTCGTTACGCGGTGCAAAATAGTTTTTAGCGATGGTGTGTGAGTGTGTGTGTGCATTTTAAACTTTGTTCATAATGCATACTCCGTCACGATCGATTGGAGTTGTAAAGACTGATATTTTTAGCATAGCAGGTCTCATACAATTGAACATAGTATATGAGATATTCCCAGTCAAATAAAAAAACTCTTGACCCACTCGAATTTTGTTAATGATTTTCCAAAAAAATTGTACTCAGGCTAACAAATAATTTTTTCAAAGATTTTTTCAATCGCACTGAGAAGACAGTTTATTTGTATATTAAAAAAATATATTTAGTTGGCACTTTTACTTAAATATTCCGAAATTGTTACAAAATTTGTTAGTCGTTAATAAATATTTTATTTGTGCGTGATTCCACGTCAAACCAACAGGTCAAAAAAATCGATGTCTCTGATTGTACACTCGATATTTTCCTATGCTCTCTAGCATGAGGAAGCATTGCTGTTAAATCGCTAGCCCAAAATAAAATTATTTGTAGGGGTTATGATTTTTCGAAAATTGCGTACTTTTAACGACTCGAAAAACAATTTTTTGGCTTTTGTGTATAACTCCGCCGGATTTTGGAATCCGAGAACTTCACTTCGAGAAATCGAAACTGTATTCGAAATCCTTCAAAATGAGCACAAATTAACCACATTTGATGTATTTATGACGCCACAATCGTAAAACTACGTTTTTTTTCGAAATTCAAGAATAACTGAAAAACCTCATTTTAAAAAAAACTGAAAAAATCATATTAAATTTTTACGACAAAATAACTATATTTTTGTAGAGTTTGAACTAGTTCTGACCAATAGGTTTTGAATTATTGATCAATTTCATCTTTCAGAAGTCAGGTTCAGCTATTTTGGGACTTTCAGGTTTTGACTTTTGGTTTTCTGAGAATTTCGTTAATAAAATCGATGGTCATTCTTTCAAAAAATTATGAAACAATTTATTGAGATCCATCTCTATCAATTGATGATAATATTTACGAATAATTGCTTTTTTTGCAACTTTAGGTCTAAAGTTGCGATTGTTTAAATTGTAAAAAATTATAAAACAATTTATTGACATCTTTATTATAATTATAGAATTGTAAATAAATAGTTTTAGAATTTTTTACAATTTAAACAATCGCAACTCTAGACCTGAAGTTGCAGGAAATAATTGCTTTTTTTGCAACTTTAGATCTAAAGTTGCAAAAAAAGCAATTATTCGTAAATATTATCATCATTTGATGGAGATAAATCTCAAACAATTGTAAATTAATTGTTTTATAATTTTTTACGATTTAAACAATCGCAACTTTAGACCTAAAGTTGCAGAAAAAGAAATTATTCGTAAATATTATCATAATTTGATGGAGATGAATCTTAAACAATTGTAAATAAATTGTTTTATAACTTTTTGAAAAAATGACTATCGATTTTATTGACGAAATGCTCAGAAAACCTAAAGTCAAAACCCGAATGTCTCAAAATTCTTGAAACTGATTTCTAGAAGATGAAATTGATCAATAATTCAAAATCTGTTGGTCAGAACTAGTTCAAGCTCCACAGGAATATAGATTTTTTGTTGTAAAAATTTAATATGATTTTTTCAGATTTTTAAAAAATGAGGTTTTTCAGTTATTCTTGATTTTCGAAAAAACGTAGTTTTACGATTATGGCGTCATAATTGCACCAAATGAGGTTAATTTGTGCTCATTTTGAAGGGTTTTGAATACAGTTTCGATTTCTTGAAGCGAATTTCTCGAATTCCAAAATTCGGCGGAGTTATACGCAAAAACAAAAAAGTTGTTTTTCGAGTCAAAAGTACGCAATTTTCAAAAAATCATAACTCGTACAAATAATTTTATTTTAGGCTACTGATTTAACAGCAATATTTTCTCATGATAGAAAACACTGGAAAATATCGAGAGTATGATCGGAGACATCGAATTTTTCGGCCTGCTAGTTTGACGTGGAATCACTCTTATGTCAAAATAATTTATTAACTGTTAAAAAATAATTGATTTCGCCACATTTAACTTTACATTTGTTAACAGTTAACAAATCCTGGTACATTGTTTTCTCAGTGCACGCGTTATTCTTTCATAATTTGCTTTTCCAAATAATTTGGCCAGACTATAAAATGTGAGAAAAATTCTCAAAAACACCTGGTTTTATAAAAAGAAAATTTGAGTCCTGCACCGTAATGGAATTTTTCTGCATTTTATGATTCCACGCCTTTCCGAAATAGTTGCACTGAAAAAATTCTGAAAACCCAAAAATAATGTTAACTCACCTTGTGCAGAATTTGAATTTGTAGAATTTTTGTATGAAATAGTGGAAATTACGATTTTAAATGACATTTTGTAAATCATATTTTCGTTTGATGAAAAAAAATTGCAACAAGAAAATGGGTGATACGAAAATTCTACAAAAAATTTGGATTACTTTTGATTTTTAGTACGATGAACGAAAAAGAAAAACATTAACCAAATTCAAGTGGGTAGAGATCAAACGTTCGTTGAGTCATCGCGACGCATTTACAGCTCTACCAGATATTGCTCTATCAGAAATGCATTCGTACCGAAATAAAAATTGACCACAACATCTCTACCAAATAACAATTCTACTATCCATCATCTTTGTCAATTAAAAGCGTTGTAATATGTGCACCATCATAATAAGCCTTCCAGTATGAATCTCAATCTCCTGATGAGCACTTTGTAGTATGCACCAGATTTTTTTAATTCCGCTAAAAATATTTAATGATATCCCTTAGTTTTTGTAGAAACGTCTCTAAAACTGACATCCATCATTTCGTTAAAAATGGCGTCCTAAGTAGGTCAAAAGTTTCGTAAAGAAATTCCAACTTTTAGGTTAGTGGTCGCCAGGGGTTAAAAGAGTAATAATACTATAAAATCACATTCCCAACGCCCAACAACTCTTCCAGAAAACACTTTTCCGAGGACATCTCTACCAAATAATTGGTAGACTTATTATTTGCCGTAAATGTGCCGATAACTTGAAATATTCCATCCATACATAATTGATGCACCTGTATTAGTGTCATATATGTGCGTGTACTCCATGACAGCTGATGTCAATGAAAGCGTCGAGCAATTTATAGACCCTCGCCGCCACGATATAGTCATATATCTACATATGAATGTACACATGTATGGGACATTCTACCATAGGTTGTCACTATTTTTTCTCAGCAGCATTTTTTTCCCTGTTTATTTTGCAAACACTTGCGGAAAAAAATTATGGATCACAGCTGCAACAAAATGTGGCAAGTCTTTTTTCGTTATTCAATATTTACGGGATCACCCATACAAGGGAATTGTACGCATTTGACGAGCTTTCGATCGTGGTCGTTCGATTAAGCTGCGTTCGGTTCGTATATTTTTCGTTAGGGGAGAAAATGAAAATAACCAATATTGCGCTAAAAATGAAATTGCATTAAATCAGAACGTGGATCGAATGATGTTGATTTTTTCGGAAATAGTCACGGATCGAGAGGAATTATTTTGAACGGTAAAACATTCTGGCTGAAAAAATGTGGGGTTCGCTTAAGGTAGACCCATTCGATGGAAAATAATATCAATTTTTTTTTCACGGCAAAGTACGGGAAAATTGAATGGAAAATGTAATTAAATTTTTTTCACGGAGAACGAATATTCGTGAAATTTCAGGTTTGAGCGAATTTTTTATTCATCACTCTGGTGAACGTCCGGTCATTCGTGCACTGACCGCTCGTCTCTGCGTTACCCAGATATTTTTATTCATGGACATACGCGTGACGTTCGACCACTTTTTCGTACAGAGAGGTTATTTTTTCTACCTCCTTTTTAAAAAAAACATAATTCTCGCTTCTCTCGTTCACTTCTCTCGTACTTGGGCTGTCTCTTGCAAAGAAGATGTACGAATACCTAGGTACACGTAAGCTGCACGTAGCAGATACGTGTGTACAGCGTGTGGCGAGAGCCAAGTGGATTTTAGCTGGTCGACGATTCCGGTAGAATTTTACGACTCTGTGGCACACACTGTATAGTCCCTCCCCCCTTACATCTCTGCAAGGTCTCTCTTGCCATATCCCCGAACGTCTGTTTCAGACCTGTTTGTCGGGTTGAACAAAAGAAAAACGAGATAAAAGATAAAAAGAACGAAGGTAAAAAAAAAATTGCCAACAAGTCCGAACGCTATTACGCGGTGGATCTTGCGGTTAATACGCCTCCACCGACCTTTAATATACCTGTACCGACTATGCCATATTAAGCCGGTTACTTTTTTAATATGACGACAGTGATTTTCCCGATGATTGATGCACAAATTAAGCCAATGAATTGAATTGGCACGCCGAAAATCTGAATGTTGGAAAGTGCCAACTTTTTTTTTTCTTACTGTTTTGCTTATATCGCAGCCATTTTTCGTCGCAGGGAGATTAAAAAAAAAGTTTTTTGAAGCTTAAGATACATATTATGGCGCCAACTAGCCATATTTTCGAAACCCTGTTTGCTTTATATGAAAATATTCAAAATTGTTAAGAAAATGAATTTTTTCTTCAACCTGTATTTTTCAATCGTTTTTTTTGCTATCATTCCATAGGATAGTGAGTCAGTGATATACATTTGACGGGAAAATCCGGAAAATCGAGCCGTTTTGAAGTTATTGCGAAAATTCGTAAATTTTTGATGAAAAAATTAGATTTTTTTCAATAACTTTGCAACCTGTGATTCCAAAAATTCGAAAGAAATTCAGTTGAAGTTCTAAGCTTCATATAAATGGAGTACATTGACTGGAAATCAAAAATAGAGAATGTCTTTCAGACGGGTATTTTCCAAATGACTTTTTCGGTACTAAAAGCTCCTTAAAACGCATTCTCCGACCGCAGACGCTGTCGGATAGAGTAATATTTTCACTAGCTCAAGGTCGTTTAGTGTTCTCTCACGCATTATGCCCGCAAATTTACACGCTAAATTTACCGAATGCTATTACGCGGTGGATCCTGCGGTTAATACGCCTCTACCGACCTTTAATATACCAGTACCGGCAATTCCATATTAAGCTGGTTACTTTTTTGATATGATTTTCCTCATGATTGATGTACAAATTAAGCACATACATTAAATTAGCACGCCGAAAATGTGAAAATTGAACGTTCATCCGTGTGACCCCAGAAAAGTTGAAAAGTCCGAACTTTTGTTCCTTACTGTTTTACTTATATCGCAGCCAATTTTCGTCGTAGGAAGATTTTTAAAAAAGCTTTTTGAAGCCCAAGATACGTGCTATGGCGCCAGCTAGCGGTATTTTCGAAATTCTTTTTGGTTTTTACTAAAATATTCAAAATTGTTAATAATATGAAGTTTTTCTTTAACCTGTATTTTTTCATAGTTTTTTTTTGCCATCATTCCATAAGACAGTGTGTCAGTAATATACATTTGACTGGATAATCTGGAAAATAAAGCCGTTTTGAAGTTATTGCTAATTTTCGTAAATTTGTTATGAAAAAATTGGTTTTCTTTCGATTACTTTGCAACCTGCGATTCCAAAAATTCAAAAACAATTCAGTTCGAATTCCAGGTTTCATCTGAATGGAGTACACTGACTGGAAAATGAAAATGGAGAATGTCCCTGAGACGGGGATTTTCCAGATGACTTTTTTGGTACGAAAAGCCCCTTAAAATGCATTTCCCGACCGCATACACTATCGAATAGAGTAATATTTTCACTAGTTTAGTGTTCTCTCACGCATTATGCCTGTAAATTTCTTAAATATACACATACTCGTGTTATCTAATATTCCTACTTCAGCTTCGCGGTTTCTATAGAGGGAACGCACCCGAATGACGCACGATTCTCTCATTATTATACGCTCATATACATATACTCAATGTTTCATAATCGAAACTGTCACTCTTGACACATTAACCTTTTGAGCTTTATGCAAAAGACAAAAATATCTATTCCCCATTAACGAGGCTCCTTTGTGATTTCCGGTATCGAGACATTCATCATTATCGGAAAACTCATTTTCCAATAATCTTTCATTTCACCGCCACGTGCTCCCGAATGGATAAACGTCAGTGGCACCCTATAATATAATGGGAAAGTGCAATTACGTTAATGGAAAGATGCTATTCGATTTGCGGAAGATATCTCTATCATCAAAAATACGAACGAAAAATACACTGCGAGGAAATTAAAAATTCACTTTTCACTACCTCGCTGGAGGAAGATTAGCGAGATTTTCTGTACCCTCCCCTTCTTCATTCGTGAGATGCCGCTCGATAACAGGATTATTGATATTATGTTTTTTTTTTCAGAGAGCTTCGACGTTATCGATTCAATTTTTTTTCTTCATCCTCGATAAATCCTTGCCAATTAAACTGGTTTTCCCCATCTAAGTCCCATTTTTTTTATCGATACTTTTTTTCTCTCATTCAAATGCGATTACTTCCGTATCGTCACTAACGAGATTGGTAGTGGAAACGAGAATGCGTAGACTACCCAATAGTACTGGCAAAATCTATGTATATAGATGAAAGGGAAAGCTCTTCTCTCTCTCTCTCTCTCTCTCTCTCTCTCTCTCTCTCTCTCTCTCTCTTTGGCTCTCACGTCGACGGTTGCCTGATTGCTGTAATGCGAGTTTCATGTCGGAAAGAAACCTCCCTCTAACCTTATTTGCGCGACCCTTCTAGCAAACGCCGAACCATTCGTTTATATATACGTAAACTGAAAAAAAAATTTTGTTGAAAATGCAAAAATTTGTTTCACTCAACCAAATATTTGTTTCCGGACGTTCAACTCGATCATTTTGGTAATTCAACAAAATATACAGTGGAAGTTTTAGTTAAATCGTTGCTTGAATGGGCAAAGTTTCAGTTCATTCAAATAAAAATTTGTTACTTCGAATAAAAATGTAATCCACACAGAGAAATAAACGATTGAGCTGACTAATTATCAGTTGATTCCATATATGTATATTCTATGTATCAAAATGAATAGTTGATACAACCCATTATTTATTTCAAGTATATAAATAATGTGATAGATGGATTAAATATTTGGTTCACGCACTTATCCGATTGATTTCAATAAACGAATATTTTGTCGAACAAATAATATATTTAGTTGGTGCAATTAAATTTTTAATTCGGAAATTAATTATGGCTAAACATAGTATAAAAAATATGTAGTATTTGAAAAATAATTCAAAATGCATATTTTATCAGCCTCAAAATGAGCGACATAAAAAAAATATTATTTCGCGCGAATCATCTGATCTAATTTTACGCCCTCTCCGACGGGGATTCGAACCTGCGACCCTACCTACCTATCCTACTTGACGACCTAACACGCTACCTACTAAGCTACGGACTGCTTACGAACTTTCTCAACTTTTGTGGTATAATATGAATGGTACGGTGTGTCGAAAAAACAATGATATGGACTAAATAAACGGACTGAACAAACAAATAAATAATAAATAAATAAATAAATTGGACTAAATTGTGCCTGTAAATTGACGAAATAATTTCGTTCACCTCACATCTTATGGTTAACCAAATCCATTTGTTGATTCAATTATAATTTCATTATTTCAAACAAATTAATATCGAATCAACTAAATTTTTATCAACTAAATGGATCAAGTTGATTTAACTGAACTTTTTTCTCAGTGATCAAATTATTGTTTATAGTATTCAAATGAATAATTTTGTATTTGAACAAAATTAAATTTCGTACAACAAAATCGTTTCTTTGTTGTGAAATATGGACAACCAAATGATTTTTTTTTCATTTCTCATCATTATATGCTGGTTCAAAAAACATTTCGCGGTAGACACAATATTATGGATTGTTTTGAATACATATAATTATTTGATTTGGCAATATAAAAAATGTTTGTACCTAACAAATTGTTTGATTGAAAATACGAAATTTTCGCTTGTTACAGCTACATTTATCTAGTTAATATAAACTAGAAATCAACAAAATATTTCTCTACGGCAACTCAGTAATGTGTAAATTGGACTAAATTGTATCTGTAAATTGACCAAATAATTTTGTTCACCTCATATCTTATGATTAACCAAATCCATTTGTTGAATTAATTATAGTTTCATTATTTCAAACAAATTAATATTGAATCAACTGAATTTTTTTCAACTAAATGGATTTAGTTGATTTGACTGAACTTTTTTCTTAGTGTATTTATACTTACCGTATCAGTCGAGCGAGAGTCATTGAGGATTTAAGGTGTGCCCGAGAATTTTCTAATTTGAAATAATTTGAAAGATTATGTACATTGTACATAATATATTCTCAATATTACGGTGGTGAGAAACTGAAAATTTAATCGAGAATGGTATAGGAACGATAATTCGGATCGAATGATTTGATTACAAAAAGCGCCGAATGTGAAGCTGAAAAAATCTTTAATTAAAATTTTCATTAAGATTAAGATTATCGCATAAGATATCGACGAATAATTGATAGTAAAGAAACCCTGCAAATTGGACATTTGCACATTTGCTTCCTCATCTTTATCCACAGTTCACACGACTTTCATTATCGTAAAGTATGGCGCTTAAATTTGGCTTCCTCATAAAGGAAGCTTCGTTAACTATTGAAAAACACGAGTAATCAATGTGCAAATTTGCCGAATTCTTTCAAATTTACTTCTTGCCAAATTTGATTTTTGCCAAATTCAATAGTGAACAACCTTGATCACTATTTTGAACGTGTACAAAATTTCAGTACAATATCTCGCAAATAGCCGAAGTTAGAGTTCGCTATTTTTCAAAAAAATACAAAATTAGTTAAAATTTTAATCGTTCAATCGAATTTCACCAAATTTAAAAACACACAACCTCGATGGCTATATTAGCTCTGTTCGAAGTTTCAGTGCAATATCTCAAAAATTGCACAAATACAGCGTTTACGCTATCTTTCAAAAAATTAAAAATTTCATAAAATTTTAATCCCTCGTTGGATTTTCGCCAAATTCAATAGCGAACAACCTTGAGAGCTACACTAGTTATGTACAAAGTTTCAGTACAATATCTTGAAAAGTATGCAAGTTACAGTGTTTGCGCTATTTTTCAAGAAATTCAAAATTTCATAAAAATGTAATCCTTCGATCGATTTTTGCCAAATTCAATACCAAACAACCTTAAAAGCTGTATTAATTCTGTGAAAAGTTTGAGTGTAATATCTTGAAAATTGCAGAAGTTAGAGCGTTTCCGCCATTTTTTCGAAAACGAAAAAAGTCGATAAAATCTGAACAACCGTTAGAATTGAAACAAAAATTTTTCTTGCTAGCCACATTATTTTCCTTTTTTCGAAATTATTTCTCAATCATTTTTATGATAGCACAGTGAGAATCAGATATTTTTCAAAATGAACAATTAGTTTTTATCTTAATAATAATAATTTTGCCATCAAAATAGGAAAATCGGAAAAATGTCCTATAAGTTCAACTTTAACCTTGAATAACTTTTGAAGGAGTGAGTTTATCGAAAAATCATGAGAGACCTTTTTTTGCAGAACGTCCAATTTCCTACAAAAATATATATCTCTCATTGCTGTATATTTACTTGTTTCGGAGAATAACAATTAAATGTGAAGAGTGGAAAAATCCCATGTTATTTAAACGGAAATATATCGTCTTTGGGGCAAGGTTTAATGTGAATAGGGTGAAAGCACCAGTGAATGGAGGAATAAGGAAACGGAAATACTCCGGTTGAGCGTAAAATAAGAATATAATCGAAAAAAAAATTTTGATTTGTTTTGGGTGAAACGAGACATCACACTGAAGTGAGAAAAAAAACATTCGGGTCAATTAAAACAAGTAGTATTTAAGAAATTAATTGAGACATGGCCAAATCACGAAAACACCAGTTAATGGAGGAAGTTACCAGTGAATGGATCCTTGACCTCCAGTGAATGAACGTGTATTGTAAATGAAAGCTATAACGAGGGAAAATTTATTATTAATGTTTATTGAATATTATACTACGATCACAGCATTGAAATTATTCATATAAATATTATTAACGAACAATAGAACATAAATTTCAAGCTTTTTGGCATATTATACAATTTCGATCTAAGAATATTATTGGGCTGACGCTGTCTTACTGATTGATATGCCACTATGCACCGCTGCAAGGGCTTTTACCAAATCCTCTTCGTCACATTGAAATCGTTGATAAATGTTCTTTTTCTCGTTTTTTTTACACGCTGACATCTGCAATGGATTAATATCGTTCGTTTACAATAAAAAATTTTAGTTCACAAATAAAGAAAAAAAATGATGTCCTTATTTATTTATTTTTATCATCAACTCTGGGCAATAAATAATCTTCAAATTTGCAACAGTTAAGATGGAATTGAATATTTTAATTTAATTTTTCAATCTGCTTTGCGAATTACAATAACCGAGCGCGTATTTTTATTCACTGGAAAGAGGTTAGAAAACTATACCAGTGAATAAACTCGATAATTTCTAATATATTTTTAAGAATATATTATCAAACTTTGCAAAAAAATTGAAGATGATTCCTATGTTAATCTATCAAAAGCATCACTGACCTTTTAAAATCAATAAAACGATTGTTTTCGAACACTGATCACCGATTGCACAACGCCGTTCTGTAAGTGTTCGACGCCATTTGGCGCGGTATATCGGTACCACAAACTAGGAAAATTCCGTGTGGTGTCAAAAATTGATACTAAATTAAACCATCGGTTTTAACACCATCTGTGATTTTTTTACCTAATTATAGTACTTTTTGTTTTTGTCGGTGGTTAATAGTATCTGCGAATTTTTAATATAAAGGTGATTTCGTCTATTTACTGGGGGGTCGTCCATCCACTGGTGCTTTCACCTTATGAAGGGCTTTTTTTTTGGTCTGATATTTTTTGTTAGGTCATGAACTTAAAATGTGGGGAGCGCTATAAAAAAAAACCATCTTGGTAAATAACGGGCATATAAAAAAAACTATCTTGGTAAATAACGGGGTATATACAAAACGTCAATGTCTTTATTATAATTTTTAACAATCGCATAATCGATCGCGTGGAACATTTTTCAAAATTGGTTCCTATTCAAACCGTTGCTCACCTCCGATGAGATTTAAGAGGAGGCTAAATACCGACACTAAAACCTCGAAATTGCCATCCAAACTTGCTCTTATACAAATGGATGGAATTGAATAAAATTTTAACAACGTCATCAGAACAATGGCAGGAATGGAGCCTTACTGAATTTTTTTCGAAAAACAAAAAAAAATGACAGATTCATTTACCACCAAGACACTGTAATTGAAAAACTTAAATTATTAAACTTTTACTGCATTTCGGGTAAAACCAAGAGTGAGGCTCCATGAAGAACGCCACGATACAAATATCGAGACGTTTTCGACATTATTTTATCAAAATAACACGCCGTAAGTTTGGATGGCGCATCGAGATATAAATATCGATAAATTGTAGTTTTATTGAAAAACGAAATGGCGAAATGTAGTTCACAGACGTGCGAGTGAGGGCAGCACCATGGATTCTGACGAGTAACCTATAATATTTAGGGGACTCGAATGAGTTCGTTCGCATTAGCTGTAACGCATTTTAGCCTCTCAATGGATAATTTATTGTTAATTAATTTATCCCCCTCTTAATTGTCAAAATGTAATTAATTTTCATCCACGGTTGTCGGAGAATGACTGGACGACCATGATACGTCGATAATGTAGAGATTGAATAAAAATGGTATTTAGCCTCCTCTTAAGAGTTCGAGGGAACCTCTAGAAAGAGTCTCTCGGAGAGGAATGTATATCGGGATAAGATTATCCAGCTCTCGGTCTGGAGCAGAGATAAATTACTTAAGCCGACACGATAATCGAATAAGGGTCGATTCGCAAAGGATGCTGGGCTCTATCGCCTCGGTGGATGCCGAGGTTTTTCGCGTTCCTCTCTTTTTAATTGATTTTTTTTTCATTCGCTTACCGCTTCACTGTTCTTTTATTCCGCAAATCACGTGATTGCGGACGTGCCCAAGTGGATTATGTGAAATTACATTGAGAATGAACATTATGAGCTTCAATGAAGGGCTGATGATCGAATTAACGATTGAAATGTAAAATTTTCGTACGCGTATTACAATTGGACGTTAATCATTCGGGCTTATCGATTGATGGACAAAAATGGGATTTAATTATGAAATTTGCATATTGATGGAGGACCATCGAACAATTTAACAGCCACGCAGAAATAATCTGGCTCAGTCACAGACACTCAAACACGTTCATAAAATTCCCGGACAAATCCCGAAATATTCGTATAGACTTCGCAAAAACATTTACGGATACTCGGAGAGACTAAAAATTTTTGAAAAAATCACTGACCCTCAAAAGCGCTCGCAAGTTCTGAAAAAAATGCTAAATCAGAATATTCCATTGAGGGGGAACGCCATTGAGACGGGGTTAAAAATAACCCATTTTCGGATATTTTTTTGTAAGTGATGATTATTTGAGGATCAGACAAAAAGCAATTTATTGAGTATATAATTATATATTCAACTATATTCATACAAATTTTTATTGAAAAATATTTAAAATTGACAAAGTTATTAACATGAACGTAATGACATTATAAAAAAATGACTCCTCCTCCTCCTCCAGCTGTACAGTAATGAAAAATCATCTGAAATAATCGAACCAAATATTTTTTAGATCTACACAACAGTCTCCATCGTTAAGCCTAGCCATTTTTTAAAAATATTTTTCACAAAATGGCGCTGCTTTGATTTTTTTTTCTTTTTCTGACCATTTTTTTACTTTCAAACATCTTTAAAAATATTAATATGCAAAATGTTGATTTTGTTTTAAAAAAAGTGAAAAAACAATAGAAGGAAATGTCGGCCCACTCCATGTTGAGCGGCATTTTTTCCCGAATTGATCAAAGTATTTTTTGAGTGAAAAAAAATTGAAAATGGCTAACTTCGAAAAAAAGATGATTTTTCTCGAAAAAGTATTTCATAGATTTTAATATCTTCGTATATGGGGCATTCCACGTCAAATCACGCGGTCATCGGCCTGAGCCTTTCGGATTTTGATGTCCGATGAATTGTGGGTTTCGATTGGCCCAAAATATGAACTCAAATTTTTAGAAATTTTTATTTCATTTTCTAGGGGTTGCCCGAGCGAAAAATCATTAAATTGAGGGAAAACACAAAGAGGGGCCTTTTTTAAATTATTGAATTTTTTTTCAAAGAAACTAGGGCCCAAAACAGAAATTTTCGTCATAGTTCGATGATGGGACAAAAATAATTACTATTTTTTTTTTTTTTTTAAATTATAATTACTATTTTTAAAAGTTTTAAAAAATGTATCTGGTTTTTTCGAGGTCGACGAGGCTAATAAATTTTCGAAAAAAGTTGTCGTTTCACTCTTAAACCAAGAAAAAAAATGAAGAAAATATTTTTGTCGTTGTTATTCTCACTACAAGAAACAATTAAAATTAAACATTATAAAAATAAATAAATTAAAATACAACAAAAAATAGTAATTATTTTTGTCTCATTATCGAACTATGACGAAAATTTCTGTTTTGGGTCCTAGTTTCTGTGAAAAAAATTTCAATAATTTAAAAAAGGCCCCTCTTTGCGTTTTCCCTCAATTTAATGATTTTTCACTCGGGCAACCCCGAAAAAATCAAATAAAAATTTCTAGAAATTTGGGATCATATTTTGGGCCAAACGAAACCCACAATTTATTGGACATCAAAATCCGAGAGGGTCAGGCCAATGACCGCGTGATTTGACGTGGAATGCCCCATATATTTTAATTTATTTGGAGTTTTTTTCGGAAAGTACATTTAAAGACGAAAATTTTGAAAAACCCGTCCCAATTAGTCAATTTTTGAAGAAGTTACAGTTATTTGAAAAAAAATCTTTTTTCGGGTTGGGTAAAAAAATTGTAAAATTTTTTGAAAAATGTTTTCATATAATTTTTTATAAGGGGTATAAAGGTAAAACAAAATTTCAGCCAAATCGAAAGGGGTCGGGTTTCAAAGTGGTTGATTTGACATGGAATGTCTCATATAATTTTAAAAAATGGAAAAAGAAATTTGATTTTTTCGACCCGTCACAGTGGCGTTCCCCCTTAAAACAAATATATTCATTTGAAATCAGTAAAAGCGTAATAAACCGCTATACAATTTTTGTTGCTCAGGTCAATAAAGATATCGTTAAATAAACTACGTCTTTTTTCTCGTTACTGAACTAATCAGAAAAATGCATTATTCCTTTTATGTCAATCTTTTAATTAAATTCTCTCTTCATTATCCTAATTCTCATACTTCCATCTCGCTTCCTCCGCCTTCGACTATCCCGTTATCTCTTTTATTCCAATTGCGAAATAAAAGATAATCGAACCGCGAGGAAATTGTTTCGCTCTTCTCGCGTAACGCGCTGCTTCGCTCTGAAATTTTCGCGCCGAGGTACATTTCGTTCTCGTGTGAAGTTTGTGCGCGCAACCAGTGACGTTATAAAATTCGCAATTTGCTGGTAAAATGATTTGAGAGTAACGATAACTGGCGTTCCCCCGAGGCGACAAGGTCTCTATCATCGTAAACGGTAATGGCCGCTTGGAGTAGAATGCTCGTCTGTCGGAAATAAGCGAAGTAGAGAGACTGTGAGAAAGAGAGAGAAAGGGCCGAGAGCTTGAGCTTTCTGGTTCGAGGCTGCTCTCACTTCGATGTGCTTTACGAAGCGTTTTCTTCCAGGACGCCCTTGTATATACCGCATTCACTCTCTCCTCGGTTCTCCTCGTCCTTCTTCTATTCTATCTTGGCGCTGCAACAAGCAAAATGACCCTGTTATACCGTCTTACCCCTCTTTTTTCAAAACCACCCAGCCTTTTGCCCCCAGTTCTATCCTCCACCGTGTCGACCCATTTCTCAACACGGTGAACCATTACCAAGGACGATTACAAGAATATTGTTCCACGGGGAGCAAAACAGAGAGAGAGGGGCGAGAAAATGAAGAGCAAAGTGAGAAAACTGTGGGAGCACAAGGGTCAAAGAGTGTGTACGATAAAAGAGAGAAAGTAGAATGCCGTGTCCACGTTATTTTCTAGGGGTGTGCGAACATTCGAATTTACGAATTATTCGAGACGAACAGTCGAGTTTCTAATCGACTTATGCGAACTATTCAAATAATTCGTAAATTCAAATATTCGTACACCCCTAAATACTAGTAAAAAAGAAGAGACTATGTTATTGTAATAGTAGCTGTAAATAAAACCAAATTTCAGAATGAGGAAAACGGTCATCGATCATAACGATAAAAAATCATTTTTTACTTACCATTCAATTATCGTTAAATTCCCGTGTTTATGTTGTTAAACCCGCCAACCCGTCGGATTTTGCAACTCCGATTTAAATGATATTTGGCTATCTTTTTATACTTATTGCAAAAGGTATCCCTGATTTTTTTTCAATTTTTGTTGTCGAGCCAATCAAAAGATACGAATTTTTGAAGATTTTACTGATTTTTTTTTTTTCAAATAGCCATAACTTGGTGAAAATTGCTCCGATTTTAAAGTATTTGTTTTTTTTTGAAATTTTGCGTTTTTAAATGAGTTTTCCGAAAATGTTGTGTAAAAAATTATTCATAACTAATTCAACTGATTTTTTTTTCATTTCAAAGCTAAAACTCGATTTTCAAAACTGTTTGGGTCCGTCGATTTAAAAAAAAAATCTCAAAAATACTAGTTCCTAAAACACAAATTTTAAGCCTGGTCTGGTAATGGGGAAACGATGGGTACTATTTTTTCTCGAATTTTCAAAATCATGGATTTTTATCCTCCATCAACAATATGTATAGTATTACCTGTCATATATGAGTAAACAAAGCAGGTATTTAAAGTAATAATTGTCGGTATTAGTGATTTATTCAGCCACTATGCAGCGCTTCGTTCGCTGATTTACTAATATCAACGAACATAGGCTGTATTCATCTTGGACGCTTACGCCCCTGTGAGCGCCACATCCTTGCATTTTATATATCGATGCATATCTCACACGTGCTGAAAGCGTCTATGACGCTTATTGCGCTTTCTGAGCGCTGGGCGTGCTGAAAGCATCTCGGACGCTTATGTGCTTGCAGTACGCTCACAGAGGCGTAAGCGTCCAAGATGAATACAGCCTATGTTCGTTGATATTAGTAAACCAGCGAACGAAGCGGTGCATAGTGGCTGAATAAATAACTAATACCGACAATTATTACTTTTAACTATCGGCTTTGTTTACTCATTTATGACAGGTAATACTATACATCGACGGCAGTATGGAAGAACGTGCTATCTCAAATTGTGCTAGAAGAACGTGCTATGTCAAATTGTGCTAAAAGAACGTGCTATCTCAAATTGTGCTACCAGAACGTGCTATCTCAAATTATGAGAGAAGAAGGTGGTATCTCCAATTGGGATCAATTGAAGATACCACCTTCTTCTCTCATAATTTGAGATAGCACGTTCTTCTAGCACAATTTAAGATAGCACGTTTTTCTAGCACAATTTGAGATAGCACGTTCTTCTAGCACAATTTGAAATAGCACGTTCTTCCATACTGCCGTCGACATATTGTTGATAGGGGGGGAAAAAATCCATGATTTTGAAAATTCGAGAAAAAATAGTACCCATCGTTTTCCCATTATCGCACCAGGCTTAAAATTTGGGTTCTAGGAACTAGTATTTTTGAGAATTAAAAAAAAAATCGAAGGACCCAAACAGTTTTGAAAATCGAGTTTTAACTTTGAAATGAAAAAAAATCAGTTGAATTAGTTATGAATAATATTTTACATAAAATTTTCGGAAAAATCATTTAAAAACGCAAAATTAAAAAAAAAACTTCCAAATCGGAGCAATTTTCACCAAGTTATGGCTATTTGAAAAAAAAAATCAGTAAAATCTTCAAAAATTCGTATCTTTTCATTGGCTCGACAAAAAAAATTGAAAAAAATCAGCGATACCTTTTGCAATAAGTATAAAAAGATCGCCAAATATCATTTAAATTCGAGTTGCAAAATCCGACGGGTTGGCGGGTTGGCGTGGATAATATCTAAAAAAATATTTTAAATTTTACAGTTCATCAAAAGTTTGATGATGAAACTTTCTTTTGAAAGTTATGTTTTATTAAAATTTTCATTACTTCAGTAGTGATCTTTAAAAAAAATATTACGATCAAGTTAAATATATGATGAAACAACATAACTTCTTCATCGAAATCGACCAGTTTAAGAGCAAAAAATAATTTTTCGCAATATTCGAATAATTCGAATAATTAAAATGATTCGAATTCTTCGAATATTTGACTCGAATGCCATTCGCACACCCGTATTATTTTCACATGCTTTTGGCATACAGTCCCTGTCGCCGTTAAAGCGAAAATAAAGCAGGTCAATGAAAAACAAAATAACGAAAGCTCCCGCAATTGAATTTCCTCTCTCCGAGCTTTATATTACCCTTCCCACCTGCTTCGTTACGACGAGTGAGTAAAAGACGAGAGTAACGAGAGAGAATGCGAGAACGACAGAGGAAAGGAGGCTAAAGCTGGGAGGTCCAAAAATTGCGACGCAGAAAAAAGGAAACAGAATTAAGAGAGAGAGAGAGAGAGAGAGAGAGGGAGAGGAAGCTTGCGAAAAATCTCGTTGTTTCCAGAGCAGTCAGTGAAACTATATAAAAAGCTGCAGGATATAAGGACCGCTGGAGGGAGCGGCGAAGGGATAAGCCTTGCGGATAGTCGAGTTGAAGTACTCGACGTTGAAACATGTGAGAACAAACACACACATACACACTTTGGGAAGCAAATAATATTCCGCGCCAGTTTTCCCAACGATCTAATTTAGCAGCAAAATCCGGTTTTCCCGTTGGTGCCCGACAATGCTATCTCCACCGAGCAAGCCGGTTGCACTTCTCTCTTCTGTTACTCCGGGACTTTGGCGATAGTACGGAATAGAGGGGCCCGTCGCGAAGGGAGAAAGTGAGACGAAAGAAAGCGGAAGTATAAGTGCGGGTGACATTGTGAGGGTATATTCAGGGTGTCACAAAAGTAACGGGATGGCTGAATATTTTCTGAGCTAAGATATTGTTCAAAAAGGTCAAGGACATTCTTGCAGTAACTTTTGACGAGGAATTAAATGGTGAGCTTAATTTTGACCTTGACCATTACTTTCAAGGTTATTTCAAGGTCAACTTTTTTATTTCTAATGGAAACTCCCTTTTTTGACATCGGCAATCGATAGACCGGAACGTTTTACGTGAAAATACGTACTCAGGTCATAGACATATTTTGACATGTAGGGTGTCACAAAAGTAACGGGATAGCTGAATATTTTCTGAGCTAAGATATTGTTCAAAAAAGTCAAGGACATTCTAGCACAAACTTTGGACGAGGATTTAAATAGTGACCTCTATTTTGACCTTGACCATTACTTTCAAGGTCATTTCAAGGTCAACTTTTTTATTTCTAATGGAAACTCCCTTTTTACTTAGTCATAGACATAATTTGACCTTTGTACTTAGGTCATAGACATAATTTGACCTTGAAGGTCTTCTACGGTCAATTACACTTGAACAAGATGTGGATATCTCTGGGAATAGTAGCTTTTCAAATTCTTTCGTGACGCGCAAAGTTAATGATTTCAATAAGGCGCATTGCGTAGTGACTTTGACGATGACCTTCAAGGTGGTTTCAAAGACAACTTTTTTTTTTTTTTATGGAAACCTGTATTTTTGAGTCCTGAAATCGAACTTATTTTGACAAAATTGATCGATCTTTTTCGAATCTTTTAATGTACATGTGAAACTGTTCTATTGATTTCAAAACTCAAAAATACAGGTTTCCATTTAAAAGACAAAAGTTGACCTTGAAATCACCTTGAAGGTCATCGTCAAGGTCACTCCTAAATGCGTATTGATATTTTGTGATTTAAATAAGGCGCATCAAGTAGGGTTCAAGGTCAACTTTTGTTTTTTTTTTAAGGAAACCTGCATTTTTGAGTCCTGAAATCAAACTTATGCAAAAAAAAATGACTGAACTCTTCCAAATCTTTAAATGTAAATGTAAAACTGTTTTTCCTATTCGTTTCAGAACTGGAAAATATAGGTTTCCATAAAAAAAAAACAAAGGTTGACCTTGAAATCACCTTGAAGTCATCGTCAAGGTCACTACTAAATGCACAGTGTTAAAATTAATAACCCCGCTTGCTACGAAATAATTTGAAATCTATTCCCAGAGGTATCCACTGCATCTTGTTTAAGTTTAATTGACCTTAGAGGACCTTCAAGGTCAAAATGTACCTATGACCTGAGTGCATATTTGATCGTAAAATTTTCCGCTCTATCGATTGCCGATGTCAAAAGGGGCTTTCCATTTGAAATAAACAAGGTGATCTTGAAGTAACCTTGAAGGTAATCGTCAAGGTCAAAGTTAAGGTCATTATTCCTCTGCAAAAGTTACTACAAGAATGACATTGACCCTTTTAAAAAAGATCTTAGCTGAGGAAATATTCAGCTGTACCGTTACTTTTGTGACATCCTGTAGAAAGACAGAGGGAATATGCTTTCTCGCACCTTCCGCAAAACCGGAGTAAAAGTTCTGAGGGGATGCTCGTTCGTAGCCTCTGGACTAGGAATGCGCGGGGGATGGTCCGGAGGCGATATCCCACCGGTAACTTAGAAATGGCTGTGTGGAAAGTACGAAGGACACAGAAAGCGATGGGAGAGAATGAGGGTGGGAGGACGGAAAAGCGAGAGGGTGAAAACGTATAAGAGAGGGAAAGCGTGAAGAGGGATGAAAGAGAGAAAGGAACAGAGTTGAGAGACGGGAAATGGGAGAGGCGAAAGCGAGGTAAACGACGTCAACGAAGTCGAAGACGTCTCTCGATTTCCTCCCTAGAACTTAAGTTCGTCGTCTGTAGACGGCACATATAGATTCCACCCTTCTCTCTCTCTCTCTCTCTCTCTCTCTCTCTCTCTCTCTCGCGCCCTCTTTCCTTTCTTACGTCCAGAGAATCCTGCGGCATTACCGGCAAAAGCCGGAGATCTCTCAGCGTGATCGCAATCGACCGTAAGCGAGAGGAAGAAGTAAAGAGCGAGGACATTCTAATGGGCTGCACAATCTGACTTTTCGTCGAGTGCTCTTCGTGAAACTGGGAATCAGATTCGATCAGGTATAAGGGACGTGACTTCCCCGTCCCATTTCTTCCCAACTTTCATGTCCCGTATCATTGTGCATTATGCTGACGCGTAAGAAAAATCACGACTTTGCACCTCCCCCTTGTCTATCTAACTTTTTCTCCCACAACCCCTCACCAACTATCGTTACCTTTTTTATTGTTAAAAGTTCCTCGCTGTGATGATTAGTCTGAGAGTTTGGACGTACTGAACAAAAAAATATGTATTAAACGAATGAATTATGATAATGTTGAAGTTTTCATCAGTGAGTTTTCCTGTTTATTGAAGTTGTTGATGCTACAAAGAGCTTTTGATACATATATATGTATATGGGGCATTCCAATTGAAAACGTGGGGTCATTTCCCTCGGGTCATCAGATCCTTGCATAACTTTTTTCTTCGCATTAATTCCACTTCAAAATCAACTTAATTTTTTAAAAGCATAATAACTGAAAAAACACCATTTTTAAAATTCTCCAATTTTTTTCACAGATTCTGAATAAAAAATAAGTAATTTCTAGCATGATTAGAAAGTGGGCCGCCGCTGCCTCATATTTTTTTTATAATTTTCTTTTTTTAGTTTCTAAAATAAAATAAAAAAAAATTAATTCCTAATACCTCTTACATGAGTAAAAAAATAAAATAAAAATAAAACATATCTTGGCAAATTTTGATATTTTGCATATTTTACAAAATAAATGAGAAAAATATTTCATTAAAAAAAGATTTTTGTCATTTATTTTGTAAAATATACAAAATATCAAAATTTTCCACGACATGTTTTATTTTTATTTTATTTTTTTACTCATGTAAGGGGTATTAGGAATCAATTTTTTCATTTTATTTTAAAAACTGAAAAAAAGTTAATTATTAAAAAGAATATGAAGCAGCCGCATCCCACTTTCTAATCATGATAGATATTACTTATTTATAACCCAGAATCTGTACAAAAAATTGCAGAATTTTAAAATTGGTATTTTTATCAGTTATCTCTTTTTATTGAAGTATTTTATTGAAAAAAAAAGTTTTTTCTCATTTATTTGGAAAAATATGCAAAATATCAAAATTTGCTAAAATATGTTTTATTTTTATTTCATTTTTTTACTCACGTAAGAGGTATTAGGAATTCATTTTTTTATTTTATTTTAGAAACTGAAAAAAAAGAAAATTAAAAAAAAAATATGAGGCAGCCGCGGCCCACTGTCTAATCATGCTAGAAATTACTTATTTTTGATCCAGAATCTGTGAAAAAAAATGGCAAATTTTTTAAATGGTGTTTTTTCAGTTATCCCTTTTTTACACAAAACTGATCGTCGCGCCACCTGAAGGATTGGCCAGAAAAATCTTTTAAAAAATCGGGCTGTTTTTAAAGTGGAATCAAAGCGAAAAAAAAAGTTATGCAAGGATCTGATGACCCGAGGGTAATGACCCAACGTTTTCACTTGGAATGCCCCATATGTATACTTATTTATGGGCATTATATGTATGCAGAGTTTCGTAACTTTTGCGAGAGGGTAGTTTCAATATCTCTTCCCTCCTATCTACCGCCGAAGAAATATGTTGAGAGAACGATGACTGGTCGAGGTAGCGGTCTCATCGCTTTTCCTTCGTGTACATGGCGATATGGGCAATATGGCCCAGGCTGATAAATTGGTCCAAGATTTTTGGGTATTTGCACGTTGATGGAGCAATTTTAGCGACACTTTTTGCGTTTTAAGGGTTGGAGCTGGTCGGAAAAGTCGAAAAACCGTTTTTTTCAAAACGATATTTATTAGGAAAGGTTATCATGATGTTTGCCAAAAAAAAAGATCGTTATTCATTAGGAACACCAAAAATATGCATCCTATTAAAAAATGATATTCATGCACTGAGAAAAAAAGTAGTTGAATTAACTAAATCGGCGGTTACGGGCGGTGAAAAGAAATTTTAGTTAGAACGAAAAAAAATTGGTTACTTCAAACGCATTTTGGTCCATTGATGCAAATATTTGTTGAATCAATTTCAAATGTTGCCGAACGAACTAAAATTTCGTTTCGCCGTCCGTAACCGCCGATTTAGTTAATTCAACCATTTTTTTTCCTGAGTGTGGAGACACTTTTGGGATACTTTTTTAAGGCTTAAGGGTTGGACCTGCTCGTGAAAGTCTAAAAGCCCCTTTTTTTCAAAAAGATATTTATTAAGAAAAGTAGACTTGATGTTTGCAAAGAAAATGATAATTCTGCATATAATTTGTAAAATCGAAATTATACATCCGATTAAAAACTTACGTTAATGGAGAAATTTGTGGGATCCTTTTTTGTCTTTAAGGGGTTTAAGTTAGTAGTAAAATTCGAAAGAGCACTTTTGTAAAACGATTTTTTTTTCAGAGCATAATGTGATAATTTTGTTTGAAAATTTCAAGGTCGTCCGATAAAAATGGCGAGATTATGGGTAATATGCTTTTTAAAACTTAAATGCACATTTTTTGACACTTCTTTTCCACGCAAATGAACGAGATATCTCAGAAACAAATCCATTGATAATTCAGAATTTTTGGGGGTTTTTTCTACGTGTATAACTCCGATTTTAACCGTTACTTGATACACTGGGGTACAAAACACCCCAGGCCTAAATTTCCTTTATTTTGAGTACCTAAATTTTAAAAAATGGGGCCTATAGCGTCATCTGTCAT
Organism: Alloplasta piceator; assembly: GCA_946863875.1. Lineage (NCBI taxonomy): Eukaryota > Metazoa > Arthropoda > Insecta > Hymenoptera > Ichneumonidae > Alloplasta > Alloplasta piceator. Next base: position 42,436,470 of record OX333074.1, read on the forward strand.
TAGTCCGAGGATGCTACTACTACTTCAAGCTTATAACATCACTCTAAGACAATAAGTTTTTATGTCGTAGCAGTCCAAAGTCGAGTGGTTTTGCCTGTAATGTGTCAAGTATTTTATGTGTCAACTATTTTTTTCTTGTAGTGCTACATATTAAGCAAATTCAGTTAAATTTTTGACCATTTTTGTTGAAAAATAAAAAAGTTATGATTTTTTTCGTAAGAGTTGTCATTTTTTCACTTTTTTTTTTTGGAAATTTCCATTTTTTTATCACACGTAACTTTGATATTTTACTATAAATTCCCTATAACTTTGGGAAGTAACCTCTTAAGAAGTTAGAAAAAAATTTGCAAGTTAAAATATTAAATGGTATTGGGATCCAACATGTGGGCGGGGCCTATTCAATATGGCGCAGAAGCGTTGTAGCAATGTACAGAACTCTTATGTGCGGTATTGGTTTTTATTCCAAATATTAATAAATATCGAAAATATATGTGATTGGCCAGGTACAAATCCTGCTCGTGCAATTTTATAGAAGGAGAGACAGTTTTGGGCTACAAATCACATCGTCAAATGTAGTTTGAGCTACGAATCTGCGTTGAGTGAGGAGGTTAAACGTTGTGCATACGTCGTCTGCTGCACGAAATAAATGGCAAACATAACCTAAAAATAGAAAATTTTACGTCAACAACATTGAATTTCCCTTTGATTGTCATTTACCGTTTGAAATGCATGAACAATAGTGAACGTGGAGAAGTAATTTCAATAAATTTCATTAAATTTGATCTTAGAAATGATGTAAATGCTTGCAATTAACGAAATTCTATTGCAATTGATAAGAATTCACATAAGAACGCGTGCTAACAGACGGGACTACTTCCTTCTCTTTCTGTTTTTACTTTCGGCCACCAGGTGTCATGTCTCCCTATGTTGGATCCCAATATTTTTTATAAGAATTTTTACCGCTGGGGTACAAACGACCCCAGTGTGTCAAGTACGTTATTCTGCAAAAGTGTGTCAAGTAAGGGTGAGGAATGAAAAATATTCCTTTTTCCAAAAAATCAAGACTGTCTTCGGATACCAGCCATTTTGTTTTAATTTGATATTCCAAAAATTTCTTTGTTCAATCACAGGACAAACTGTTTCACATACGAAATTCGTTTGGTTTTGTAAATGGCGTTTGTCATTGTAAAGGACTTCGTTATAATTACACATTTTTACACACAAAAAATTGTCGAATATTCTGCAGATGTTATCTCTTCGACATATCAAACAAAATTTAATTTTTGCTTAATTCGCTTAATTTTTTTAATTTCCTTTCGGAAATTGATTAAAAATATATTTGACGAAATTTTACTTTGTAAAATGACACGTGCAAATTCGAAAGTTCTATGAGCATCCAAATCATCAAAATGGTGATATCTGCCATTTTTTTGAAAATATTTGAATAAAAAATACTAACTCGTAGAAAATTCGATTCTTGTTGCCTTGATAGATCTCAGAGGCAGACAAATCCGGAGTGGTCCATATTTCCCGATTCTCCCCTATCAAGACGGAATATTGCCGAGAAAATCCAAGATGCGGCACGCTCGAAGAAGCATCAGACTGTCTACGTCGATTGCTCTACACACGGATGTTTATATGTATATGAGGGATTCTCTGTCAATTCAGCCACTTTTTTCGACCATCTCAGATGTGCCCCATAATTGGTTATAACAAAGTGCTACTAAAAGGCATTCTATGTGAATTTTCTCAGATTTTTTGATTCAAAATTTTAGAAATCGCCGTTTTTTTTCAAATGAATATATCTCGGAAACTTAAAGTAACTGAAAAAAAATGTCTGCACATAAAAGTTGTAGTTTTGTGTTAGCATTCAATCGGAATATTTGAAATAACTTTTACGTTTCGGTAACGCTGATTTTTTACCAAAAAAGGGGGAAATTATTTTTTTATTCAAAAAAGGCCATTTTTTTTGGCTGAAAAAATTATAGAGTCTTCCAATATATCTGACGATATCATAAAAAAATCGCCAAAGTGGCACGGATCGAAGTTCCGGTATAAAAAATAATAATTTGTGTGGTTTCATTTTTTTTACCCTAGAACCTCGATCCGTGCCACTCTGACGATTTTTATGCAATATCGTCAGATATACAAGAAGACTCTGTAATTTTTTCAACCAAATAAAAACGGCTTTTTTTTTTATAAAAAAATAATTTCCTCCTTTTTTGGTAAAAAATCAGCATTACCAGAACGTAAAAATTATTTCAAATATTCCGCTCGAAAGCTAACACAAAACTACAACTTTTATGTGCAGACATTTTTTTTCAGCTTCAAGTTTCCGAGATACGTTAACGAGGTTCCGGTAGAAAAAAAAATTAATTTGTGTGGTTTCATTTTTTTACCCTAGAACCTCGATCCGTGCCACTCTGGCGATTTTTTTGCGATATCGTCAGATATACTGAAAGACTCTGTAATTTTTTCAGCAAAAAAAATGGCATTTTTTAAATAAAAAAATAATCATCCCCTTTTTTGGTAAAAAATCAGCGTTACCGGAACATACAAATTATTTCAAATATTCTGCTCGAATGCTTACACGAAACTACAACTTTTAGGTATCGACATTTTTTTTCAGTTACTTCAAGTTTCCGAAATATATTCATTTGGAAAAAAAACGGTGATTTCAAAATGTTGAATTTAAAAATCTGAAAAAATTCACATAGAATGTATTTTAGTAGTACTTTGATATAACCAATTATGGGGCAGATCTGACATGGTCGAAAAAAAGTGGCTGAATTGACGGAGAATCCCTCATATACGAATGCCTGTGATAGTGCGTGAATCCACACTCTACAAGCAGAGTCTTTTGCGTTGAGACGAGGACGTAGGAAGTAGCCTCGTTAAGCCTTCCCGCTTATTAAGGCTGAATACAGCGATCCCTGGCTTCTTCGTTATCGCGAGCTCGTAGCTCTTCCATCGAAGTTTCTCGCCCGGCTCTGCAGATTTCATCCTATATATATATATATATATATATATACAGATATAATTGAAAGTACCTCGATAATGATCTGGCGAAATGAGAGACTCACGAGTATCCGTTCCGTCTTTCTATCAAATTATAAAATATAAGAGGGATTCTTGACACAACCGGTCAAAGATAAGCCCGACTACTGTCAATTTTATTCACGATTTCTCATATTTTCTGAACGTTTCTCAAAAGCCTTTGTTTTTTTCCGAGTTTTTTATGAACCCAAATTTTACTGCGCATTCTTGAAAATGAAAAATTCTTGCCCCGTGCAATGAAATAACCTGAGGAAACTCAAAAAATGGGGTGTCAGATGCCACAAAACGTGTCACTACTCAAAAAGTGCGGATTTAGATTGATTTCTTCGACTTTTTTAGATTTCGGAGTTTTCGGAGTGAATGTCCAACTTCGAGCATGTTTTAAGTAATCGAGCAAAAACATTTTTTTCACATTCTTAAAGTTTAAACCTTAAAGAGTGTATCCTTGATAGAAATTTTTTTAATTCTAATAATTTACGCAGTTATAGCTCAAGTTCTACTCGATCGATTTATTTCTAAGTTTTCACCAATCTTCAATATTATAACTCTCTATCGCCCCTACCATGATTATATCAAATCTATTATTTTTACTATTGTAAAAAAATTAAAAACTATGAAAAGAAGAGTCGAAAAGCGTCTTTTTTTGTTCAGACAGGCGCCATTTTGCGAATTTTTTTTCCGCTTTGTCTGAGGTACGGGCTATAACGGCATTCTTACTGATTAAGAATCTTTTTTTAAATTTTGTATCGGATGCCTAGAAAGGTTGCAATCGTATCAGCCACCACACCCCTTATTTCTACCCCTAACTTGACCAGCTTATAGGTTATTTAATTTTAATTTTTTTTTTCGAATGTTTTTTTGAATATCGTCAAAATATTAATAAATATATGTTGTCAAAAAAGAATGGTGAAGACATTTTTTGTTTTTTTTAACGAGCTCGATAAAACGCTCAAAATATATGTCTCCAGATCAATGATAAACAAAGTGGTAAAGTATCTTCTATGAGAAAGCAAGCCATGAAAAAATGTTGTGAAAAGAGCCTTCAGAAAACAAGAGAGCTTTGAAGAAATAGTGGAAGTATATAAAGAAATTAGGGATCAAATCCGGGTTTGGCCTACCTACTAATATCAAAATACAGCCTCCCAGCTACATTCATTCCATTTTATAACTCTAAATAACATCCCATAACTCTACTAAATGACATTTTTACTAATTATCAAAACAAGCCTCCGAAAATAAAGACACTATCGTGAAACATCTCTACCGATAAATAGACCCGTGAGAACAAGTCTATCGAATAATACGTCTCCCGGGGGAGCAACCCTGCCAAATGATATCTCTACCAGGGAATCTCTCCCCAAAAGGGAACAAATCGATCCCGAAGGAAGAACATCTCTCCGAAATATCGATATTTTCCCGTAGAGATGTAATTGCGGAGAGTTGTTCTCGGTAGACTTGTTATTTCGTAGACATATTCTTGGAGGCCCAATGTCGCGCTTGTGATGTTCCTCGACAATGATTTCCCTGATTTCCCTTTATTATTAGGGTCGTCATGGATCGGGATTGTTATTTGGTACAGTTGATCGGGGAGTTTTTTCACGTAGAGGTATTTTTTATTTTTGGTAGCCATATTATGTAGATGAGTTAGGGGGAAGTCCCCCATTACCGGACACTTAAGGTTTTTCATTAATAAAACTATTATATATATAAGAACTTCGATTTCTTATATTTTTTTAACAAACTTTGGAGTATTCTTTGGTGTGTCAATGATAGTACAGATTTTTAAAAAACGTTAAACTAAGAAAAATGTATTTTTGAATTTAATAGTTAAAATGGTCGAGCCCGATAAGTTGCACCTAGTACCGGACACTATGAATATTATTTGAAAAAATGGATTAAAAATGGTTAAATTTTGCAATGATCGCAAATATATTCATCGGAATACTCCGGAATACCTGCGCACGCCTTATGAGCCCATTGCTTACAATTGTCGCACTGGATCCAGTCATTATTATCATCGAGGCTTCTTTCATATTTTCCTCGGGCCATTTTCCTTTCGTCATTATTCTTAACTGGTTTGTCATAGTGAAATACCACCACAACAAAAACAACATGTTTTACATAAATATTCCAATAACGAAACAAAAAAATGGCGTCCGGTACTGGAGAAAAATCGAGTGTCCGGTACCAGGGACTCAACATGCAAGATTAAATAACAAAATGCGTTGCCATTTCACAAACATTTTGAAATTTAACCTTCATTATTTGAAAGAATACTTATCAAAAAGCATCCCATGATAAATAACGCAGCCGCAAAATCCCTATTTTTTAAACAATGAATGTGTGAAAATTACCGCTGACACGAAATATTAATCGCCTCCAACGAAAATCAACTCTCGATAATGCGCGCATGCGCACTGCGGCTAGCCCTGTTGCGCCACCGTCACCACTGTGGCCACTGTTCG